>MU228544.1:689721-728676 GCA_018584345.1 Thuja plicata
CTCTGATCTATCAAGCTTTGAGTTTGCTGCTCTTCAAACTGTTGATAATATGATCGAACATTTGCCTGGAAAGACAGTCCAATTAGATCACAGGAAGTTTCCTAGAGACCGTCAACCAGTTAAGCTTCGAACCTTATTGCACCAAAAAAATGGTCATACCTTGTGCTTGTAGCCTGCATTATGTTGCTTTCTGACGGAGGGCTACAAATAGAGGCAAAGTAAAATTCAGTAGAAACAACACATGCAGGAAACAAATGACATGTGAACTAAGAAAACAAAAACTTGTTAAAAAATAATAATTTATATATTTATTTGAACAAGCTGCCAAGATCCCTTTCAAAAAGTACTTATAATAAGCACAAAAATGAATCATTGATAGAATCAAATCTAGCTCTTTTCTTACAAGGGCAAATCGTTAACATTACTGGACATAATCAGCTCATTCAAGCCTCTCTGCATTCAGTCAAGGTTTAAATGATGTCATTCTTCAAGGCTCTTGGCAAGTTTCTCAAGGGTTGAAATCTGAAGCATCAATTACTAAAATTGATTGGAGAGTACAAAGAAAAAAATCAATTAATAGTGTGAAATAATACAATGTCAGGTACCTTTCATCAAGCAATCAGATTGCTAACACATTTCCTCTCCCCAAGTACTTGGGCCATTTGAAATTTCTCAAGATCCTGCAGATATTTGATCCTCAATAGACTCCAAACTGCCATAAACCCTGACACTCTGTACTATGTTTGGAGGTCCTATTTTGGTTAGTCCACGCACCTAAATAGATCACATGTAAGGTCTATGGCACCTATTGACATCGACCCACCAAAACTCCCAGAAAATAGAGCCCATGATAGTGTTGGCCTTTCCATTAACAAATCTGGTCTTCATTTTGTATATGGCCTTTGGAAGTCAGCCTAAATGTGGAAATATCTTGAGAACCCTATATAAAGGCATCATCTCTAATTCATTTTAATGCTGAGATAGAAGGTCAGAAGCGTTAATTTGGTAACATTTTGGGGAGATACTCAGAGAAATAGATTATGTTAGATAGGAAAGTTGAAAGAATTGACCAATTATGTCTTTTGCCCTGGAGAGTAACCATGTAAGCAGAGACTGCATCACTGAGGCATAAGACTATTGCGGTTGTAAAATTCTCCAATGACCTTCTCATATGAATAAGGATAGTGTCATGAAGCCTACTGGTTTTGAAATTTGGAGTATATTCTCCATCCCTTCACAGGTTAAGGAAGATTGACTTGTTCTTGTTTCAATTAGTTTCCATCTTAATGATTGTTGGCTATCTGCTTTGAAGGGAACACGCGGGGTGGTGTTAAGAAATTTCAAATTCTAGTCTCCTGATTTTTTCCCAGTTATTTCAGAAGGGACGGTAAGGGTGCGAAAAAAAAAACATGAGGGTATCCTAAACTATATGATAGGAACAGCCATTAAATCTCTTTGTTTTAATTCTGTGCAGTCTTGGCCTGGAAGGCAAGTGTAGAGAATCTAAAAAAGTGATACAGTCTATTGTGTTTACTTTACCAGTAATGCAACCTTTTATGAAATAGTATCATAGAAATTCAAATGAAGACAGTATGTGAGTAAATCAATGTTTGTTTTGAGCATTTTGTGTTCACTAGATGAGAGTGCTTGATTTTTAATATCAAGATATGGCAAGATCTAAAGTAGTCTTGGTTTGCTCAATGGATAAAAGGGCTAATCTCCTTTACTGTGCCTTTATAGAAGACTTTCTGTCCCGTGCTGACTTTCCTATGGACACAATATCAGTATGAAAGATAGGTGATAAGTGATCTACGTATGCTACTATGGGTTCAGCCACTTGAGCACAAGGAAGAGCATCTTCAATTCTCTAGACAAAAGGTTACAAGCTTCATTTAGAAATCATAATTGGTCTTGATTGCATTTTGATCAGCATTGTGCTGATAAGCTTCTTGTCTTTGTTTTTTTGGGTTAAAAAGCACTATCATGGGGGCTTCTTACCTCTGTTTTAAAGTAGTATAAATCGTCCACATAGGCTGAGAATATCATGAGAAAAAAATAGGCTGAGAAAAGAATTCAAATTCTCTTGTTAAGCTGTTTCCAACCAAAGAACCTTCAAAATTGTAGGTTTGCCATGCATTCAAAGAGAGAATGACAGTGCCTCCACAGATCCTAGTAGTGGGCATAGCTTTATAAAAATTGAACTGGTAAGCCAGTTGAAAGTTCAGGCACAAAATAGCGAGGCAAAAGTATATGGACTCGTGGAAAAATCTGGGTGTCTAATAATATGTGACTCATGGAAAATTTCAAAAATTGTTTTGAATATTAATTTTGGAATGCATGATAGACTCAAATCATTATTTCAGGCAAGGGATACTGTATTTGGTTCAAGTTTCATAACAGAAGACATTCTAAAGTATTCCCCCATTCCTTTGGTTTTAAGCCCTACCTTAAGGGTATTCTCTTGAGCATGTTTTTTTACTGTAGTTATGCTCTAATGTGATAGACAAAATACAATACTTCTGTGTGATTCTCAATGTGATAGAACATTAACAATTAAAATTAAATGAATTAATCTAGATAACAATGGACCAACATTTTGATTTTACATTTGCAGATATTTTACATAAAATGTCTCAAATGATGTAACTAGCATTTGTGTACTAAAACAAACACCAAGAATCATCCATTAAGCTGTCAAATAATTAATCCAAATTAGTGCCCATGAAAACTAACAAATTATTACAACCATAAATGACTTACTGCTATGCTTCTGGATAAGATTGTATGAATTTTTTAGCATCAACGTTTCAGATCATACTCCATGACCCATCATCAGGATGAGAGAGTTTAAGAATGCAAAAACTCACACACAATCTTCTCCAGAAGCATAGCAGTAACATCATCGATTGTGGAAATCTGTTATCATAAATGACTTTTGAAAAACTTCTTAAAAAATGTATCTTCTAGCAAATGGAGATTTGCAACTCAAAAATAAGTTGGACATTTAAAACTCAAAACTTAAGTTGAATTCTCATCCTACTAACAAAACCTAAACCCATGTGCAACAGAAAAACTAGAAAACAGGATCACAGAAAACTTACCGAGTCATGTGTCAAATATGTGTCACAATAGTCACAATAATATCTGCACATTAGAAAATGGCATTGTTAAATGATTATGCTTTGATAACTATATCAAGTCTCACAATTAAACTGCATATATTTCCTCTTACCTTGGCATGATGCAAGGGCAGACAAAAAGATCCTTCCGTTGCTCTTCCCTGCAAAACAAAAGATCAATGATATCAACTCACAGCAATCCCGTGAAATTTTTGCCTTTTTTAATTCTAGAAGTAATATGCTAGCAAATTTGAAACCATTCTCGCAATTTGTAATTCATAGTCTAATTTCAGGAATTTATGCTGTTTGTAAACAATCACTTCTACAATTAGCAATTTAAGATCAAGAGATTAAAACTAGACAGACATGTCATATATCATCATTATGGGAAACTAAAAATATTCTAATAAAAGAACTGCTTGATTTTGTTCTAGCAATAAATCAGCAATGATGGCATGTTGACACTACAAGTAAATTAATTTCAATCTGGTAGATAAGAAGTGCAACCCTGTGTTTCATCAAAACAATGACAAATAAAGACTACAATGAAAGAATTCAAAACTCTTGGATAGTCTACATAACACCTAATAACCTTCCTAGCATACTTTTAGTAACTCCGTTACTCAATGCATTTTTCTATGTCTCTCTTGCATCTAGATAGTCAGTTTACAATGTCAGCATTACAACTGTAATGGCTCATAAGGGGATTAAAATATCTCATGCTTTTTTAAAACTGCTTCTGGAAGCAGTTTGTGGTGCAAACAAAAACGAAATGTATGTGAGCTCTTAAATTGCTGAAATTTCCAGTCAATCTTTTGAGTGCTATAGAAACAAATTCAGTTGTCTCTTTCCCACACTTGTGCATCTAACTATTTTGAAAAATAGTTGCAGACAGAATCAACTAGTCTGTGACAAAAGCTGCATTTCTGCAGAGACCTGCTCTGCAGAGCAGGTGCGGGCAACAACTTGCAACATACAATGGAGTGACACTAGCTAATGCAGGGTAAACATATGAGTGAGCCAACACTAAAATGCATCATACTTATAATAGCACTCACCCAAAGCCACAATAGGGAGTTGTGCCTTGGGGAGGTGTTTGTAATACTAATAAGTAATAACTATTGGTATATGACATATGCTTTACGATGCATTAGCACTAGGGGAATATTAAACATGGTCGAGGTATATGTGTAAACAATTGAGAAACAAGAACTGTAAATGTATATCCCCCTTGTAGAGCACACCCTGTGGCTGACAGAAACAATGACAAAAAAGGTCAAAAGTTTTCTTAAGCATACCATAATACAAGCACACTAAAATATTTCGATAAGATGGGGATGGAATGAATTACAACTTTAATAATTGAACATCTTTTTCCCAAGGCTTTTTTAGATCAAAAAAATGTACATAAAAATCCAATTCAACAATTAGTTAATACCATTGAAGCTAGAATGAGAGAGAAAAATACAGTCAAGCTATCAACACCAAAATTCTTACGCCATACAAAAGAGTTCAGTTAACTTAAGATCAAAAGTACTTTTGCTAAAATCAAGAGCCCTCCCCCATCAGTCAACAGGAAGAAAAAAACGGCTGCTTAAATGCCTCCACAACAATGCTATGCTCTTTAGTAAAAGACATCCTATGTAGACTTCATCGCACTTTTCTGTCACTCAAAATAAATTTGCATCAATTTTTCCTGAGGAAATAAAAAACCCCAAAAGAGGGCTGTCAAATCCTTTAACAACTTCAAAATTTCAAATCTAGATAATAGAATATTCATAAAAATAATGTACAGATCAACTTATGGGGACTCAATGAAATATAAAATAGATTGTCTAATCAAAGGATAACACAGGAATGGCCAGATTTGGGGATAAAACTAAAGGACAAACTTAAAATCTCAGAAAGAATACAGTAAATCGCAGGCTAAGCCTTACCAGATGCAGGTGCCGCAAGTAGAATGCAAATGCAGTCTAAGAATAATAACTCAGCCTCACACTATGCTTCTATAAAACCCCATAAAAAGTAGCACTTCCGGAAAGAGGGGCGAGGGTTATGCCAATAGAAAATTATATATAAGTTAAGGGGCGAGGTGCTAATAGAAAATTATATATAAGTTAATATGTTTGAGAGTACATTTTTGTATATACATAGAAGATATATTTAAATTAAATTAAATTAAATTTCATAGTTCACCATTAATTCAATTCAATTAGTATAAGTAACAATTTTTTCACAACTTATTGGTACCAGGATTATTTTATTTTAAACTTTCCACCTAATGTTATCTACCACAAAGCAATCAAATCATGTCAGTTATATGTTAAAAACATGCTTACTTTGTCAATGATAAAATCCCCTATCATATTCCAGAATGATGGAGATCTGGGAAAGGGTCTCACAAGGGTTTAATACGATGATTTTCACAATCTACTCAAATTGTGGGAACTTAGTATATGGCTTGACATTCTAAGGTTGGGCATTTATTTTGTAGATATAGAAGAGTTGACAGAGGAGATGTCAAGTCAGATAAACATTGTCTTTCTTTATTTCTCTCAGCTTCTTAGTGATATCAAGTCATTCAACAAGTCACCAAGAATCATCAGATTACATAGAACTTCATTATTCTAGTTGGAAATAACAGTACATGACACAAACAATATTTAGAAAATTACATCTTACCTCCCTCCCATGCTCAGAAACAAAGGGCTTCGCACTGAAGCCATGATGTAGTAAAAGAGAATTTTTCAGAGTTTGAAGCAAGACATGATTCCAAGTCTAAAGCCAGAATTTTTACAGCTACCAAACAATGGGTAGAGAAGCAGAGACAATAAAATATTTCCCATGCCATGCGACTATTGTTCACTAATTTTTCTGTATGCAAAATTCACGGATGCCTAATGTGAAAATTCTCGAGAAAACATGAACAAATCACTTCAATCTGTTCCTACTGATCTATAAGTAAACTTTCTAGTAGCCCAGGTGAAGGAAAATAATATTTTTCCTTAATGTTTCATACCCAGGACTGAATATCGTCTAGAAAGATCCACTAATTTATTTTTCAACTATTATGATTTGACTAGAATTAAAAAAAATAGATGTAAGCGGTGAGGAATTGAATATCGGTTCTCCAACCCTGCGTAAGTGAGAGTGCGTGGCACCCGTTTGGCCCTCCGTACTCGGTGAAGGCATTATATTTTGTCATTAGTATACACAAGGAAAGACATGATCTGCACCATCGGTTATCACTACACCGACAGACAGGGAATTGCACTACCTGACGCCAAGGTTACCCGACAAACACTATTGAGTGTTATCCAATGACAAAAAGGTAAAGGAAACGCGACGAGTAACAATAGTGCAACCCGACAGAATAGCACAGAGAGGAACCTGACAAATGAAGGGAACCTGACGATCAGTTCAAACAAAGGAACGCCGACAGACTTTCAGTTCAACCCGACGACCAAGAACCGACAGTCAGTTACATCCCGCAAAAAGTGGATCTAACTTTCCACCTCAGATAAATCACTGAAGTTGTATTTATAGCTTCTTGATTTACTTTTAAATCCATTATGTGCGGAGGAAGCAATGTATTTATTATTTTTTTAATTAGTTTTACTGATTTAAAACATGCAAAACTAAAGATCAAGGTCAAGTTGTAAACCTTGGATCTAAGAGTTAACATTGTAATGTGTGATTCCAAGATAGGTCAAATACTTGTATAAATAGGTGCTCAATCTATTGAGAATAGTTTTTGTTCAATGAAGATTGTAGCCACAGAGAGCATCTAGAGACCAGATAAGAGAATTCATGCAGAAGGACCGAAAAGAATCAAATCAGTTTCAAGAACAGAACAGAGGCTACCGACTAGCAGAGAAAGGGTATTCATCAATCACTTAAGGTGATATTATTATTCTGAGAGCTTTAATAGATCTGTAATCAGCAATTTTAGATTGCATACAGTCAGGTCGACATTTGTACTCATTCTAACAAGTGTAGTACGCATATGAAATCCTTTCAAGAAAGGTGGACTTAACAGTCTTATTGTAAATATCATAACTGAGTGCACACTTAAATCAGTGTTGCTAAAGCTCTTAATAGAGTAGATCTTAACAGGTCTCCACCTTAATACTCCTAACAGGGTAGATCATCAGAAGTGATCAAATTGTAAGCCTTAACCGACTCCCTTCCATTCTGCAGATAGTGAAGTTTTGTGGGTGCCATCCCCACCGCAGTTTTTACTTCCTAACAGGAGTTTTCGGCGATACCATATCTTGTGTTATGTGTTCATTACTTTCATGAATGTTTCTATGAATGTTGCAAACTACTAAAGATTATGAATGAACAATACATGCATAAGAAAGAACAACAGTAACCGTCGGTAATGCAATAATGAATGATTACTAATGATGAATTATGAAAGGTGTTAAAAGTATTAGAGGTATTGATTCACCCTTCCCCTCTCAGTACTACTTCCCATTAATTCCAACAATTGGTATCAGAGTTGAGTCTCTTCTTGGAAAGCTTAAAGGCTTAAGAGCAAAGATCATACAATGGAGAAGTACAAACTTGATAAGAATATTGAGAAAAAAAAATCTTGAGATACAGATGTTCTATGAACAGTATAAAGAAGCTAGAATCAAGATGAGAGAGCTATTGAATGAGAGGAAAGGTATGGCTACCCAGAACAATGAAAAATATTATCAAGAAGAAGAGATTCCAGATTTCTTTGAATCTTTAGGATCAAATGCAAGTAATACATCAAATACATCAGAAGAGAACATCACAAATCTAAAGGAGATCAATCAACATCTGACAGAGCAAATAAAGATGTTGCAAATCGGTCAAGAGAGCCAGATGGTAAGAATGATTGATGTGATGAGTTCTGCTCGACAAGCTGAAACAAAAAGAACACTTGCTATTGATGACAGAAGGAAGATCACAGAAAAGCTACAAGAGAAGGAGTTGGAAATTCAAAAACATGTTGAGCATCACCATGAGATCACAAATCAGATTATTCTAATGAGTCAAGAAGCAAATAGAATAAATGTGGAACTCATTGAGAGAATACAGATTATCGGTGAACTAAGAGAATAAAATGAAAAACTAAAGCATGAGGTTAGAATTCAACAACACCATAATGAAGTTATCAGAAAGGCTGAAGAAAGCAATAAGAGAATGGATAATTTTCTTGAAGGACAATGAAGAGTCAACAACAACAACGGTTTAGGCTTTACTGAAAATGGAGAATCATCAAATCAAGCCAATCCAAAGAATGTCTATGAAAATCCAAGACCAAGAAAGCTGACATGCAAGCACTGTGGAAAGCAAGGGCACACATCAAATGTATGCCAAGGTAAAATGAGAGGTATTCCTAAATCTACCTCTACATTCATAGGATTTTGTTATAAGTGTAACAAGAAAGGATATAAGGCTTATGAATGCAAGACTAAGATAGAACAGCCAAAGAAGGAAACCTACATGGACAAATACTGTCCTACCTGCAAGATGAATGGGCACACATCTAAAGAATGCTGAAAAAAGAAAAGGAAAGCATGGAAGCCTAAAGGACAAGAAACTCCTTATTAACCAAAGAGAATCGGTAATCAATATGTATGGGATTACAATACTTGGACAAACTGTACAGCATGTGGTAGATATGGTCACATTGCTACAAACTGCATGAGAGCATAGACCAAAAGGTCTAGAGGCTGGCTAAACCCCGGAATGGCATGCTTACACTGTCATAAAGTTGGTCACCTCAAGAAAGATTGCAAAGTTCGATTGATAGAGACAAGCACATATCCCAATAGAAGCACCATTGAAGATATCCGGAGGGCTAGAGACAAAATGTGGATAAAAACTTCAAGCAATGATGAAGCTGGACCAAGCAATGCAAATGGTGACACCCCATCCAATGGATCTGGTGACATCACCACCCCCTCTTAAGCTAAACAAGTAAGTATGGAACTGCACTATACCAAGTCATATTTTACATCAGTTCCATTATAAAAATTGATAGATAGTCAAAATCTGCATAATAAAGATGCATATTATGTTACTTGTTCCAACTCTGAGAAAACAACCCCATCGATATTCACACACCAAAAATCATTGGTGAACATAATGGATGAGCTATCTACACTTACCGGACATTTTTGGTCAACACATAAAATGGCTAAGTTACCAATGTAACCCGACACCCGTTGGTAAGAAGGCAAAATCACAGAGTTGTCATGACAAAATACCGATATCTATCGGTAAAAAGAAAAATGGTCAACAGTTGTCCTAAGCATCATGTCAACACCGACAATGTTTTTTGAAATTCTTCCCGACAAACTCCGTCTTCATGTCCCAATGAGTCGTTGAGAATTTATGACAAAGACTTAGGGTAAAAAGTCTATAAATAGACAACGGGACAACTTCATTTTGCACCCGCAATTTGAAGAGAAAGCAGAGCGAAAAATAGAGCGATTGAAGAGCAGAAAGCAGAAGCGTCCTCGAATCGATTCAACACACAACAACCAGGTCATTAAACATTACCATGGATTAAGGTAAGTACCGAGGGAACCAAAAGCACTTTGTCATTATTTTCAAGAAATCTCTAATTTCAAGAAAGCCCTAAAACTTGAAAAACAATGGCAACCACCTCAAGAACCGCTAAGATCAAGAACGATAAACATAATGTGGTTAAGTTGATTAAGAATAGCACTTGTATAGAGCCCAAATATAAGATATTCCAAGAGATCGAATCAAAACCCTATGAAACTGGAGCATTTTCAAAAATTCCACCTAGGGTTTTGCTCATAGAAGACGTCAGGTCTTATATTCACTGCAAAATTGATGGGATAGGTGATCTTGAGATGGATAAAGCTTATATAAGGCTCTGTGATGCCGAAGGCAACCTGAAGGAAGAACACAAACACTTGGAAGTCAAAGGGTTAACTAATGCCCTATATTTCCTGAGGGAATTCAAGACCGACTGGATCAGGTTGGTACTTAGTAGATTGCACGAACAGAAGTTGTGGTTGGATCAACCAAAACAAATCACCAAGGATGTCCTTCACGCTGTCACTGGTTATCCAATAATTGACAAGCCTAGGGCACACAAGTATCCCTCCAGGAAAGAAGTTGAAAAACTCACAAAAGCTGAATGGGACAACAGAGGTCTAAAAGTAAATACCATCATCGATGAAGAACTAAAATTCGGTGCATGTGTAATTGGGTATAAGATTTTCAAGCAAGCATATTGAACAACATATCTACAACATCAATAAGCACAACTTACAAGATAGTGACCAAAGGAATTCAGATGGATCTGTGTGAGATCCTGTTAAAATAACTTGATGAGAACATGATCACAATCAGGTCTACAAAGACCAACACATGTAAGTTCGGCTCACTTATCATGTGTATCTTTTTCTATTTTCATGAGTACTTTCCTTCAGTAGGAAAAGTAAAATGGGACACTACGAAACCAATAACACAACAGATTAGTGAACTAATTAAGTCACTAGGGGACAATTTTGAATCTTTATGTCTGCATACTTCCTTGAGTTCAAGGAAAAGATGATGGAGAGGACTAGGATTCCTGAACAACTTGTGGAAAAACATAAGGATGAAATATGTTTTATGGTGGATACTGGTTTCACTCATATCAAACCGGTTGTACCAAGAACATCTTGGTTAGCACCATTAGAGTATGAAATAAATATAGATCAAGCTACAAGTACAATTGATGCATTAATAAATGAGCATGTTGACAACAAACAACCTAGGTTTGGAACCTATGAAGAGGCCAGATCTAAAATAAAAAGAGGCCTAGAGATAAAGAAGACTGTCAACAAAAAGGATAAAATTGTTAAGAATCTCAAGAAGATTCTATCGGTTACAAAGGAAGAACAGGAACAACCAGAGGTAACTGATGAACAAGGCACCATCGGTGAGGGACAAGAAGAACAAAAATCAGATTATGAGGAAACTAAATCTGATACACCTCCACCTCCACCTCCTGCAAAGAAGTAGAGGACAAGGAGTCAAACCACTACAACCGATACCACACCTCTTAAGAAAGGTCAAGTAAGGACCTACATGAGGAAGTAGCTAGCTAAGAGAACAAGGAAACAAACTGTGAAAATGACACCTCCAAAGAAGAGGAAAAGGTTGGTTAGGTCAAAGTCTGACATAGAAGATACTAAAGATGGTGACCCAGATGTAGTAAAGAAGAATTATAGGAATCAAACTGTTGATGAAGCTGCCGAATCTATTGCTACATCCAACACCATATCTAATAAGAAAATCAGACAATGGGAAACACTAAACCCAGAGGACCAGAATAAGATACAAGAGGCAATTATAAATTCAATGATAAAGTACAAATATGCACCAGCTAAATTTGTCAATAAACTACCTAAAGAGCTAGGTAACAGGATATACCAACAATGGTCATATGCTCTGCAAACAGAGAGAGAAGCAAGGCAGAGGGTACTAGTAACACTAATGCCTCCCGAATCTAAGATTGAATAAATAAAAGAGATCTTGAAGAAGAACTCAAGCAAATTTGTAGCCAAGATAAGGGCATACAAAGTACTAGAAAACAAATTCATTGAGCTAGATACTATGACTGAAACTAAATGGAGACAACTCCTAGATCTGCTAATAGAGTCAACAAGTCGTGAGGAACAATTACTTCTCACCGACACACCTCATAGAGAGGAGGAGAAAGACAATGCAAGTCCTCAGCACATTGCTCTGGACAATACAGAAGACATGGAGCCAATAGATTTGGACAAAGTAATGGATAGTCTTGACATTCAAGACATTACAAACTATGACTCTGATAAAGATCCACAAAAGAAATATGAAGTAATATTTATTACACTTAAATATCAAGGACAACAACAAGAATTGTAGACATCAGATCGTACAATAATTAATGTTGCTGATGAGACGATGCAAGACACTTCAGTCATGGACTTCAAAGAACCAGACCCTGTAGACCAAGTGCAAAAAGATGGGGATGTCAATGCTCAAAAAGATCAAACTGACAAGTAGGACACCACTCTGGATACAACCCAAGCTACCACTCAGAAATATGCATGTATTAATGAAGGAAATCAATATCTTAGAGGGTAATGATGGATCTACTGTAGAGGACACAAGCACACCCGAGGACAAGGGTGATGGAGAAGCAAAAGACACCACAGATAATACAAAGGAAACAACTACAGAGAAGGCTGCAACTGATGATCAGACAGATAAGTTTGTTGATCAAAATAAAGAGGACACACAAAAGGAAGAAGGGGACACATAGACAGAAAAAGGTGAAGAAGAAAAGAAAGATGAGAAGAAGAAGCAATCAGAAGAAAAATCTGTAGAGACACCCAAGGTTGATGGAGAAATGTCTTCACAAAACTGACAGGTGCCACCCGAGAAGAAAACACAAGAACCATCTTCCAAAAATCCTTCACCAAGCACTTCAGAGAGAACAAATGAACTAGCTATGGTAGTTCATACCTCTGCATCCCCACAAATCTCAAAGAAGAAGAAGGGAAAGCATAAGAATCCAGTAACTCTGGATGAAATCATTGAGATTCTAGTTTGTGATCCAAGGACATTGGATCCAACTGCATTGACCAAATATGCAAGACTCTATGGAAGAAAGGCCATTCAAGACAAAATAAAGAGAGCAACAAAAGAGGCCAAGGTACTGGTAGCAAGAGGAATACTTCAACAAATTGTTCTTGATATAGATATTGATCAGACCACCCCAATGCTTGATCAATTCATGGTACTCACAGATGCAAGAACATCTCAGAATATTGATGCTGAGAAAGTTATGGAAGAGAGACTTGAACAAAAGTATGAGTTCAAGCTAGCCGAGAAGATAAGCCAAGAAGTGACATTGAAAAAGGTAAAGCTTTCTGAATTGGTAAGTACAATTGATCCAATCATCTCAGAAGCTATTACCTTAATACATAAATTGTGCACTCTAGATCAACTCACTCAGGAGTATACTGACCAGATAGCACAAATTGATGTTGATCTTAAGTCAAGTGCACAAAGTCTCACCAAAAATGAAGAAGAAATTAAATTGCACGATGAGCAAATCAAACAGGCTCGAAAATAGAGACAGGACATACAGATTACAAAGATGAGGTAAATGAGCTCCAAGCTCAGCTCTTACCGACACTTTCACTCCTACAACAACATGTGATAGAGGCAAATATGTTAATTGCCACCCCTAAAATGTCTGTCCTAGACAACATTTATGATATGCATGCAAGGCTAGAGCTACAACACATGGCACTCGAACAACTGAAAGAAAAATGGGATAAAATGCTCAAAGATATCAAGACAACCCATTCCCATATACTTGACACATTGTAAGTTGCACATTTTGTCACAATTTTGGCATATTATAAGTTGTAAATTTTTGTCATAAGTATCAAAGAAAGGGGGAAATTGATACGTTCACTCACCTCAGTTAAAAAGGGGGAAATTGATATGTTCACTCACCTCAGTTAAAAAGGGGGAAATAATATGTATAGTAAAAGAAAGGGGAAATAAAAGGAAGGAATAATATGTACATAGAGAGAAAAGAACAAAGAGTGTATAGTATACATATACATATACTTATACTATACCCATGCATACAGTTAGGGGGAGTCATATAATGACAAGGATATAAACATGGTGTACATAATAAACACTTTAGTATTATGCACATATCAGTTTTTGATACTAATGTCAAAGGGGGAGATTGAAGGCATTATATTTTTCCATTAGTATACACAAGGAAAAACATGATCTGCACCATCAGTTATCACTACAACAGATAGGGAACTGCACCCTGACGCCAAGGTTACCCGATAAAAATTACTGAGTTTTATCCAATGACAAAAAGGTAAAGGAAACCTGACGAGTAACAACAGTGCAACCTAATGGAACAACACAGAGAGGAACCTGACAGATGAAGGGAACCCAACGATTAGTTCAAACAAAGGAACACCGACTAACTTTTAGTTCAACCCGACAACCAAGAACCGACAGTCAGTTACATCCCGTAAAAAGTGGATCTGACTTTCCATGTCAGATAAATCACTGAAGTTGTATTTATAGCTTCTTGATTTACTTTTAAATTCATTATGTGCAGAGGAAGCAATGTATTTATTATTGTTTTAATTAGTTTTACTGATTTAAAACATGCAAAACTAAAGATCAAGGTCAATTTGTAAACCTTGGATCTAAGAGTTAACATTATAATGCGTGATTCCAAGATAGGTCAAATACTCGTATAAATAGGTGCTCAGTCTATTGAGAATAGTTGTTTTTCAATGAAGATTGTAGCCATGGAGAGCATCTAGAGACCATATAAGAGAATTCATGCAGAAGGACATAAAAGAATCAAATCAGTTTCAAGAACAAAACAAAGGCTACTGACGAGCAGAGAAAAGGTATTCATCAATCACTTAAGGTGATATTATTATTCTAAGAGCTTTAATAGATCTATAATCAGCAATTTTAGATTGCATACAGTCAGGTCAACATTTGTACTCATTCTAACAAGTGTATTACACATATGAAATCCTTTCAAGAAAGGTGGACTTAACATTCTTATTGTAAATCTCATAAGTGAGTGCACACTTAAATCAGTGTTGCTAAATCTCTTAACAGAGTATATCTTAACAGGTCTCCACCTTAATACTCCTAACAAAGTAGATCATTAGAAGTGATCAAATTGTAAGCCTTAACCGGCTCCCTTCCATTCAGCAGATAGTGAAGTTTTGTGGGTGCCATCCCCACCGTAGTTTTTACTTCCTAACAGGAGTTTTCTGCAATACCATATCTTGTGATATGTGTTTATTACTTTCATGAATGTTTCTATGAATGTTGCAAACTATTAAAGATTATGAATGAACAATACATGCATAAGAAAGAACAACAGTAATCGTAGGTAATGCAGTAATGAATGATTACTAATGATGAATTATGAAAGGTGTTAAAAGTATTAGAGGTACTGATTCACCCCTCACCTCTCAGTACTACTTCCCATTAATTCCAACACTCGAAGGGTCTTTAATGCTCTGACTTTTCTCTGTTATCAATGGCTTCCACTTTAGATGGCACCATTTTCACTTCTGGTGACGCTGTGCAGAAGACCCCATAAACTATTTCCACTCCCGAGCATCCTTTGCATTCTCCCAAAACTTTTCGACGGGCTCTAGAAGGTGCCGAAGGTCTCAAGAATGGTGCAAAATTCCTCAAGTGATAGCAAGCAACCAACACTGGAGAAGATGGAGGACATGAATCAGGAGGTAAGGGTTTTGACCCCAAACTCCTTATTGTTTCTCCCAACCTTGTTATGATTGATGTAATTAAGGCTGAGAAGAGTAAACTAGGTGAAACTGCTATTTTTTTGGCTATGCAAGACCTAACTAGGCTACCCTCCTGTGTATATATGAATAATTGGTTACATAAAGTCTAGAGTTCCAAATTAGGGCTCAAATTTTCTCTTTGTAGGATGATCCAAAAAGTATTATTTATTATTATATCTAATGACCCTACGAGTCAAAGATCTGTGGTCGATAGGCAGTTTTGGTCTATAGGGGCTTGTAATTTCCATGCCCTAGGTTGGTTTGAATCTGCCAATTTTGATGAAATTATGGCCCTTTCAAGTCCTAAATGGATTACCGTCAAGAAAATCCCTGCATTCCTCTGGAATCTCATTACCAGAAGCTCTTGAGACCCTTGGTAAAATTATTCGCTTCAACCACTCAAATGTTCTCCTCCCCCATTTAGATGTGAGGATTTTGATTTCCCTCAAACTAGGTGTCGACATACTCGAAACCCTAATCTTTGATTTGGAAGGAGAACATATCTCCTACCCTCTGGAATACCTAGGAGGTCTAAATTCATGTTTCCTCTGCAAGGACATCCACAAGAGGAGAAACTACTCGCTTGTTGCCTCTAGCACTAAGCCTCGACAATCTAACAGATTGACCTCTAGTGTGCCTTCTCAAGGTCACCTTGATGTCAATCCACTCATTCCTGCCCCCCCCCCATGTTGATGTCTCCCCGGCTGCCCCTGTGATTGAACCTAACACTGATCCCAAAATTTTGCCCGGCCCCGAAAACTCTTCTCTTGAAGCCTTGTTTGTTTCTATGGGCTTGGTCAATCCTGGCCTCACTTTGAAGAGCTCTTCAGTAATATTTGGTCAAGAGGACAGAATCCTCTCTACCCCCAAGAGTAAGTATAGAAGAAGGTCCAAGAATGCACAACAACTGGCTTTGGACGAAATCAAGAAACTTGATGGCCCTCTTAAGAAAAGAAGAGGTAATATTAATGAGAATTATATTGATTGCTTCCCCCCTTTTGGTGACACCACCCAAGGTGATAGAGGTAGTAAGGGGAGCCATGATTCAAGGATAGATGAAGGAGATATGGTGAGGGCCAGTGAGAGGTCCCTAGACATTATGGATACCTTAGAGAATTTCTTGGGTTCCAAGGTCTCTTACCCAACTATAGATAGCTCTTTGCATGATTTTGACCTCCTTATCATTCTGGCCAACCCTCCTGACCCCCACCCTACCTCCCTTAACTCTAGTTCTCCAGACTATGCTCCTCTTTCTACCCCTACCATTTTGGATGGTGTCAGTTTGAGGGGGGTCTCAGTCTGTCAAGACCTCACTCAGGGCCCCTCCCTTAAAGATGTCTTCAACAAACATGGCCTCAATCAGAACTAGGAAATTGTCTTGTTTGTTGAAAGCCCTTGGAAGGATGTACTCAAGGTGAACATGATTAAAAGGGTTCCTAGAACCACCACCCCCCTCTAAAGATCACCCAATGGGGGATGGGGACTACTCAAAGACTAAGAAAGGGAAAAAAAGAGAGGTAGGCCTCTATGTTCTGGCAACAAAAAAGAACACAGGGAGGTACAGAATACTGAAATTCCTAAATGCTTCTCTAGTTTTAGGAATAATGCTAAACTCCCCTCATGAATTTCATGGATCTCAAGATTACATCTTGGAATGTTAGTGGATTGGAATCCTCTGACAGAAAATATATAGTGCAAAGATTTAGAAGGACTAATAAGGACTGTGACTGGCTGATGCTTCAAGAGGTCAAAGCCAATAATTTTTTCATAGATATTTCTCTTAAATGCATCTGGAGAGAAGCTTCTGCATTCTCCACTGCACATAGTTGGGGGAAAGGGGGAATTTATATCCTCCTTAGCCCCCTTAGGGCCAAGCAATTGAGTAATTGGGGCATTGCCCTTGGCAACAGAGCACTCTGGGTTGTTCTAGAGGACCACAACACCAAGATTGGCATATGCTCTGTATATTCCCCAAATGATTATAGGGAAAGGACTGAACTTTTGAAGTGGCTTACTCTGTTAGAGGACATCCCTTGGATCATTGGGGGGACTTAAACATGGTAGAAAACTCCCAGGACAAGAGGGGAGGTAATAAACTGGAATGGAAAGGGTGTGAGCAATTCTTTTGGAACAAGTTCCTTAACAAACATAAACTTATAGACCCCTTACATGGAGGCAAGAATGAACACAAAGACATATGGTTCACCTGGTGCAATTATCAATAGGGGAATAAAAGAATCTACTCAAGATTAGACATATTTTATTTTAATCAGCATTCTCTCAAGTGCCTAAAAGATGATTTAGGGAGGGTAGTCAGAGTCACCCCCTTTACTCTCTCTGATCACCACCTAATTAGTGCCAAATTCTCAACCTTGGGGCACACCCCCAAGATTTTCCATAGGAAAGATGCCTTCTATCTCAATTCCTCACTTTTGGGGGAACCTGGCATTGGGAATGAAGTCTTATTGATTAGATGGTTCAATAGTTCGATTGCCATGCATAATAGTGCTAGGGATAAGTGGGCACAAAATGTGGCCAGCCGAAAAGCCCTCTTTCAAAATGCTGGAGGTAAGAAAGCTTGAGATTCAAGATGGACTAAAGGGGTGCTTCAGAATGAACTCCTCAAGGCAGAACTAGAACTGTAGAATGACCCCTCCTTAGTGGAACTCAACCTAAAAATGTCCAACACTAAGGATGAACTCGGAAAGTTACAAAACACTAAACTCAAAGGCATTAAGATCAGGTCCATATCCAATTGGGTGGAACATGGAGACAGAGGCTCCAAATTCTTATTTAACCTACTTAAATAGAAAGAGGCTAAAAGAAGGATATAGGAATTATGGATAGAAGACAACAAGATCACTAACCAAGACCATATTCTCCTAGCCTTCAAGGAATTCTACCTCTCACTGTTCACTTCGGGAAACATAGGTGCAGAGATGACAATATCCAGAACTAAAATCAGAAATACAATCCCTAAAAAGGTCTCTGAGGAAGACTCCATCTCCCTCAGACTTCCATTGAAGATAGAAGAGATCAATGATGCTATTAATCAAATGGCTCTAGATAAGACACCAGGGCCTGATGGCCTACCTATAGAATTCTACAAGAAAAACATCGGTTGGATAGGCCATGACCTATTGGAAGTGTACAATGAAGCCTTTGAGCATGGCTCCCTGGGAAAAGCCATTAACAATGGACTTATCAAGCTCATCCCCAAAGAAGGAGATAAATCTCTAATTAAAAATTGGAGACCTATCACACTTCTTAACTCCTCTTACAAAATCCTAGCCAAGGTGGTGGCGACTAGAATCAAGAATGTGCTTCCAAAGATCATAGACTACAGCCAAACTAGATTTGTAAAAGGGAGATACATTCTAGAAAATGTGGTAACTTACTAGGAAGCCATGAAATGGGCCAAGGAGACTAAGCAACAGGCATGTATGTTTCTACTGGACTATGAAAAAGCCTACGACCGAATAGAATGGGACTTTATCTTCATGATGATGGCTCTCTGGGAATACCTAATGCTTTCAGTAAAATGGTTAGACCATTATTATATGGAGCTCTAGCTTAGGTGGAGATTAATGGTAGTAGATCTAAGAGTTTTGAACTAACCAGGTCCATAAGACAAGGGTGTCCTCTAGCCCCTGCACTATTTGTCATAGTCGCTGAAGCAGTTGAGCACCTCATTTCTAATAGCCATATTACTCCTAGAGTTAGGGGTATACAACTCCCAAAAGGTAAAGAAATTTCCAATCTACAGTTTGTAGATGACATGGCCCTTCTTCTTAAATTGGAGGAAGATAACCTCTCCTCTTTCATGAGAAAAATCAATTTATTTTGCTCAGCATCAACTAGAAAAATCTCAATGGATAAATCCTTATTTCTGGGCTGGACAGTGGATCCCCCTATTTGGTTGTCTAGATGGAACCTCAGATGGGAAGGCCCTGACTTCTAGATCAAGTACCTTGGTATTTCCTTCTCCATCAACCCTAACCTTAATAATATGTGGGAATGGGTCAAGAGTAAGGTAGAAAAGAAGCTTAATAAGTGGGATAGTCAATACCTTTCTTTGGCAGGCAGAATTCAAGTATGTCAGAAGGTGATGTCCTCATACACTATATACTACTCTTCAACCTAGTTGTTCTATCAATACCAATTCAACCTTATTCAAAAAATTATCAGATATTACCTATGGTCGGATGGCAGAGGGAACAGATGTGGTCATGCAGTTAAGTGGGAGTGGTGCACCAAAGGCAAGAAGCAGGGGGGTTTGGGACTCAAAGATCTCAGACTACAAGGCATAGCCTTGGCAGTGAAATGGATCACTAAAGAACTCCAGGGTGAAGAACCTTGGAAAGCCCTCATTAGGAGCAAACTAGCAAAGGGCCACCCTAAGAAAGGCAAGCTATGGAAAAATATCACAATGAATGACATCCTAACAGGAGATTTAGAGTATTGTGTTCAGGGGTCGGTTATATTTAAATCAATATGGAAAGCTTGAAACTCGGTCAGACACCTAATAGAAGACAATAGCCTATTCCACAATTAGGGCAAAGTCTGTGGAAACACATCCATATGGTGGAACTTAAAACTCAGAGATAAACCCTTGGCACTACTACAGGGATGCTAAGCCAGGATTTGGAATGGTAAAGGTATTACATACATTGCATACACCCTACAGGATGGCATGCTTGTTGAATGGGAGGTAATTAAACATAGTTATGATCTCCCAGACTCACAGTACATGACCTACTCTGTGCTGAAGGAAGCTTGTGATGACCTATTCCTTCACAAAAACATGTACATAGACAATGACTACCACCTGCAGTATAAATGGTCAGATGGATCCTTAATTAGAAATTCTAAATCCAAATATCTCTATAAGCTCCTCACCCATGACTCCATCTTCCCTTACCTTAACTCTTGTTGGAACCTTGACCTTGAACTAGATAAGTGGTCTAAGATATTCTGTAATCTTTGGTCTTCTCTGTGTAAACCAAAAATCAAATGCTTTCTGTGGCATCTTCTCTTGCATAGGTTACCCTTTAGACTCCCTAATGGGGACCCCAGTGTCTGTCCTTTCTATCCCCTTAATGAATTTGTTGGTCATGTCTTCTTCACCTGCCCCTTTTCCATAGAGATATGGAAGCTCTTTGGCTTCCCCCAGTTATACCCCATATCAGTTATAGACATCATCTCTAGTAAAATCAATGGTCTGAAGGAGACTTTTAATAGCTTTTTTTCTCTTATTTCTGCTTTAATTATGTGGAACATATGGAAAAAGAGGAATGATATTGTTTTTGGAGGTAATTGCAGAAGTCTTACTGAGTCTCTCAAGAGACTCATATTTCATGATATTGTTGTGCAGGTTACAGTGGTGATAAAGATCAAAAATAGAAGTTGCAGGACCTGTTCAAGTATGGCATGGTCAGACTGGGATCCTGGGAGGTATCCCATGGTTACACTTGGACCAAAGAGTCTCTAGAGCTAGCCCCCTTTCGAGCTGCACTCCACAACTTTATGACTGAAGTCGGTGGACTAAACATTGCTAGCAGGCCAATTATTAATGCCATCCCACTCAATGTCATCCCTGGACCAACAGCTCCAGTTGCGTTACCCCTTGTTCACCCCTATGAGCAGCATATCAGGAAGGATGAAGTACTCTGGTGGATGGAAGTTCCACAAGGATGGGTGGCTTGGGTGCCCTTCATAGATGAAGTTTTCATCTAATTAGCTTTCATTCTTGCTCACAGTTGTATGGAATAGTATAATTAACTTCTTTTTTAGCTATGATACAATACTGATGTATGGAACAATATAGGTAGTTGGTTAATCTATGGAACATTCCTTATGTATGGAATTGTATAGTTTATGACATTCTCTCAGTCATGTGTAGCTAGGTGTATATATAGGCTTGTCTTTTTGTACTACTGAACATATATGTCTAGCTCTATTTTTGGTATATAGTTAGAGCTAGACACCTGACTGTACTCACCCTTTTCTATGAATAAAAATCATTTATCTTTAATAGAAAAAAATATCATCTATAAATACTTTTACTGAAACTTGAAATTAAATTTGAGCAATGGCTCAAATAATAAATCTTGAATTGATCTTAAAGCAAAAGTTGTGACAACATGTGATTCTTTATAATGTATTGACACTATTCCACCAAATACCACACATAGGCTTTATCTAGAGTTATTAACACCATCCCATTAAATGTAGCACACATGTGTACAACCTGATCAATTAACAATTTTCATTATAATCTCTTGACAGACATGCATACAAAATAGAGAAATACATAAATGGCACTTCATTTTTTTTTTGACAAAATACATCATCAAAATGTACCCTTGTGGGCTTGAGGTTGAACGAACTTAAGAAGATGAAGTAGTTAAGAATGCTTCTAGGAATTTTGAAATTTTTCTGTAATGAAAACTTAGTTATGGACTATATACCAAGGAATGCATTCACTTGTTTCACATGCAAATTTTATGGTAGGGGTGGAGCTAGGATTGTCAACCATGGCCTTATTCACTCACTTGTGCCAATAATAAATCCAGAATTAATGTGCATTATTTAGGCTTGGCCTATGATGTGAAATCCAAATTTACCAACAATCTATTAGAAAAAATAATATAACCAAACTAAAACCCTAAGAATTGAAGCCCTAGAGTTTTAAATTGGCCTGGAACGAGGAATGTTTCGGTTGCCCAAAAAATGTTTTTACCAACGAGAGGAGATAACATCATAATCATTTAAGAATCCAATAAAACACAACAACAAAAAATGATCCAGCAACATAAAGATTCCAAACAATAAAACACATTAAACCTATGGAAAGTGACTAACCTCAAGATTTTGTGTGAATTGTATCATGCTGTCAATGATGCCGATGAAAAAAAAGGGGGCAGAGTTTGCAAGAAAAAACTATGAAACCGTAGCACAACAGATTTTACTTCAAATGAGACTAACCAAGACAAATGTCCCTATAGTAGCTACTTCAATCTATTTGCATTAAATGAAAAAGTAGATCTACATGTATCTGTGTTTTAGGGTTAAGTTGTTTTGCTCTGAGATAACTTTCCCGTCAAAAGCTCCAACATAATAAAGCCTGTCGGCTAAAGTAAAAAATTCCTTTTGGCTAGAAGGTAGTGCTATCATGTGAGACCTCCATTGAATCAATGTAATTGTAAACGAAAACAATTTTAATTATTGTTAATTTGGTTAAATCAATAAATTATTATAAATTTATATTAAAAATTAAATATAAAAGAAGTGTGTGATGCACTTACATGTAGGAATTATTGTAGACACCTAAAAATGGTTCATTGCATATACGTCATTTTTAACATGTCTTCTATATTATGTGTTTGATCTTTATCATTCACTAATATTGTGTCATTCCTCCATTTCATCAATTACTAACATTTCTTTCATTTTGGCCAAATTGATCATCTTCCTAAATCAGTCCAACCAAGTCCTAATCTTCCTAAATCAATCCAAGATCATTCCAAACTCATTTGATTCCAAACTCATATCAATTTGTTATCAATCTATTTCAATCAATCCTCTGGCATTGTCAAAGTTCATCGATGCCTCACTGTCACTTTCACATTCACATTTCAGGAGCATTGTCCAAGTTCATCGATGTCTCCCTATCTTTATTTATCCTCTAACACATCAAATTTCATTTATGCCATTATATCATTTCTAATCATTATCACGAGAGCATTGTCAAAGCTCATCGATGCCTCGTGATTTCCAAAACTATTCCAGAACCCCCAGAATTGATCCTAAACCTTATCAATATCATCAGAATCATTTCAATTTGACATCAACACCTTCAATTCAATCAATAATCCACTAATTTCCCCCTTGGGATGAATAACCCACAGTTTATCCCTAGGTCCTAATTGAATAAATAAATAACCTTTATTTATTCCCATTTTCCCTAAGTCTCCAACAATTAATTAATTGGCTAATTTCAATTTATGAGATTTTTATAATTTCATAAATCTAATTATTGATTTTGAGGAATATTGAGAATATTGAATTATTAATTTAATTAATTATTCCTAATCCTACCTAAATATCATATCCCTTAATTGAGGATTCACATCCCTATTAAGGTGCTTCATGAATATTCTCAATATCTCCTTATTTGATCTCCCCCATATCATGCTTCCTAACATCTCACCAACCAAAATCTGCATTTATGCATTGATTTTGTGCAATCTCACCTTAATGACTCTCATTTTCTATAAAATGGGATGCATTTCATTCTTTCAAGGCTAGACCACTATCTTCTAGCATTCTCATTGCAAACTTGTGCTTTCAAAATTCTTTGTGAAATCTTGTTATTGTCAAAGAGCCACATCAAATCTGATTATGGAGAAGAAAGAAGGACACGTGAGCTTCATTTGAAGGGGGTTCTTAGAGTTTTTATGCTTTATTTTTATGAACTCTTGTTTTGAATGGCTTTCATGATAGATTAGATAGGTTAGCATATTATTTAGGGTTTGTGGTCTCCTAGATATGCTTAATAT
Source organism: Thuja plicata (assembly GCA_018584345.1). Taxonomy (NCBI): domain Eukaryota; kingdom Viridiplantae; phylum Streptophyta; class Pinopsida; order Cupressales; family Cupressaceae; genus Thuja; species Thuja plicata. The sequence continues at coordinate 713,779 of MU228544.1, forward strand.
GCCTTTTTCTGGTCTTACAATTACATGTAGATAAAAGAGCACAAATAAAAGTCGATACACTTCTAGTTTACAATAAAAGATTAATGGAAAGAACAAATTTAAGTTTGTATGTTGATATAGGATCATGAATTTAAGTTGATACCTTTTTTAGTTGATATAATGAATTTAAGGGTATCCATTCCACCAAAGTCAATCTCAACCTCATCCCTTATGATTCCAAGGTCTTCCCCTCAACAAGACTTGATGTTTTTTGGGTTCATCTAGAACCATTCAACTTCACCAGGAAATGAAGGGTTCACTAGTTGGCTTATTCAAAATCATTCTAACTTTACCAAAAAATTAAGGGTTATTTAGCATGTTCATTCAAAACCATTCAAACTTCACGAACAAACCAAATATCCTTTTAAACCTACTTCATATCAAAAGACCCTTTGCCATTTAGTAAGATATCTTAAGTGCATAACTAAATCAATAGTACCAAAGTTTTATATGTAAAAAACTATTTAAATAATTATATAATATATAGTTTCCTAATCATTTAGTTTGACTTAAAGAATTTTTTTAACATTTTAAAAATATATTATTTTCTTTATATTTTAAATATTTGTAATAAGAGATTTATTAATAAAAGGAAACCAAAATGATAAGATTACAAAATATAAATTTATATCTTATACCATCTTAGAATTGCATCACTATGTAATTCCCCATTTAGCTTGGCCAAGTTTTATCATGTATCTTGCATTAAATTTGGGTACTCCAGTCCCTATTTTGCTTTCCATTCTAGCATCCCCTCTTCAATTAGGACCCATGTTCCAAACTTTGGGCCACATTAGAGGGAATGGGATGACCCAGTCAACCAATTCCTAGGAACGACATGATCAGCCTATTCCTTGATGTTTTCCCTAAATTTTGAATTGAGAGGTGGTCTTAACGATTGAGTTGGGAAATTTAAACTATCATCGTCTTTCTTTGAGTTTTGAGCTCTGAAATGTTCGTGAGGGGTATATAAGAAACTCACCTCTCCTCATTTGGGTATAAAAATGAATGTATCACATCCTAACTTCAAGTACAAGTTCAAGTTCCCTTCAATCAAAAGCATTCTAAGGAAGATTTCGAGCATCCAAGGTATTTTCCAAGGCAATTGTATCTATTGTAGCAAGATTTTATCCCTCATTCAAGGCCAAGTATAGGAGACCACGATCAAGGAAAAAGATTATAGCACAATCCTCTATTCATAAGCATTCAAGCATTTAAGTCTTCAAGAATTCAAGTCATTCTCCTTCTCCATATCAAGCATTATGGAAAACTACAACATTCATTGTACAAGACATGTCTTTCATAATTCCCTTTTAGGTTTTTGTGCAGAATCAAGCGATTGCAAACACTTATGATCACATTCAAAGAAGAATTGTGCCATCAAGGTGTGAGACACTTCTTGTTTTAGGTCTATCCTCTACATTATATCAACACACTTTCCTTTTGAGCACAGTTCAATTCAATTTAGAGGTTGATTCTAAACCGGGGTTTGATTAAGGCAAAACCCTCTCTACACAATAATTTCTCTCTTTTGTGTGTGCAAGAATAGGAGGCATCAATTTTAAGATCAGATCTAGAAAGTATGGGATCTCGAGTATAATCTACAACTAAAATCATCAAAAAATGCAAGGAATAGGATGACCCAACCGACCTAGTCTTGAGAATAGGTCGACCCAGTCCCTCCAAATCAAATTGAAATCAAATATGTGGGTTAGTTACAATTTTTGGGTTTTGTTTTCGATGTTGAATTAGGTATATTAGATCTATGTCAGTCTGTGCATTTAGAAAGTCAACCTTTTTCCTCCATTTGGTCCTAAAGCTTGCATCTCGCCATCAATTATCTCATTTATATTTCCATTAAGTGAAGGATTATTGCACCCAGTCAACACTTGAGCCTTCTTGAACCTAGTGAGCCTTATTCCTTTTGAACATGGCAAAAGAGATATGATCAACACCCCCTCTTCCTCAAGCATAACCTACCAACATTTCCTTTTTTTCATTCTGGTGATCCTTATTTCTTGTGTTACATTTTGGTGAACTGATGGGGAGAGGTTAGTGTATTGATGTCCCTATGAGGATCTTGTAAAACTACAATTTTCTCCTTCAAAGGGCCCACAATCTGGGTGAGTTTCCCTCATTATTTTGGACAAATCCAACCCATTCAAATAAGTTGTTCACTAACTCTTCTCAACACCAACCAAACCCCCTTCAATCACTCAACATTTCACTCCTCTTTCCATATACCCTTGATTCCTATCAAATGGGAATGCAATGAATTTTGTGGGAATTCAAATACTATTGGGTAGAGTGGGCTCCCACACCATTCTAAGGCCTTTCAAAATCTATTTAAATCATTCTTTCCATCTAAGTGGCTTCAAAAAATCAAACTATCTATTTGAACCTAGTAAATAGGCCTATTCCCTAGTGGCCCTAGTTTATTAGTTTTTGGGGTAAAAATTCCAAACTTCTCATAGACCTTGTTGAAGAAATGGGCATTCCAAATACAATTTTTGGACTTCTATCCAAACCCTAGATCCTATTTTCCAACTCTCCCAACAAGTACTTCAAAATCACTTTGTACTGATTAGGTAATTAGGCCTAATCCTAGTTGGATTACAAAGCAACACCCCTTTCTTCACTTCCACCAACACTCCTACCACCATGGAAACTTAGAGGGATCTAATAAACTACCTAATACACCATTTTTTTGTCTCTCACCACTCTACCCTTCTCTTTGCAACCTATTTTGCAGACATAGTCACGGTGAGCACATTGAGATGCTCGCCTAGGGCATCCATTTTCTTTGCAACCCCAAGGTCCCTCTGCAAAAATCCTCCAGAACCTTATAGTACAACCTCTATACTTGAATTACCCCATGGCCATACAAATCCCATGGTGGATTTTCAAGTAAGAGGCATTTATTTTGGAAAGCATCTTCAAACCCTTAATCCAGGAGGGTTAGAAAGATTTTGCTCCAAAATGCTTCAAAATCCACCAAATAAACTTAGACCAAATGCATTTGAAAGGTAACAAATTTTTTTATACAACCATGAGAAAATTTTCTCCTACCAATCATATCACTCACGTGTCAATCACACTTACATCAAATTTGCAGTAAAACACAGAATTCTCAGTGCCTTTGAATGCCAAAACTCTACAAAAATCATCACCAGGGGTTCCTCTTCATGTGTTGGGTCTTAAATAACCCATACACAACTACCCCTACCAAAAACTACTAATTTTCAAACCAATTTAGCTATTTGCAACTTTTTGTCAAAATTTTACAAAAGTTGCAAAAGTTGCTCAGCAACATTTTGTCAATTTTGACAAATTACTCCTAGAATGAGTCCTAAATTTCTAAGACCCTATAAATGACTCATGTAGGTCATATTACATGTAATGGGGTATATTTTTTCATTACATTGTTTTTCCATGCCCCTTGGGCTTAATTACAACTTTTGGCTTATTTTCCCTAAATGCCCCTAAAGAACATTTAGGGTCCAAATTTGACTCTACCTTGGGCTTATCATATTTCCCTTATTAAATTCAACCCATGGGGTCTGATGCTTCTCCAAAACCTATGATTTTGGATGATTTAAATTATCCCCTTAGGACTAAACCTTGGTTCTCCTACACCATATTCCCCAGGCTGAAAGAACTCAAGTCCCTTGAGTTGGAAATGCCTTGGGATCAACTCCTTGCTTCTGCAAATCTTCTTCCAACACCCATGTTACTTCAGAATCTGGTTGGCCCTTCCACTTGATCAAATTCTCCCAATATTTTTTCCTCCTTATCTATTTGGCTATTCTACTCTCAAGGATGCTTTCTACCTATGGATCCCCTTTGATGGGCAGTTGTTTGACCCAGTCTCTGTGTTCTTCACCCACCACTTCAATACTATCTTTGAGATTGGTGGCTCTCTATACTACACCAAGTCTACAACATTGAAGATTGAGTAAATGGCCACATTTTTAGGTAGATCCACCTTATATGAATTAGCACCATACTTATCTAGAACCTCACAGGGTCCAATCCTCCTCATCATGAGTTTAGTATGACTACCCTTAGGAAGTCTTTTTTTTTTCAAATGAACCATCACTAAGTCCCATACTTGGAATTGTAGATATCTTCTTCTCTAATCCACCTTCTCCTTCACTTTATTCATGTTTTGTGTGAGACTATCTCTCACCTAGTCATGGATCTCTTTCATGACTTGTGCAAACTCCTCTGCTTGGCCATTCCTTTTATCCAAGCATGTTAAGTCACTCAATTCAAAGACTCCCCTAGGGTGTATGTCATAGACCACTTCAAATGGGCTTCTACCTGTTCTCCTATTGACAGAGTCATTATAAGAAAACTATGCCTGTGGGATGATGGCATCCCATGATTGGCCATGTTCTTTAGCCAAACATCTAAGCAAATTCTCTAAAGACCTATTGACCACCTCAGTCTTCCCATCTGTTTGTGGATGATAGGTAGGGATGAATGCAATATTGGTGCCAAATCTCCTCCAAAAGTGACCTGTGAACTTTGAGTCCCTATCTGACACTATAGTCAATTGAAACCCATGAATCCTTACTATCTCCCTGAAAAAACAAATTTTCTATGTAGGAGGCATCATGGGTTGTCTTGTAGGGTATGAAATGGTCCATTTTATTGAATCTATCTACCACAACATAAACACTAGCACAACCATTCTTTATTTTTTTTAAACCTACCACAAAATCCATACTTAGGCTCTCACATGGCCTAGTAGGTACTATAAAAGGTTGGTACAATCTTGCATTTGATGAAGTCCCCTTGGCCCTTTGACAAGTGGTACATGAGTCCACATAACTCCTTACATCTTTCTGCATCCTAGGCCAAAAGTAGAACCTCTACACCAACTCTAATGTCTTATTGAGGCCAAAGTGGGCTCCAAGACCCCATGCTTTTCTTGGATCAAGTTCTCCCTCACTGATCCTCTTGGGACACATAATTGTCCTCCCTTGAAGATAAGATCATTTTTGAGTGTATATTATACAAAATTCCCATGGAAACTATTCTCAAACTCCGTGGACACCTTGTATGCCTCTGATAAATCTTTATCATCCTTGTATATACTCATGAATGCATCCACCCCAACACTTTGTAGTTTAATCTCCTACAATGTCATCACCCTCCTTCTAAGGGCATCTACTACTTTGTTATCTTGACCCTTCTTATGTTTAATGGTGAAGGTATAGGACTGAAAGTGCTCCACCCACTTCACATGTCTATGGTTCAACATTTCCTTTGAATTTAAAAAAATCAAAGCATGATTGTCAGTATAAACCACAAATTATTTAGGTAGGAGGTAATGCCTCCACTTCTTTAGGGCATATACCATGGCATATAACTCAAGATCATAAGAGTAATACTTCCTCTTGGCTTCATTCAACTTTTCACTAAAGAAAGCCACAAGCCTTCCTTCCTGACTCAACACTGCCCCTATAGCCACATTGATAGAATCACACTCAATGGTAAATAACTTATTAAAAGTAGACAAAACAAAAACAAGTTGAGTGGCTACCCTTTTCTTGAGGAATTCAAACCCCTTATCTACTTGTCTGGTCCAAAAAAGCATTGTCTTACTTCCTCCTTTTATGGTTTCCATAATAGGTGAGAAAATTCCATTGAAGTTTCTAATGAACATCCTGTAAAATGTATCTAATCCATGAAAACTCCTCACATCTCCTACATTCCTAGGAGTAGGCCAACTGAGTATGGCCTCAACTTTGGAGAGGTCCATTTTCAAATCTCCCTATGAGATCACAAAACCCAAATATACAAGTTCTTTCTTAATAAACTCACACTTTTCAAAGTTTATCATTAGTTTTTCATCTGAAAGCTTCTTCAAAATAAGATTTAGATGTTCTAAATGATCTTCTTTAGTCCTACTAAAGATTAGAATACCAAATTTACCAATGTAGTCCTTCAATACTTTATTCATGAGCCTCATGGATGTGCTAGGAGCATTAGAAAGTCCAAAGGGCATTACAAGCCACTCATACAAGCCTTTTGTGTCTTGAAAGTGGTTTTCCACTCATCCCCCTCTCTGATTCTAATTTGGTGGTAACCACTTTTCAAGTCAATCCTTGAGAAATGTCTTTCCCCTCCTAGGTAGCCCATCAAATCCTCCATTCTTAGTATAGGGAACTTGTATCTTATGTAATCCTATTGATTTCCCTTGAATCTATGCATAGCCTCCACTTACCCCCTTCTTTTGAGCCAAGACTGTGGGGACTGCACATGGGCTTATACTCTTCCTTATCAAACCACTATCCAACAATTCCTGAATTTGTTTGGCAATCTCCTCATTGTTTTGGGGAGTCACCTTGTATGCATCCTTTTTTGGGAGGGAAGCCCCTAGAAGTAGGTAAATTTGGTGACTCACACTCCTCTCAGGAGGTAAAGTACTTGGTTTACCATCACTGATTATGTCCAAATACTTGTCTAGTAGATCCTTCACTTCCTCAGGGATCTCTTCCTTCATACTAGTTTAGTCTTCTACCTTTTGGCTTCAATAATAGAGCAAATCCTAACCCTTCTTCCTTCAAGGTATCTAGGAACTCCTTCTCTCCCACCATCAACACACTAGGACCCACTTGACTGGCATCCTTCTCATTTCCAATGGACAATATCCTATATGTTACCCCATCTTTCTATAATGCATATGAATTCTTCTCACCATCATGGTGAGCCTTCCTATTAAATTGCCATGGTCTACCTAAAAGAAAGTGACAAGCATCCATGGGTAGAATGTCACACAGTATCTTATCCTTATACCCCCTATATAGAATGCTACCCAAGCTTTCTAATTAACCACTACATGTTGCCCTTTGTTCAACCAACTGACCTTATAAGGGCAAGAATGGGGAACCCTTTCCAATTTCAACTTATTAACTGTTTCCAATGAAACTATGTTATATGTGGAACTTGAATCAATAATAAATTTACACAACTTACCTTGCATTTTGTATTCAATACTGAAAAGTGCCATCCTTTTGGGTGTCTCCTCCATGACAAGTTCCTTCAACAATGTCATTCTGATCATCAAATTTTATCCTACTAATTTTGGTGCCAACTTCACCTCAAGAGAATGTACACTAGAAACATCTTCATGAACATAATTTACCCTCCTTTCATTTCTTTGAGATGTGGAAGCCTTTTTTGGACACCAATAAGTAGGATGCCCCAATTGGCCACAATTGTAGCACTTCATTCCAAAGAACTTGAATCATCTACCTAATCCATTAGACATTCCTCCATTTGACCTCTACCTCTGTAGCCTCCTCTTCTACTCAAGTCCCCCCATTTTCTCTCTAGGGATAGAATCCCATTGGGATCCTTGGAATTTTCCTCTGCCACCAAAACTACCTCTTCCTCCATTATTTCCTCCACCTCTACCTCTGGTTTTTTTATCACCCCTTCTCCTAAACTTCTACTCCACTCTGAGAGCCATTTGAAAACATTTTTCACTATATCAGGAGCCCAGAGACTTAGCTCCTCTTAGATATTCAACCTCAAGCCATTCAAATATCTAGCCATTATTTCTACTTCCTCCTCTTTCTTCTTAGATCTAAGAGCCACCTTGTGAAACTCTTCAGTGTATGCACCGACATCCAAATCCCTCTACTTTAGGTTTTGGAACTTCTTGTACATTTGTACTTCGCAGTCTATGGGTCAAAACTGGGCCTTGACCTTTGACTTCATTGTCTCCCAAGATGAGACCATGCTTATACCTTCATTCACTTTCTCTCCTTGAAAAAATTTCCACCATGCCAATGTAGAACCTTTTAACTTCTCCTTTTCAATCCTCACTTTGTCTCCCTTTGATACTTGATTCATTTAAAATTGGTTGGTCATAGCTTCCATCCATTTAATGACTTCATCAAAATCTAGGCCACCGACATAGGTTGGTAGCTTCTCAGTGTCATCACCTTTTACTAACTTCAATGCATCCACAAATGCCTTTTGGTTTGTAGATAAGTCCCTTGTAGGCTATTGGGCTTGTTCCTCTTCACCTTCTTCATTTGCATCATTCTCACCATCAACATCTTTTTCTTACCAACAGACCTCTTACACTCTTCAATATTCTCTAAAAGCATCTCTTCCATCATCTTCCTGATGGATTCTTGGGATATATTTTTAGGAGGCATTCTGTTAGCCTCAACTTCCACCTCTGGTTCTTCATCATACATGCACTCCCCAGGAAAATCTTGTCTGCTCTGATACCAATATGACGGGGAGAGGTTAGTGTATTCTTGTCCTCTCCTATGAGGATCTTGTAAAACTATAAGTTTCTCCTTCAAAGGGCCCACAAAATAGGTGAGTGTCCCTCCTTGTTTTGGATAACTCCAACCCCTTCAAATATATTGTTCACTAACTCTTCTCAGCACCAACCAAACCCCCTTCAATCACTCAACATCTCACTCCTCTTTCCATATACCCTTGATTCCTATCAAATGGGTATGCAATGAATTTTGTGGGAATGAAAATACTATTGGGTAGAGTGGACTCCCAAACCCTTCTAAGGCCTTTCAAAATCCATTTAAATCATTCTTTCCATCCAAATGGCTTTAGAACATCAAATTTTCTATTTGAACCTAGTAAATAGGCCTATTCCCTAGTAGCCTTGGTTTACTAGTTTTTGGGGTACAACTTCCAAACTTCTCAAATAACTTGTTGAAACAATGGACATTCCTAATACCATTTTTGGACTTATATCCAAACCCTAGATACTGGTTTCCAACTCTCCCAACAAGTAATTCAAAATCACTTTGTACCGATTAGGCAATTAGGCCTAATCCTAGTTGGATTACAAAGCAACACCCCTTTATTCACCTCCACCAACACTCCTACCACCATGTAAAATTAGAGGGATCTAATTAACTACCAAATCCACCAATTTTTTTTTGTCTCTCACCACTCTAACCTTCTCTTTGCAACCTATTTTGCAGACACAGTCATGGTGAGCACATTGAGATGCTCACATAGGGCATCCATTTTCTCTGCAACCCCAAGGTCCCTCTGGAAAAGTTATCTAGAACCTTATAGTACATCATCTATACTTGAATTTCCCCCAAGGCCATACAAATCCCATTGTTTATACTTTTCACTAGACACAAAATATTTCCCTTTGTTATGATCATGGAATGTATCATTGAAGATTGTGTGATCGGTTGTACCCTTTGATTGGGTATTTGTGACATTGATAATCCCTTGGTCGATTAGATCATGTATGGTGTTTTTCAATCAGTAGTAGTTGGGTGTCTTGTTTCCTTTTACCTAATGATATTCATAAAAGTCATTATCATTCCACCACTTGGGTTTCACAACACCATATTTGTATTCTCTGATTTCGGGCAGAGTGATATTATTGGTTTTAATAAGATTTTTCAAAGTTGACTCTATCGACTCTCCTAATGGTGTGTATTTGAATTTAGGAAACATAAACCTTTGTGGGAATTGCAAATTGGGTTGGTTGTTAGAAACATCTATTTCTTGAACATTGGGTGTTTGAATTTGATTATCCACCTACTGAGTGTGCACCATGGGTTTTTGATTTATCATGCGTGCTCCTTGTAGTAAAACCTTGGGTTGAGCATAGTTGACTATTTTGACATCAATGCCACCATCATTGGTGACATATTTGTTCTTATTCCACCATTTGGATTTATCTATTTCATTTTTATTCGTGCTCATTTAGGTAGGGTCTACAAGGATTCCTCTCTTGACCAGGTTTTTCTCACATCAAACTCCTCATTCGATGAGTTGCTTGAAATTTGGAGCAAGGCTACAATTCTATTTTGAATGACATATCTAGGATCAGATTGTCAATGAACATGACTATGAGGTCTTGTTTAGGCACATCATATGTTATTCTATTTGTAGTGTTCCTCCACCTTTGTAAGAATCTAACAAAGGACTCGCCATCTTTTTGCTTAATGTCACAGATGTCCTTGATGTTCACCTTGTGTTCAATGTTATGATGGAAGTGAGCAATAAGATTTTTGGCCAAATCTCCCCAAGACTAAATGCCATGGGGTAGGTGTGAGAACCACTCCATTGCTGGTCTGACTAGACTCTGTGGAAATAGTCGCATTAGGTAAGTTTCATCATGTGACCCCTCAATGCAGCTAGCTAAAAACTCTCTGATATTCTCTACAAGTTTTTTACTACCTCTGTATTTGTCAAATTTGGGCACCAAGAAGTGAGTGGGAAACATAAACATTGATAAGGTAAGGGTCCAATGGGACCCAAGTGATGAGATTTTACGTACTTGGGAGGATGCTTTACAATTGAGATATTTGTATCCCTATATTTTTGTAGGCTTCAAGGAGTAATCCTATGCCTAAGAGGGGAGGATGTAGTGCCTCTCATGGTTGCATTCTATTATGTGATATTTTGATATAATCTATACCCTTGTTTGTATTTTATAACTATCCATATAATGCGATTAGACATTGCTATTGTGTGATATATTCGATTACTGTATATTATTTTGGTTTTACCAGTATCATTGTTGATGTAGATGTTAAATTATATTGTTGCTTACCATTTTTATCATATCAAAATGATGATGCTTTTGTGATGTGACATGATAGTTTATGATGAGATCTGGTGTATTTTGTATTCAATAACATTTTACTATGTTACCATGATGATTATCACCGTTTTCTTATGTTATTGTGCCTTTTTGGCGATGAATATATGATTTGAATCTTTTCACTGTTTTATGATTTAAATATTGTATAATGATTATTTTAATATTTAATTTAAATGAAATATACATTGAGGATTATATATGGAATGACCAGTGTCATGACATTCTAATACATACAAATGATTGCACCACTAGAGCATCATTGTGTTGGAAAGATTGCTACAATGTAGACAATTGTTATTTTGTCATTGATGTCAAACCTTAACTGGTGAGACTATTGTTGTATGTTTGAGTACCATATCTATTGATTGATGAAGATTTGAAGAATAGGATAACAAGAAGACCAAGGAAAGGTTGAGTTATGAGTATACACCAGGGTACTTGATCATTTGGCACTTTGACAAAGTGATATGTTGTTTATCTTTAACTGACATTTCACTAGAAGGTCGATGTCGAGAAAAGCAAAGTTGATGCCAAGAAAAGTGAAAGGTGATGCCGATAAAAGCAAAGATGATGCTGAGAGCCAGTGAAATGCCAAGGGAAACATAGAAAGGTGAGCAGTAGTATTCTATTAATTGATGAGATTTGAGATCTCTGGTCGACATAGTTGATTTTATTGGGATATGCATTGTTAATTAAGATTGGTCCATACTCATTTAATGCACGGGAAACCGTTATTAACGTATGGATTCAATGTTTAATTAATGACTATATTGGAGAAGTAAATTAAATATAATGATGGAAAGATCCATTAGATTTGACCTAACCTAAGATCAACAATCTTGATTAAGCGACAAAAGATCTATCTGACCTGGATGGAGAGGTATAATATAACCTACTATGGTTATTGTTATGTATCCAAGTGTAAGGAGAAGTTGTATGCAAGAGTATTGCATGGTTAATTGACTGATTGGATAAAACTAGCAAAGAAGGTTGAGCAGAGAAGCAGAGAGAGATTGCTTGATGGATTTCCAAGCAGATCTGAAGATTGAAATGAGAATGGAGGCCACTTAGTGAATTAGCATTAGAGCTGAAATTGGATCTGGATTTGCAAAGTAAGTTGTATGTATCAGATCACACCTGTTGATTACTTTCTAACCATTGTATCAATTCAAATCCTTTAACCAGGTTGACCTAACAGTCATTGTATAAATCATTTGAACAAGGTGACATTCAGATTGGAATGTTCTAAGTCCTCTAACAAGGCCACTCCTAACAGGGTGATTTAAATACTTTAATTAGGTCACATTTGACAGTGTGTTTTGTAACCTTTAATAGGGTTGGCTCCTAACAGGGCATCACTTAAGAAGAGTGAAATTTTGGTAGCATGTTACTGGTGGTTTTTCCCATATTGGGTTTCCACATTAAATCATGGCGTCAAAATGTGTGAATTTTTATGTTGTGTTTTACTGTTAAGTGTAGAGTCAGAAAATGGAAGCACTTCCATGGTAGACTAGTTTAGCCTTCTGATTAGGTGGTTTGGGGTCATATCAAGCACCTTGAATGGGTTCTTAAATTTGACCTAGCTTTCCCCCTATACTACCTCTTTTTCCACTCCTTTCTATCTAGTTTTTGGCATCTTGGACTCCAGATTTGAGGTCTTTGACCTTAGGGTCAGGGTCGACCTTTTGGGTCTATGTCGACCTTGACCCTAACCTAGGTCAAGGTCGACCTCAAACCTGACCTAGGTCAAGGTCAACATTGACCCTGACCTAGGTCAAGGTCAACCTCGACCTTGACCCAGGGTTCAAATCTCAGGGTCCCATAGTTTTTGGATGTCGGTCTTTGTAAAAAGTTACTTCCCGCTTCCGGGTCGGCTGTTTTAGGTTCTGAAGTGGTGATTCCTAAATTATATTTAATATAGGTCCTCTTCTAGGGGCATGGGTCTAATTATAATTTAATTCTCCTATGTCGGCCTCCTTAGAAGATTGTGCGCTAGTTTCATATAAAAGGAAGCCTTTCTCTCTCATTTTCTCTAACTATCAACTAAGTAAGAAAAGGTGATCAAGCAAAAAGTTCAAGCATCCATTGTTCTACATGTATCCAAGATTTAAAGGTTTTCAAGTCTTCCTCTCAAGCATTCAAGTCCTCCATTGAAGATCAAGGATTCACGCTTTCAAGCCTTTGAAGGGATTTGGTTCAAGCATTCAAGATTCATCATTCAAACCCTAGATCTAGCCATCATGATGGTGTGATCTTGCTTCAAGATCCTTTGTGCATCCTCAAAGACTCTTTCATCATCTCTTCAAGGTGGATTCCAAGCATCCAATCATGGAGGTTTATGGTTTCTAAAGTCCATACTTTCATATCTACATATTTGTCTACATTTGAATTACAATTACATATCTATTAAATATCATAGCTTCATTGTTAGATTCAATTCTACTACTTGCTAGCATTCTTATTTCAATTATTGATTTCAAGGTTAATTCCTAAATCAAGGTTTGACTAAGGCAAACCCCTCCCCCCAAAAAAACAAACCTCTTTTTCTTGTAGGTATAGGTTCGGGACTATGGATTTGAACCCAGATCTGGATACCCTTTTTGGCAAACTTTCGGGATCCGCAAACAGATTTTCTGTCAGACCTGTATAGGTCAAGGTCAACATTATTGGGTCAGGGTCAACCTCACCCTTGACCTAGGTCAAGGTCAACCTCACCCCTGACCTAGGTCAACGTCGACCTTACCCCTGAACTAGGTCATAATCGATATTTTTGGGTCAGTGGTGACATTTGTGGGTCAAGGTCGACCTTTTTCATAAGACGATGTCGGATCAAAAAATGATTTCTGGGTTTTGTTTTTCTCTACGTTTCCTTTCTGGATCATACTTCATTTTTTCTAGAAATAGAGTACAGACCTCAGAAAACAACATTCTTTTATCTACAATATTTCAAGGTTAGTACCTTTTTATCATTCATTTCAATTCAAATCCTTAATCATTCTAAATCTATCACACATTTACATTCATTTCAAAACACATTTTAAGAGGGAAACCTAGGATCTCCTTCTTTATTCTCATTTCAAATAGATTGATTCATTTATGCATTGATCCTTTTTGGGTTGATCAATTTGGATCCTTCCTTTGTGCATTTGAGAATAAAAGGGAATATCTTATTTATCCCTCCACTCTAAACATTAAATGCAAGGTGATAAGTGATTTGAGTATCAAAACACTCTTATTCTATTAACATTATTTTTCTCCTTTACATTTTGGTGAACCCGCGATAGACAACCTTTCTTTTTGGTGTTAGATTTGCATTTCATATTAGATCTTGCATACATATAGAAGTAGGTTTTCTTTTAAAAATTCATAAAAAATCACAAAATTTCTTTAAAAATACAAAAACATTTACATTATTCATTGTGTTCAACATGTATGATTTTTGTTTGGAATACTTTGATGAGGCTTTTGTTGCTAAAGAGGATAGATCCCCTAATGAGGTACATGGAAGTGAGGATGAAATGGGATTGAATGAGATCTCCATTGATCCTATTCCTATTTTATCCTCCTCTACAATCTCTTCAATTGACCTTTACCATAGAAATGAGTTAGGGGTAGATGTTAATTCTTCTCCTAATATATTTCTTTTCTATGAGCCTACTTTAGAATATAATTCTTCCCCCTTTAGGGATCAAGCTTTAGGCGCTCCTACAATGTGCTTTATTGATAGGGAGGATAATCCTCCTATTTGGGATGAACCTTTGGATTTGGATGTTGATTAATCTCTTCCTCATGAAGCCATTGTGGATGATCCTCCTATTTGGGATGAACCCTTGGATAAAGACATTGATTTATCTCCTCCTTGTGAATATGCTTTGATACAAGAGGGAGATTTATTAATGGATGACATATTCAGCCATGATGATGACTCTTTTTCTAAAACACACTCACCTTATATGGACACTTTAGAGAAAGAAGATAACATTATTAATACAATACATCTAATCGGGATTCCTTCTAGTGATGAGACATTAGCAGGGAATAATATGAATTCCCTTAATTCTCTCCCTCTTAGTAATGATCCTATGGAGAATCAAGCTCCTATCCCATCTTCTCCTAGGATGTATTCCTTTATTTTTCCTTCTTGTGAACCTATCAAACATACTAATGATGACATAGTGACTACTGGAGTTCAATTGACTTCTTTTCATATAGCTTCTTGTTATGGTCAT
>MU228544.1:738536-774342 GCA_018584345.1 Thuja plicata
GATTGGAATGTTCTAAGTCCTCTAACAAGGCCACTCCTGACAGGGTGATTAAATCCTTTAACCAGGTCACATTTGACAGTGTGTTTTGTAACCTTTAACAGGGTTGGCTCCTAATAGGGCATCACTTAAGAAGAGTGAAATTTCGGTAGCATGTTACTAGTGGTTTTTCCCATATTGGGTTTCCATGTTAAATCGTGGTGTCAAAATGTGTGAATGTTTATGTTGTGTTTTACTGTTAAGTTTATGTTAAGCTTATTTCATTAGTACAGTAAACTGCACACCTTTGTTGTTCATTGATGCTGAGCAGGTCTAAGTTGTTGAAGTGGTATAAAGTTTTATATGCGCACATCTGGACCTGAGGATAACTGATTCACCCCCCCTCTCAGTTATTCTAAATTCATTCTAACACATTGTTCTATTAAGCATACTTTGAATATTCATGCTTCAAATATTTATAATATGAGCAACTACACTTGATATGCACATGTTTTAGTGAATAGGCACCAGCCATCATCTCTTCTTGAGATGTGGGTTTGAGCATTTCTTATCCCCAACAACGACATAGGAGATAGTTTCACTGGTCATTCATGATTTAGCCAATATTGCCCCGGTATGGACAATGTATCTATAACTAATATATTATACCTATGCTACTGTGTGGGTAAATCAAAACTTTATTTACATTGTTGTAGATACTAGTATTGTCTGGGCATCTTAGATTGTCTTCCATTATCATGGCAAGCAGGGAGTAAATGCTAGTTTTAATCCTTTTGTTATTTTATTGCATTATTTTCCAGCAAGTGTATTGAAGTGAATTATTGTTTATGGAACCCATCTGCATTGACCCAATTGTGGATTTGATTTAATTTAATTTATTTAATTTAATTTCCTTTAAGTGATTTTAATTAGCCTTTTTATGTTTTGACCAAAAAGGGCATATAATGAAGAAATAGATTTCATTTTGACACTTAGTCTTTTAAAGAGCAATTTCAGTTTTCAAAAACCTTTGTTGAAGATTTTAGAGATTTTCTCCTTGGGTGAGCTCTACCTAATGAATTATTTTGGGTAGCGGCTCGTTGGATTCATGCCACAATTGCTCCCTCTTGTCTAGAACCATTTTGGTTTTCTTGTTGTATTTATTTTCTTTAGCTCATTTTCGTGTTTCCACCATTGGGTGAGGTAGAGCTTCTTGTAACTTTTAATTAATTCATATTTGGATTTGAAATAAATTACTTTATTTCTATGGGATGAGAATTTGTATTCCCCCATAATTTCATTGCTTTTCATTGCCCAATTGGGCTTATATGTTCAAAAATTGATTTTATATAAAAATTGTAATGTTATGCTACTCAATTTTTTCGAGTTGATTGGAATTCAATTTTTATCACACTTTTGCATTATTGGGAAAATTAGAGGCTAAAGGATTTCTTTACATTTTTTATTTTTGAGTTTTGGTTTTTTGAGCTTTTTTCCATGGATTTACTGGTAGTTTTGGCCATAGATTTGGATATGGTCCCAATTAGAGTTTCACGAATGTTTGAATTTTTAGATTCCAATAATGGATTATTTTGGGGAATGGTAAAATTAGTATATAAAATTTTATTCTTGAGAGGATTCATGGTTATTTCCTCATATTTTTAGCCACTTGAGTGTTTTATCATACTTACGTCTTGTTCGCATTGTTAAAACCTTATTTATCTTGTTTCATATTTT
This sequence comes from Thuja plicata, assembly GCA_018584345.1. Taxonomy (NCBI): domain Eukaryota; kingdom Viridiplantae; phylum Streptophyta; class Pinopsida; order Cupressales; family Cupressaceae; genus Thuja; species Thuja plicata. The sequence continues at coordinate 740,250 of MU228544.1, forward strand.
TGGGTGGTTCATTGGGGGTTGGTAGTGTAACCATGATCCTAGCAATGTGAGATGTGCCTATGTACTCAAGCTAATGAGATATCCATACTTTGGGTGCGCCCAATTAAGTGCTCCTTAGTTGCGAGTGAGCTTAAACCTTGTGTTTTCTTGACTTGTGTTGATAGCCATTTCTTGAATTGTTCTTGATTTACATTGTAGTGTGAGACATTTTTTTATGTGGATGCATAGTGTTGAGGACACATCCAAGCATGTAGTTGAGGTATGATCCTATGTTGAGGTTGGAGTGGTCTGAGCTCTTGGCGAGTCCAATTGAGCATACCTTGTCTCCTCTTTGTTGCATGTCATGGAATTTCTTGCATGGTGTTATTTTTTAGCATTTCATTATGACCAATTGGTGTAGATTAGTCGGATGGACTAGCTCTCCAAGGTAGGATGGGACACAAAGGGGTCCTAGGGTAACCCTTGGTAGATTTAATATAATAACTGATAACATTAATAATAAATGGGGAAAAATATAATAATATAGATAAACTAAAATTTGTACAATGACTGTCTCTTAAGAGACATGATTTGGTACACATATGGTCATCTACAGATGTTGAGTTGATACCAACATGGAAATCTATGGATGTTAACTTGGCATAGCAGTGGTTGTCTATTAAGGGATGTGAGATCGCATAGTATAGCCTCTTTTTTGAGTAAAGAACTACTCAAAGCCACCTGGACCTCCATGTGTCATGTGACGACACTCCATTCTTGAGTCTCAAAACTATACCCTATCTAGTTCTGAGTAGTGACCTTGACCTACTTGCATTAAATTTTCTACATCTTTGTGTTTTCATTAGGATCTTTGTACCATCCTCTAAGTTCTTCATTTGGCTGGTGTGTGTATGATCTAGTTTGTGTGTGTGTGTGTGTGTGTGTGTACTCCTTTTGTTTGTGGTCAAGTGACTATATTGGAAAGAACAGTGGGGTGGGCCTGAGGGTACCACGTGGTTGGATGACATTGCACATCACTATTCAAGACCAGTTTATAGGTGACATACTTATTCCAGTGACAAAGTTTGAGCATGATGTGCTCATTCTATCCCTTGCATTTATTTTTAGTGATTTTGTGTGTGTGTATTGATATGCTAAATAGATTACGTTAATTCTAACATTTATTGATTGTATCGAGTGTGTATGTACTCAGTATTTTGTATCTGGCACTCCCTGCTATGGAGCTATATGGATTTTAGTCATACGTTAGAGTCGGTATAGGAGTTTGCTTCATTTTCCTTAGTTTCTGATAAAATTGCACATTGGTGTTTTCATCTACCTTGGGCATTTTCATTGATCAACGTTTTCACCCGCAAAATTGTGTTTTTGAATCACTAATCTGAGACTTTCTATCCTAGATTTTTACCATAATTAAATTGGCATTTGCGTAGAACTAATGTTTGTGTAGATCAATGTCTTTTCCTGCCTTTCACATCTCTGTCCAATTTCTTGTATTGATGTGTTCCTATTATTCCTGCTGGTTGTTTTTTATTCAGGTCTTTTGTATGATGTTTCTTTATTAGTTTCTTGATAGTTAGAAGGTAATAAATATGTTTGTTTAATCATTTTAGGAACACTTACCTTGGGATTAAAATGAACCTTTGTTGAGATGGGATGAGTTAGTTTCCCTCTACTTGTATGCCATGAGTTATTGTTGACTTGGCAACCTATAGCTTGTTGGATGTTGTCTGCGATTTGGTTAGGTTATCTTGGAAATGTGTGTATTCCATTCTAAGTGTGTTTTTAAGCTGTCATGGAACCCTTGGGAGTGATTGTAAGGCTTCCGCTTGTGCACAATCACTTGATGATCCTTATATGTTTCCTTATTTTCTTATGGAATGTATTATGATGATGCAAATGTTCATGATGTCATTTCCATATTTTAAAAAACAAACATTTAGTGCATATTTGACCCTATGTTCCAAGCGTTCCTTGGTGAGGCATTACACACCATCACTCATTAATGTTTTATTTGTAGATGGAATAGAAGGTAAAGTATCCTTAAGGGAATGGACAATCATATCAATATTTCTACCATGATATCATTGTCTTTCACCAAGGTATCCTCACGGGGGAGATACATATAGAGAGAATAATCAACATCATCTTTAAATGGTTCATCCCAAATAGGGAGATCATTGAGAGAAGCATAATTCTCTTTCGTTAATATATCCTCATGAGGAGGGTCCTTAGGAGAGAAAATCGAATCTAATCTACATAAAATATTCATTATGAAAAATTGTAGACACTTAAAAATAACTAATTGCTTAAATGCAATAGATTTACTAAAATTCTTCTAAAATTATTAAATAATCTTAATTATTTAATTTATTGGCATCTTTCCACTATAATCTAAATAAAAAATCATTATTTTCCTATAAATTCATAATTAAGGGATTTTAATTAATTACTTAATTATTAAAAGTAGTTCATCAATAGTTCATCTATAAAGTAATTAAATGATTAAACATTATTTAATTATTCCCTCTGTCATATTATTTAATTAAATGATCATATTATTTAATTAAATGTCTCCTCTTATTATTACATTTATGTAATAAGTAAATCAAACTCCCTCTCATAATTAAATAAATAATGTTTATTTAATTAACTAATTGTTCCTCTTATAAATAAATAAAGATTAATTATTTATTTATGTTCATCATAGGAGCAAATAAATAAATAAATAAATTTATTTATTCATATTTATCCTCCAATTATAAGTTTCAATTAACTCGATATTTCTCTCTCCTAAGTGATCAATTAAATTAGTTATCTATTTAATCTATCTGGTCTTCAAGTCCACCTCATTAATTAAACTCCTTAATCAAATTAGTTAACTCTTCCATCTATTCCAACACATGCAATCAGTTGAGCTCAACTCCCTCTCACTCTATGTTCACCTCTCAAATCATAGACAATCAGCTCACCAATCATGGAATCTTGATTGGAACTCTGAAAATATTTACAATGAGAGCTTATTTCTCATATTTGGTAACCACAATCACTTTGAATTCTTATGCGAGCACATCGAGCACTCATTTCCTTAGAGCCACATTACATAGAGAAGGAGAAAAATGAAGGATGACTTTTGGTTTGCATTTTCATGTGCTTTGATTGATTTAATTATCATTTGATGGTTATGCATACTGTTATTTACTTCCTCTTTCGATATTGGAAATACTAATTGCCTAGAAGATCTCTTTGTGGTCGAGATTTTGATGTTATTTTAGGTTTCTACATGTACCTATATCCCCGATTAAAACTGGTGAACACGACATGAAGCACAAAGCTTTGAAAACCTAATTTTCTTTATTTCTATGTGGTTTCAGATTTAATTTTATGTAGAAACAATTTAGATTGACTCACTTACAACATTAAATAGATGCACTTGCATCTAGATTGACGCACTTATACCTATAGATTAACACACTTACACGATGAAATTGACGCACTTGCATGACTCATGTGACACACTTGCCTTTTATTTATTGCTTTGATTTGCTGATTTCTAATTTTTATTATTTTGTCTGGTATTTTATTCATTGAGATTTCTGCTTTAAATTTTGATTATCTGACAATAATCCATGTTTATCATATTAGAATATTTATCATAGATCTATTGATTTTGATTATTGAAGTGTTATTATTACCCTTTTTGTGCTTTTTATTTTGACAATAGGTTATAGATCCATTAGACATACTTGCCTACCTTAATCGACGCACTTGCAGATTAAATGACGCACTTAACTATTTCATTCACCGCAGTTAAAGATTTATGCCGCACTTACATATATGAAATAACACAATCACCTGAAAAAAAAAATCTCCTGTCTTATTTCTCTCTCATATGTAAACTGCAATTTTTGTGGTAATGAAAAACTGAAGTGAGCCCCCAAAGCATAAAAAAGTTAAAATTTAGGAGCCCATTGAGCAGTGAAAAACAAAGTAAGAGATTAAGCAAAACAAAGGACCAGCACGCAAATTGATAACTGAGGCACTTGAAGAAGAGATCAGATATGAAGGTATTATACAAGCTTATCTAGACAAGGTAAGAGAAATTGCTAAGAAATTCAATTATCATTATATCAACACTAAAACACTTGTGGATTATCAAATCTAATTGCTAGGGTTTTTTATCAAATAGTTTCTTTGTAGCTTGTGGTGTGGAAGCAACTTTAATTTTTCCTAAATATAAATCAATTCATTCATATTTTGGTTCTTAAAAGGAACAATTTATGCTCAAACATCACAATCTCATCTTTCGAATTGGTTAAAAATTAAACAAAAAAATTTACATCTAAATTTGGTGCATAAAAATGGACAATCAAACCCTCATCTAGTTTAGTGCTTAAATTAAACCCGCGTGCTTGTATGGATGATTTAGATTAGCAAAGATTTGTTTTTTGGTGCTTAATCGATTAATCATGTGTTTTGATTCTTTGGTGTGCTTGCACATTATGTTAGAATAAACACCTTTTTACTTTTTTAGAGAGGCATGTATGGGGAATGTGCTTCTTCTTCAAAGGGCGACCTCAAATCGGTAAATCCTTCCAACCGATATATAAATGAGACATGGGATAAATCCCAGAATCGTCTCAATCTAACCAATCTTGGGAGAGGTGTGTTTATGATAGTCTGGATCAGGTGAATATCCCTAAGTTGCCAGCAAGGTCAACTAGAGACTTAAGTGTCTCACACGGTTACAAACAGTTTGGGTAGATGTCATAGACCTTAATACAACCTTGTTAATTAGAGATCCACTTAGTTCACCTCTGAATCAAGTGTCTTATTATAGTGCAGGGGGTTTCAGAATTTCCCCCAAAGATTCCCATCATATGTATCCCATGGTATTGTGTTGGTGAAAGAGATCTTCACTAGCACGACAATAATACCGAGCAAAGGCAAAAATAAGGGCACCTATAATGTGGATCTTCATGTCCTAGTAATGTGACAATGGATGTGTGAGTTGATGGAAATCCAAGAAATGAGCCTATAACATTACATTTAAAGCCAATTTGACCATATATTCATCTGGCTGTCTATGTTTTCATCGTGATTAACTGTGTGAAAACTTGCAGCTCAAAAAATTTGTTGAACATACACTGGTCTTTTCTTTTTTTGCATCAGTCCTAAAGCTATACTAGTTTTTGTGATTGTTGAGTTTGTATACATCTCAGACATTGGTCCTACAACATTGTCTTATCAGTATCCTATCTGAGAACCAAGCAAACTCATCAATGCAAGTCCTAAACATTCCACTTGGCTCTTATCTTGAAAATTGGTGATCGACATACCCTTGAATATTAGAGGCTTAAATACAAAATTTTAGCATCATCCCTATCTTGCATAGTAATGCAGGAGCATACAAGGTGTAAGAGTAATCTTGCATCACCCAAAAATATTGTCTAGTTTTCAATAAAGGCTATTTTTGGATAGGGTTGCTATTTATGGAGAGGTTTTTTATTTTTACTAAGTGGTTCAAGTGAACACATATTGTTCCAATTTCTTCCCTAGAAGTTCATTTTGGATATATAATCCTACCGGTAAAGTTTCATGGCAAGATCAAGTCCGGTTTTAAAGATATTACATTTTTTGCTTTGGCGAGGTGGTACAAAAACTTTGAGCTCAGTTTTGAAGGACTTAGAGGCTCACTCACACTTTTCCAACTTGTATCATAAAGCACTTTGTGGCATTTATGAAATGGGGTCATAATAGCTAATTGACTCAATGGTTCACAAGTTATGGTTTTCAGAAGTTGAGCCTTCACGACTCAAGTTTCAATACAAAAGGATTAGTGAGAAAAATCACTTAAGGCGGGGAATTGAACCACTGGGTGCCATTAAGGAAACATACCATGACCTCTTTCATTTTTATTACTCTCAAAATTCTTGTTCAACTTTTCTTCTACCTTCAAAGAAAATAGATATGCGTCTACAATAAGAACAAGAATGGTGATTTTAGTAGCAGTCAAAACCAGAGGGAAAATAATTTCTATAACCTTCACGATCAAAATAATAGAGATCAGAGAGGAAGAGGAAGAGGGAAAGGACCATGAAGATGAGGTTTTCATTGAACGTGTTTCCATTGTGGAGAATGACATAGAGCTTATTAGTGTCCCCAACATTAAGGGAGAACAAATAGAAGGCCAGATGGCAATGCACAAGCTGCACATGCTGTAGATGAATATGCCAAGTCATCACATTCTAAAGATTTTGAAAGAGGAGAGGTCCTTGTTACCAGAAGAGCCTTGATAAATGATGAGAAGGAATGTAAAAAAAGGAAGAATTTATTTCGCACAAGGTGTAAGTTTAATAGTAAGGTATGCAATGCCATTGTTGATAGTGGTAGTACTGATAACCTTGTTTTAGAGGAAATGGTTGATAAATTGAAGTTAGAGAGAAGAAAGCATTAGAATCCCTATCAGATTTCTTGGTTGCAGAGGGATCACATGGTTTTGTTCAATGAACAATGTATGGTAAATTTCAAAATTGGAAACTATCATGATGAGGTATTGTATGACATTATGTCTATGGATGCTTTTTATTTGTTGTTGGGGAGACAATGGTAGTTTGATTGTCATGTAGTACATGATGGGTATGAAAATACCCATTCTTTGAAAAAGGATAGAGTCCTACACAAGCTAAAGCCATTAAAGGAAACAAAGGAAAATGTATGTAGTAAGGCAAGAATTTGTTTAGTTGATGGAAGGAACTTTCTAGAAGTCATGAAGCATAAACATGTGTTTTGCTTTAATTTCAAGAGTTGATAGAAATAAAGTAGAAGATGTACCTGTGGAAGTTGAAAATTTGTCAGATGAGTTTTAGGATATTGTATCTGATAATGTACCTGATGGGTTTCCACCAATAAGAAATATTAGTCATCAAATGGACTTGATTCCTGGAGCCAGTTTGTCGAATAAGGCAGCCCATAGGATGAGTCCAACAAAGAGTGAAGAATTGAATAGACAAGTGAAAGAGTTGTTTTAGAAGGGGTTGATTCAAGAGAGTTTGAGCCCATGTGTTGTACCAGTAGTACTAGCACCAAAGAAAAATGGAGAATGGGGGATGCGTATAGATTCTCTAGCTATCAATAATATTACTATCAAGTATAGATTTTCCTTGCCAATGATGGATAAAATTATGGATTGTTTGAGTGGAGCTAAGTAATTAACAAAGATAGATTTGAAGAGTGGATATCACAAAATATGGATTAGAGAAGGAGATGAATGGAAGACAACCTTTAAGACAAAGGAGGGCTTGTATGAGTGGTTAGTCATGCCTTTTGGGCTAACCAATGCACTAAGCACATTCATGCGGCTCATGAACGGGGTATTGCATTTTTTTTGAGTAAGTTTTGTTATTTTTTACTTGGATTATGTTTTGATCTTCATTAAGACATTGGAAGAGTATATAATGCATATTTTTTAGGTCTTTGAGAAGTTAAGGGAAGATAAGTTGTTGATTAAACTGAAGAAGTGCAGTTTTGTGAAGGAGTTAGTGTACTTGGGATTTATTGTCTCAACATATGGTCTCCAAATGGACCCAGAGAAAGTGAAGGCTATCCTTGAATGTACTACTCCAATGAGTGCTACTGAGGTAAGATATTTTCATAGTGTGGTTAGCTTTTACATAAAGTTTATCAGAAATTTCAGTAGTATTTGTGGATCCTTGACTGAAACCATGAGGGGGGATAGAAAAGAGTTTAAGTGGACTATAGGAGATGAAAAGAGTTTTGAGTTGTTGGTAAGAAAAGTTACTAAGTAGCCTATTTTGGCACTTCCATATTTTAATAAGGTATTTCAAGTAGACTGTGATACTAGTGGTAATGCCATTGGAGTTTTTTTAAGCCAGGAAGGTAAACCCAATGCTTATTTTAGTGAGAAGTTGAATGATGCCAAAAGAAAATATTTTGTTTATGACCAAAATTTTTATGCCATGATTTAGGTGTTGAGGAAGTGGAGACATTATTTTTTTCCTAAAGATTTTTTTTTACTGATCATCAAGCTTTGCAGTATTTGGATAGCCAAGGAAAGTTGAACCAAAGGCATTTAAAATGGGTTAAGTTTTTGCAAAGTTACACTTTTGTTTTGCAAATTGATATACATCTTTAATGGTAGATATTCTTACCATTATCAAGTCTTCTTTAATACTCAACCTCAACCCATTTATGTAATGAGCAACCTCCTCCTTGTTGGCTTGAGAATGACTTGTTTTGATAAGGTCTCGTTAGAACTTGTCTGTATATTCCTGGACAAATTTTCTTACCTGATTCAAACCTTGCATTTTCTCAAAAAATCAAGCTCATATTTAATAGGAATGATATTTCTCTTAAATTTTTCCACAATTCGATCCCAACTTGCTATCATCTCCTTTCCTTTTTTAGTCCTTTCCAATTGAACTTCTTTCCACCAAATTTTTTCATGACCTTTTAGCTTGGCATTTTCAAGTCTAACCCTCTTAGTATCTTCTATTTCCTCATACTCAAACTTATTATTAGAATTTTAGCATCATATCCATCATTTGAGCATCATCCTTAGCTTGGATAGTCATTATTATAGTCAAAAATTCAAAGTCTCAAAAACATAGCTTGCATTTCCTAGAGGTTAATTTTTCCACCTTTCATAGTTTTTGCAGATTAAAGGGTGAATTTTCTTATGACATTATAGTAGTGGTCTTGCATATTATATTTCCTTTTTCAAAATTTTAGATATCATCTCTTGCCTTTCCTTAGGCACTCATGATTTTAGTTAACACTTGTCTTAGATAGACATCAATACCAGTATCAGTCATTTGTCCTACTTTTTTAAAGTCAATATAGTCCACATAATCATTTAGGTCTTTCTTTAGAGGGTTTACCTTCAAATTTTATAGGATATCTCTTAGAGAATATTACCTATACCTTAGGCATCATTTTAGGCTTTCATTTCATAGATTGCATTAGTGTCCCAAAATAAAATAATCCAAAAAATTAGAGTCTATTCATTTTCATCCTTGGTAGGTTGCATTTATCCTATACATATGTCATTCACAAGATCCCAAAAGAGAAAAATCAAAATGGACCCCAACACAAAACCTAGACATGATCCCAATAGTGAAATTTATGTTCCTATTTAGAGGACCCTATGATTGGATTTCAACAATCTAGAGACTATTCAACGTCATGAGAGAACACATGTTGACATCCCTAGTTACCTCATGTCCCTCCACCAGAGGATGAGTTCTCCTTTGAGAATGTTAAGGCTAAATGCAATGACAATGAATAAGTTAGCGATGCCTTAGAAAACCCTAGGGTAATGATTGTCGTGGGATCACTATTGGCAACTAACCTAGTTACATACTTCAAAATGCTTGCACAAAACGGTGCCAAACTACTTGTTGGATTCAAAAATTATTCCATAGTAGAGGCTACCCCCATTTCATCATCTTATCATGCTTCTACAACATCTCTTCTGATCACTTCCACCCTATCTTCCAGTAACCCCACTTAAAGTGCATCCCAAGTGACAATGTCTTCCACTACACTAGGGACCCAATACAAAAATCCTCTCTTTGCAACTTTACCACCCACATTCAATGCTTCTATCACCATAACAATACCTTCCATAATGTCCTCAACACATCCAGTGGCTACGTCCAATATGGTTCCACCAGGTCACAATCCCATTAGTCTCTCAACAGGAATCCCCCAAATTAACCAAGGGGCACCTCAACAACAACCTACCAACAATATCCCAATAGGTGTTCCTTCTAATTTAGGAATCCCCTAAATAAATTAGGGGGCACCTCAACAACAAACTCCCATCAACCCCAACTATTCAAGGATTATGTTCTCCTTTTTGAAACATCATGGAGTAACTAGGCCTAACACTTCCAACCCTACAACACCACCATAGCAATAGTCTTCGTACATTCCACCACCACAACAACAACCTTCATACATTCCACCATCACAACAACAACATTCATACATCACACCACCATAGCAGAAACCTTCACACATTCCACCACCCTAGTACAATCATCACCCTTCGTACATCCCATCTCCTTAATACGTCCAACAACCTCAGTATTTTCCATAGCCTTTGCATGCATTGTAGACTCAGTACATTCCACCACATGTGCCTGCAACATACATGAACATGGGCTATGAGCCCTCATATAACTAGGCACCGTCTTATAACAGTGGACCAATTTTTTTTGATCCTAATGCAGTACTATCTATATAGACGCCCATTGAAGCATTTTCTCAACAACTCCAAACCCTCCAGAAATAGGTCATTAACTTGAAAATTGACACTCCTAAGAGTTCTTATGCTATAGCTAACCTTAGTACTTATCCATTTGATAGGACATTGTACTTGCCACCTTTTCCATGCAATTTTGAGATGCCAAAATTTGACAAATACAAGGAAAAGGGTGATCCCAAAGGCCATATATGGAAAATTTTCACGGTTTGCATAGAAGTGGCATATGACAACACCTACCTGATGACACTTTTTCCATGTAGTCTTGGTGGGTCATCCATGGAGTGGTTTTCTAGACTTCCTCCTAGGATATGATCCTGGAATGAACTAGCTGAAAATTTCATAGCCCACTATTTACATAACATTTTCATGGAAATAACATTAATGGATCTCTCCACCACTCTTAACATTGTCATGGAAATATGCCAATTAATTAAATAACTATGATTATTTAATAATTTTAGAATAATGTTAGTAAATCTATTTCATTTAAGCAATTAGTTATTTTTAAGTGTCTACAGTTTTTCATAATGAATATTTTATGTAGATTAGTTTCAGTTTTTTCTCCTAAGGACCCTCCTCATGAGGATATATTGAGGCAAGAGAATAATGCTTCTCTCAATTATCTCCCTATTTGAGATGAACCATTCAAAGATGATGTTGATTATTCTCTCTATATGTATCTCCCCCATGAGGGCACCTTGGTGAAAGACAATGATATCATGGTAGAAAAAATGATATGATTGTTCATTCCCTTAAGGACACTTTACCTTCTATTCCATCTACAAATAAAGAATTAATGAGTGATGGTGTGTAATGCCTCGCCAAGGAAAGCTTGGAGCATAGGGTCAAATATGCACTAAATATTTGTTTTTTGAAATATGGAAACGACATCATGAACATAAGTGCATCATCATAATACACTACATAAGAAAATAAGGAAACATACAAGGATCATCAATTGATCGTACACAAGCGGAAGCCTTAAAATCACTCCCAAGGGTTCCATGACAACTCAAAAACACACTCAGAATGAAATACACACATTACGAAGATAACCTAACTAGATCTTGGACAACATCCAACAAGCTACAGGTTGCCAAGTCGGCAATAACTCATGGCATACAAGTAGAGGGAAACTAAGTCATCCTCAAAATCCATCTCAACAAAGGTTCATTGTAATCCCAAGAGAAGTGTTCCTAAAATGATTCAACAAAAATCTTTATTACCTTCTAACTATCAAGAAACTAATAAGGAACCATCATACAAAAGACTCAAAGAAAAAACAACTAGAAGGAATAATAGGAACACATCAATACAAGAAATTGGACAGAGATGCCAAAGGCAGGAAAAGATGCCGATCTACACAAACATTCATTTTGCACAAATGCCAATTTAATTAATGGTAAAAAATTTGGGATAAAAAGTCTCAGATTAGTGATTCAAAACCACCATTTTGTGGGTGGAAACGTTGATCAATGAAAATGCCCAAGGTAGGTGAAAACACCAATGTGCAATTTTATCAGAAACTAAGGAAAAATGAAGAAAAATCCTATGCTGACTCTAACGTATGACTAAAATCCATATAGTTCCATCATAGGGAATGCCAAATACAAAAGATTAAGGACATACACACTTGATACAATCAATAAATGTCAGAATTGATGTAATATATTTAGCATATCAATACACACACACACACACAATCACTAAAAATAAATGCAAGGGATAGAATGAGCACATCATGCTCAAACTTTGTCACTAGAATAAGTTTGTCACCTATAATTGGTCCTAAATAGTGATGTGCAACATCATCCAACCACGTGGTACCCTCAGGCCCACCCCACTGTTCTTGCCAATATAGTCACTTGACCACAATCAAAAGGAGTACACACACAAAATGGATCACACAGATACCAACCAAATGAAGAACTTAGAGGACGGTACAAAGATCCCAATGAAAAAACACAGATGTAGAAAATTTAATGCAAGTAGGACAAGGTCACTACTCAGAACTAGATAGGGTATAGTGTCAAGACTCAAGAATGGATTGTTGTCAAATGACTCATGGAGGTGCATGTGGCTTTGAGCAGTCCTTTACTCAAAAAAGAAGCTCTACTATGCAAGCTTGCATCCCTTAATAGACAACCACTGCTATGCCAAGTCAACAACCAGAGATGTCCATGTTGGTATCAACTCAACATCGGTAGATGACCATGACTATACCAAATTATGTCTCTTAAGAGATAGTCTCTATACAAATTTTAGTTTATCTGTATTATTATATTTTTCCCCATTATCATTAATGTTATTAGTTATTATATTAAATCTACCAAGGGTTACCATAGGACCCCTTTGTGTCCCATCCTTCCTTAGAGAGCTAGTCCATCTGACTTATCTACACCAATTGGTCATAATGAAATACTAAAAAATAACACCATGCAAGAAATTCCATGTCATGCAACAAAGAGGAGACAAGATATGCTCAATTGGACTCGCCAAGAGGTCATGCCACTTGAACCTTGACATAGGATCATAGCTCAACTACATGCCTGGATGTAGCCTCAACACTGTGCATCCACATAAAAAATGTCTCACACTACAATGGAAATCAAGAACAATTCAAGAAATGGCTATCAACACAATCAAGAAAACACAAGGTTTAAACTCACTCGCAACTAAGGAGCACTTAATTAGGCACACCCAAAGTATGGATATCTGATGATATTGAGTACATAGGCATATCTCATGGTGCCAGGATTGTGGTAGCACTATGAACCCCCAATGAACGACCCAAAAATATGAAAGAAGATAAATAAGGTTTTGACAATGCAAACAAGACATAAGTATGATGAAACACTCAAGTGGCTAAAAATATGAGGAAACAACCATGAATCTTCTCAAGAATAAAATTTCATATACTAATTTTATCATTCCCCAAAATAATCCATTGTTGGAATGCAAAAATTCAAACATTCGTCAAACCCAAATTGGTCAAAACTGCCATTAAAGCCATGGAAAAAAGATCAAAAAACCTAAACTCAAAAATAAAAATGTGAAGATACCCTTTAGCCTCTAATTTTCCCAATAATGCAAAAGTGTGATAAAAATTGAATTCCAATCAACTCAAAAAAGTTGAGTAGTGTAACATTACAATTTTTTATATAAAATCAAGGTTTTAACATACAAGCCAAATCGGGCAACCAAAAGCAATGAAATTGTGGTGGAATACAATTCTCATCCCATAGAAATATAGTAATTTATTTCAAATCCAAAGACAAATTAATTAAAAGTTACGAGAAGCTCTACCTCGCCCAATGGTGGAAACATGAAGATGAGCTAAAGAAAATAAATACAACGCGAAAACCAAAATGACTCTAGACAAGCGGGAGCAATTGTGGCATGAATCCAATGAGCTGCTACCCAAAACAATTAGTCAGGTAGAGCTCACCCAACGAGAAAATCTCTAAAATCTTCAACAAAGGTTTTTGAAAACTCAAATTGCTCTTTAATAGACTAAGTGTCAAAATGAAGTCTATTTCCTCATTATATGAACTTTTTAGTCAAAACATTAAAAAGGCTAATTAAAATCACTTAAAGGAAATAAAAAAATAAAATCAAATAAAATCAAATCCACAATTGGGTCAATGTAGATGGGTTCCATAAATAAGAATTCACTTCAATGCACTTGCCGAAAAATAATGCAATAAAATAACAAAAGGATTAAAACTAGCATTTACCCCTAGCTTGCCATAATAATGGAAGACAATCTAATATGTACTCACAATACTAGTATCTACAACAATGTAATTAAAGTTTTGATTTTATCCACATAGTAGCATAGGTATAATATATCAGTTACGGATACATCATCCGTACCAGGGCAATATTGGCTAAATCATGAATGACCGGTAAAACTATCTCCTATGCCACTATTGGGGATAAGAAATGCTCAAACTTGCATCTCAGGAAAAGACGATGTTTAATACCTATTCAATAAAACATGCACATATCAAGTGGATTTTCTTGTAGTATAAGTAGTTGAAGCATAAACATGAACAATCAAAGTACGCTTAATAGAACAGTGATGCTCTAGTGATGCAATCATTTGTATGTATTAGAATGTCACAACACTGGACGTTCCATATTTAATCCTCAATGTATATATCATTTAAATTAAATATTAAAATAATCATTATACAACATTTAAATCATAAAACAATGAAAAATGTCAAATCAGATATTCATCGCCACAAAGGCACAATAACATAGGAAATCAGTGTTAATCATCATGGTAACAAAGTAAAATGTTCTCGAATACAAAATAAAATAGATATCATCATAAATAATCATGTCACATCATCATTTTGATATGGTCAAAATGGTAAGCAACAACATAATCTAACTTCTACATCAAAATTGATACTAGTAAAACCAAAATAATGTACAGTAATTGAATACATCACACAATGCCAATGTTTAATCACATCATATGGATAGTTATAAAATACAAACAAGAGTATATATTAGATCAAAATATCACATAATATAATGCAACCATGAGAGACACTACATCCTCCCCCTTTAGGTATAGGATTACTCCTTGAAGCCTACAAAAAGATATGGATACAAATATCTCAACCGTAAAGCATCCTCGCAAGTACCTAAAATCTCATTGCTTGGGTCCCATTGGACCATTACCTTATCAATGTTTTGACCCCTAAGAGTCAGACTCCAATGTTTGAGCCAAGCTATTGATAGTGGATTCGATAGAAAGAGTGGTATGAGATATATGTGAAATATTTGGACCATTATGGGAAATGGAAGGAACAGTAGAATACAAAGATGGAACACTATTGTAAGTGGGCATGGATGAAGGTAAATAAACACAAGGAAAACTTGGAGTAAGAGGAACAATGGGATTAGGAATGCTAAAATGTGTAGGAATAGTGTTTTGAATGGAAGTGGTTATGAGAGGTGGAACATAAGTGAAAAGACTAGGTGTTGAGGTAGGAATAAGAATGAAGGTCTCAACACTACTAGCCGTTGTAATAAAACCAATCTCTTGAGTACAATCTCTAATAGGTTTGACATTTTTATTAATGAGATGAGAGATACTATGCAATATGTGAACACCATGTTCATCATTATAAATTAAGTTCCTCAGCCCTTCTACTATGCAGATGACCATGGGATTGGATTTCTCTTGTCCAAGTCATTTATCAAAATATCCAAAGTCATGGGAAAGCTTTTGGACTTGCATATGAGGAACTCTTAAGGTCTCATTTTCATCATGAGAAGAGTGGGAAGAGTTGTTATCAATAATAGGACGAATACTATTAGTAGGCATGTTTGTCTCATCAAGATTCCTAGGAAATATAGAGGATGTGAAATCAAAGGAATCCATAATAATATGAATTCTCCTAATTGGAATGCTATAGGTAGGACTCAATGTAATAGAACTCATGCAAAGGAGGAGGAAATATAGATAGATCTAATGTAAATATGAACTTTGAAAGAGATATGAAAATCAACTAAGCATGATTGCACATTTAATAAAAAGAACATATAACCATCAAATTAAACATGAAGATGTAATGAATAAAGGGATCTAATACGAAAATTAGAATTGAAATATCATAATTCAGGCTCACCAAAGATGTACATGGTAAAAGGGAGAAAAGGCAAAGGGGTTGATTACTCCTCCTTTTCAAAGTTTGCACACTTGGGAAAGTATGTAAAAAGGTAAATGTTTGATTCTCCTTGCATAAATCCTCATGTATGGATGTAAAAATTGATCATACCCATGAAGATGTTTGAATGCACTTGAAATTAAAGGAGTTGAAATTGGAATGTAGTAGAATCAAGGATGACTTCACAAATGCATGGATCTATGAATGACACTCCTAGATCTTCAATGTAGATATGCTTGATAATCACTAGCAATGAAGGAAAAATGTATGTGTATGGAAGGAATGATCTTCTTTCTTGATTGATAACTCCTCTACTTGGCCTTCATGGGAGAGAAGCTTTATTCAATCAAGAATATTGACTTGGAAGTGACTTGGATGTTGAAGAAACTATATATTGGATTCTTTCCTTCAAAACTTGAATTCAATTGCTTGAATGCTTGAATGCCTTATGAAAACTTGATTGCTTGAGTGTAGTTATGATATCTTGATTGTGGTTACCAAAATAGGAGATATAAGGTTTTTATATAATCCATCCATTATTTTAGAATTCAAAGAGAATTCCAAAAAAAGCCAGGCAGACTATGGGATCTAATTTCCCACTAAAATATTGACATAGGGCTCCAGAGAAAATTTGGGCCAAAACAAGCAGGAACATAATGCATCAGTCATTATCTTCGTAGGGTTTTTAGCTAAAATTTGATCTGGGTGTTGGGATGGTGGAAAATATGTGGGAATCAAAGAATTAGGTTTCTAGGATCAAGCATCAAATCTTGAAATCACCAAAATGAGGCCTAATAAAGAAAGCAATTATGGGTGCTAAATTTTTAGGATGGTACACCTATTAAGGCAGGTCCTTTTACTTTACCCACATTAATTCATGTCATGCCTGATACTCTCACTTATAATCTTCCCTTAGGATGACCATGACTACATGCCATGCATGTTTTTCCTTCATTAATTTATTGTAAATTTAAATTCATCTATAAAAACACCACGTATACCCTTGTTTTTTATGATAAATTCCAAAAAAATTTGAATCTGATTCTCCTTCCATTCCTACACCATTTCAACAAAAAATATATTTTTCTCCTAGGAGTTCCCTTTTAGAAGATGATTAGGGGTCATTATACTTTACACCATATTTTGTGGGAGAATAATTTTTTTTCTAAAGGGCCTATTGTGTCATTTATTCAACCTGATTCTCAAAACAATTTAACTCATAATATTCAACATAGTTTAGGATGTAGGAAACCAGTTTTGAGACTCACGAGAAACCTACCTCATACTTTCCTTTCAAGGGACTGGTTTCCAAACTTCTCCTTTTGTCTACATCCCTTCCCATATCATTTAACACTTCTTCTATGACTATATTTAATTAATAAATCATTTTTCCTGACCTTCTTCATGTTAAGTTGATTGCTCGACCCAAATAAATGAATAAGCATAGCCCAAACCTTATGAATCTTCCCTTTTTAATGTATCATAAATATATCAGGACCAATATACTAATAAATTTCAAGATTTATTGAATGTTTTTATAAGGCACTAACATTTAGAAGAGTATATCATCGAAAATAGATGTGGGAGTGAGCGTGAGCTGGAGGAGGTGTTCAAGCAGGAGGGAATTTGAAATCCTGCGATGGAAGGAAATGCGATACTGGAGGAATCCTGGAATCTACAGCTGCAGGAGACTAGAAGAAAGAGGGAGGATCATTAGGGGAGGGCTCCAATAAAGATTTGAATGAAGACAAGGACCCTCATTCTCGAGGTGGTGGTCCATAAAAAACTTCAACTAAAGGTAAGAGTTCTCTGGCCGATAGAAATGATTATGCTTCAGAAAGAAATTAGTCTAAAGGTAGATGGTCATATTTATTTGGGATTAAACCAACGGGAAAACCCTCCTTCCCTAGTATCAACAACATTTTTGAGCCTAGTAAGGGTTATTTTGGTATTTCCCTTCCTGATCCCCTTGTGGACCATACTGTCTCTAATATGGCTCTCACACTGGTAGGTGAATTCATGGGGATAAGACCTAACATTGAGCTTGTCAGAGATTTTACTTATTGCAAATGGAAAATTAAGGGACAAGTAGATATTGCAGTAATGCTGAAAGGGTTTTTCTCATTTGTTTTTTCAAATTTGGAAGATCTATCAAAAGTTCTATGTGGAGGACCCTGGATGTTTGACAAATAATCTCTAGCACTTCAAAAATCGGTTATGAATCTAGATCCAAATGCAGATATTTTTGATACCGCCCCTATTTGGGTGAGATTACCAAGTCTCCCAATGGAATACTGGCATGAGGATGTCTTTACAAGTATAGCGAGTGCTTTTGGAGAACTCCTATCGATAGATCCAATGATAGCTGTCAAACCCAGACTGGTTTATGCTAGAATCTGTGTGAATATACACCAAAATACAAATCTTCCCAAGGTCATCACTATCAAATCAAAGTTGGGTAAGCATATTCAAGCTGTTGAATATGAATCGATTCCCTTTGCTTGTTTTTCTTTCAAAAAATCTAGTCCCTGGGCTAAACAATGTCCATTAAACAAACAAAAAGAAAAGGAAGGAAATAAGAGGGAACAAAAAAGAGTATGGAAGAAGAAAACCAATCTGAATGGAAAATCCATAGGGAACCTAGATCCTGGATTGCAGGATAATAATACTAAGGGAATAGTTAACAATGATTTAGAGGAAGGATTGAGAAATGAGAACCAGATCATCATGGAAAAACAACCAAATACTAAGAATGAAGAAATAACAAAGTTAGAAAAGTGCAAGATACTCCAAATGTGAAGGAATTAGAAACATAAACCAATATACCCAAGAATAAAGTAATAGAAAGTAATTCCCCTATTGGATCTGGTCCCTCTAATCCTAAAGAAGGAAAAATTAGGGAACATGATCTCAATGGTAGTCTCTCTGAAGATAGTGATGATGATTCCTCATCTCCTATAGCAAATTTGTGGAGTGAAGAAAGATTGGAGAGTTATTTGATTTCAGAGGAAAGTCAAGAAGCTCAAGAATCTCCATGGATACATATAAAGGAAAAAAAACTCCAATAAAAACTCAGGCAAAAAAGGAGTTCAGAACTATAGTAATATGAGCGAATCAGCTAAAAAACAAGAGAACAAAAATCAAGGGGGAGTTTAGACAAGAAGACAACACAAGCCTGATGTGGGAACCCCTAAAAATAAAAGAGGAAGGGCATCAATAAAAAAAAAAAGAGAGCAGGAAGCAAAACATAATATATCAGATGGTAAGTAGCGTACCATTCCTGAGATATGTTCCCCAAGCCATTAAAATGAAATTAATATCTTTGAATATAAGAGGGCTTAATAGTCCCCATAAACATGATGTCCTAAGGAATTTGGTTAGAGATAGAAAACCAAACATATTACTTATTCAAGAAACCAAAATGCCCAAAGACAAGCTGGAAAAAATGCATGTGTTTAAAGATTATGTGAGTATAGGTGGAGATTTTGATGGATCCTCTGGAGGCATTGGTATTTTTTGGAACAAAAAGACTATTTATTGTACCTTTATATTTAGTGAGAATAACATTTTTATGGTTAAGTTTTCTTATCTGAAGGATAATTTCTACTGGAACCTTATCAATATATATGCTCCCAATACTAGAAGAGGTAGACATAAGTATATGCAAAGACTGAGAGAAATCTGTTACCAGTTTCAAGAAGCAAGCTGGATGATAATGGGATATTTTAATACTCCTCTTAAAAATGAGGAAGGGGGTGGATTCCCATCCCAGCTAGATAACAAAACTGATCTTGTGGAATACATTAATGAGGAAGCTTTATTAGATATTAACTTGGAAGGAATTGATTACACTTGGTTGAATCGATGCACTAGGAATGACTTGATCCAGGTCAAAATGGATAGAGCCCTCCTAACCCATGATTGGATTTCAAGGTATTCCTGTACTCTTTCTTCTAAACTTCATATAGGATCTGTTCACTTTCCTATATCTTTAAATGTTAAACAGATCAGTGGTAAAAATAATATCCCTTTCAAATTTGAAAAAATGTGGCTAGCTCATCCTAAATTAAAAGAAAAGATTGAAGAATGGTGGAACTATACTATTGAAGGGGGACCTATGTATAGAACTGCTAAGAAGCTGAACACTATTAAAAGGAAACTTGAAAGCTGGAACAAGGAAGTTTTTGGTGACATTTTCCAAATGAAAGGGAGACTATAGTCTGAAATAAAGGAAATTAAAGATAGAATCCAGAGTGAAGGTCTTTTAGAGGACATAAAAGTTATGGAAAAAACTCTTTTAGCTGATTATCATAATATTATTACTAAGGAGGAATATTTCTAGAGACAGAGATCCAGAGATCTATGGCTCAAGGTTGGGGATAAAAATACAAGATTTTTCCATATGATGACTATAAAACATAAAGCCATTAACATGATAGCAAATCTGCAATCTAAAGATAAGACCATAAGGAAGGAGGAAGATATCAGATAAAAAATGCTTAGATACTTTTTAGAAATTTTATCTAAGGAAAATAATTTGAATGGGTTTGACCAAGAGGAGATTCTTTGACCTATCCCTAAGCTGGTTGATGATCCAACTAACAAACTGCTCCAAGATATTCCTTCAAACAAGGAGATTAGGAATGCGGTTTTTTCTTTTAAAGGGGAGAAATATCTTGGCCCTGATGGGTTCCCTATGTTTTTCTTCCAACAATTCTGGAATATCCTTGAAAAAGATGTACAAGATGCCATCAAAGATTTCTTTGGCACTAAATGCCTCCTCAGGGAACTTAATGCTACTTTCTTGGTCCTCATCCCTAAAAAGCCAGGAGTTAATACTGTGGAAGCCTTTAGACCTATTAGCTTGTGTAATTCTTTATACAAGATCATCTCTATAGTTATTACCTCCAGACTACTTTAGTTTCTTCCGAATATCATTTCTCCCTAGTAGAATGGATTTGTCCCTTGGAGACAAATTGTGGATTCCATGATTGTGGCTCATGAGAATATCCATTCTTCAGAAATGGCTAAAAAATAGGGTTTTATGATGAAATTGGAATTATCTAAGGCTTATGATAGAGTTGAATGGAAATTCTTGCAAAAGGTTCTATCTTCTTTTGGTTTCGACAAAGGTACCATCAAAATTATAATGCAACTGGTTTCCATAGTTTCCTCTTCGGTCATTGTTAATGGGGGGTCTTCCATTTTTTTAGACCTACTAGAGGTCTGAGACAATGAGACCCCATTTCTCCTATCCTATTTTTTATTCTTGCTGAATTCTTTGGGAGGTACATCAATAAAATGGTGGAAAAGGTGAAATAAGTGGCATTCAATCATCTTCAGCTAGAACTATCTGCTCCCACGAGAAATTTGTGGATGTTACTCTTATAATGGGGGAGGTTACTGTTAAAGAAGCCAAAAATTTGAAGAAAGGTATTTATGTTTATATTTCTACTACTGGTCAACTTGTCAATTGGTATAAGAGCTCAATCTTTTTTATAAATACTCTGGAAGAAAGACAAGAGATGTCATCAATCCTTGGTTGTACTATTGGGAAACTTACCTCTTCTTATTTGGGGTTACCTCTTTGTTCCAAACCTCTAGAAAGATTCTAGAACACTACCATAGATAGATATAACAATAAGATTGCTGGTTGGAAATGGGCACTTCTCAACAAATTGGGAAAACTTCAATTATTGAAATCAACTCTTCAAAATCTCCCTGTTTATGATATGAGCCTGTTTAAAATTCCCCACAAAATTGCTACTGAAATTGAGAAATCCAGAAAAGATTTCTTTGGTCAGGGGTTGAAGAAAATAAAAGGCTTAGTCTTGTGTCATGGGATAAAGTTTACAAGCCTAAAAAGCTGGGAGGTATTGGTCTGAGAACTATCAAAAATGTCAATAAAGCCCTTTTGGCAAAACAACTTTGGAGAATTTATGGAGATCAAAAGCATGGAATTGTATTATTAGAAACAAATACCTTTTCAATTATAACTCCTTGGAGGATTTTATAAGTGATGATATCAGTATCAATGGCTCTTTTATCTAAAATAGTATAAACTCGACCAAAGATCTGATAATTAAAGGTAAAAGATGGAAGCTGGGAGACGGTAAGAGAATTGAATTCTGGGATGATGAATGGATCCATAAAGTGCCTCTGTCTAACAACCAAGAGTGGAAAAAATCCATTTATAGGTGTAAAGGATCTATTGGAACTAAATCAAATGATTACTAACAGGATAAAAAATGGAAGGTCCTGGGAGAAATTGATAGTAGATTCATTTCCCTCCAGCATGAGCTGCAGATGTGGTATATTAAAGATAACATCCAGGACTTAGTTATTTGTAATTCTAGACCTGATGGAAAGTACATGGTGGCTTCAGCTATCAATCTTTTCACTGAAAGAGAGGAGAGGCCTCCTTGCTCCTATGTGTGGTACAATAAACTCATTCCTAAAATCAAATTTTTAATTGGCTTCTTATTCAAATAAACTGCCAACCCTTGATAACCTTGCTAAAAGGGGCTTCAATATTGTGAATAGATGTGTTCTTTTCTTGGAAAACTCTAAATCTTTTGATCATATCATGCTTCATTGTCCCTTTTCTCATAAGGTTTGGGAAATCATCTTTAGAAAATGGAATCTTTGTTGGTGCTTCCCTTTTATCTGGCAGGATTTTGTTACTCAATGGTGCTACCCACCTCAAAATTTTATTGAGAAACATCTCTGGTCCCTAATTCCCCAACACTTTTGATGGCAAATATGGAAAGAATGCAATAATAGAATCTTCAGAGAGAAACAATCTTTCCCTAAAGTTGTTGGAAACCAAATTTGTAGGGCGCTGGAAGAAAACTTTCTCTTCTCAAAATCAGAGTCTAAAGATAGTGTGAGGAATAGTGATTGGCATGTCAGAGTTCCTGATCCTAAATCCAATTCTCAAAGATCTATGGCTACCTGGACTTCACCTCCGGAGGACTGGGTCAAAGCTAACTTCGATGGGGAAGCAAAAGGCAATATGGGTATAGCTGGAGGAGGAGGCATAATATGAGATCAGAATGGTATCTGTGTTGGTGCCATTGCTACTCCTCTGGGAGTTCAATCAAACCACAAAGTGGAAGCTATGGAAACTCTTAATTTCATTTTTCTGGTGGAACAGCTGGGATGTAAGAAAATCTAGCTGGAGGGTGACTCATTAAATATTATTAATAATATCAAAGGTCTTAGTAAGGTTTCTTGGACAATTGAGAATATTATTGATAAAATTATGGATGTGGCATTGAAATTCACTTCTTTTCACATCACCCAAAATTTTCATGAAAATAACCAAGTGGTGGATAGCCTTGCCAACCTTGGAGTGAAAATGACAACACTTGTAAGTGGCATAGAGAAACAAAGTTTAATGATTATATTAATTAATTTCTCAATTATGACTGGGTTAACCACAAGGTAGGTGAAGTTAATCATTTTAATCCTATTGGTTAATGCGATATGGATTTGGGGTACGACAACAGTGATGTGCCATGTGAAGTGTCATAAAAATTATGATTTCAAGCTGCCGCATGATTTCTAGGGTATCAAGAACCAGTCTATTTATTTGAATCTCTGTATGCACATTGAGCCAAACTCTGTCAAAAACTCAAATATTTCTAGAGATCATAAAAAAATGGAGGAGAACGAAGAAATGGGTGGAGACCTTACAAGAGAAGAACTCATGGTATGCAAATGGAGGAAGGGAAAATAATTTTGGAGAAAGCTCAAGAAGGGAAAAGTGCATAGATATCTCAAACGGCTCCATGGAAACAATAAGGAGGTTACAAAGGCATTTGTGGTTGGCTGGGAGATGGGAAAGTGAACATTCTGGGTAAATCCTTTACCCTAAATTTAGACCACCTAGCTAAGATCACTGGTCTCCCCTTGGAGGGAATGCAGTTCTCAAAAGATAAAAAAGAGGGTAATAAAGCCTATAAAACTTTCTTGAAGACTGATGAGGAGCGGTCCATGCTTGTGAAAGGTGACTTGGACTATGTTATGCTACCAAATATCAAGCGTATCTAGGATTTTGTCATCAGAGTGATCATGCAGTATTTCACGCTCGATGGCAGGTATTCCAAGGTGTATAAATACCTCTTCATTCTTGTTAACCATTTTTGTCATGAGATTAGGGTTTCTTTTCCCTATTATCTGTTAAGTTTGCTTGATCAGAATATAATTTATCATAGAGTTAAGTCTTCCCCTATTATGCATGAGGGTCTCATCCTTATGATTAAAGACTATGTTAAAAGCCATATTCCTAACCTTACCCCTAAGAAAATTGATAATGTAAAACTGAAGAGTGTGGAGATTTCTACTGGCAAGAAATCTAGCAAGGCTTCAAACAAAAAAAGTCGTAAAGGCCATGTTGCTGCTGACATTACTTTGTCAATTTATGATGATATTAAAGGGATGAGAATAGAAGATGAGAAAGATGTGGAGTCTTCTGATGATGAGGGCCTTGTTGGGGAGCCAAGCAATAGAGAAGAAATGGAGATTAATACCCCTATGACTAATGAGCCTATGGGCGAGAAAGGGGAAATAGAAGATACCCAGAAGATGAACACCACTATTCTGGAAGAGATTTATGAGAAAATTGATAATCTTGTATATACCTACATTGTTGATCAGCATATCAACAATGATGACAAGGAGAAGAAAAACTGAGAGATTCTAGATTCGGGGAACTTTGAAGAGAAAGTGAATGAAAAGGGTAATACTGAGAACAATGAGGAGGATACAAGTGCTGAGGAAGAGACCAAAAATGTCTACATTGATAAAAATGTTAATGACAATGAGGAGGATACCCAAAAAGAGAATGATTACTATGATGTCATTCCTTCTCCCCAAGAGAATCTGAATGGTGATAATGAGGAGAAGAATGATCAGAACCAGAGGAGCCTGGAAGAAGAGCTCAGGGAGAAAGATGTCAAAGTAAAAAGAGCGGTTAATATTTATTTTCTCCAAATGGAAAGAAATAAAGCAGATAATGGTTATAACATTGATAAATGGATTCAAGATGATATGAAGGAGATTTAGGCCAAATACAAGGATCTGGAAGATAGAAACTCTCTGCTAGAGGAGATTGTGGACAAAATGTGTAATGATGCAGCCATGTACCAGCAAGGGAAAGATGTCTTTGATAAGGTAAACAACAACTATATCACTATGGAAGAAAAGTTAAGCACCATGGTTGAAAATAGGCTAAAAAAGATCACTAAGAAGGTTAATAACAATAATGTTCTTCTCAGAAAGCTGACAACAATAAGAAAAATGGGCATGCAAAACTCTATGGATAACCTAAAAGTGATGCATACCCTACTGGAAGGGAATTACAATGAAAGAGATAAGCAGGAGGAAGAAGGTAAACAATAAACTCAAACCTCAGGCCCGGGAACCAGGACTAGATCAAGCACCAAAAATAAATCTGATGTTCAGATGAAAGCCATCACAAAGCTGCGGGATTCAATCCAGAGTATGGAATCGCAGATGGAAGAAATCTAGATAATGGAAGACGAGATGGATGCTGCTGAGTAATTACTGCTAGACTATTTTGGCTGCTGGAAGTTTTTTCGACACTGTTTTGCTAGAAGTAAATCGTTGTCTATTTTTTTGAAACTTTATGATCTATATTGTATAATTATGGGTTAAGCCATTTTTTGGTCATTTATCATCTTTGACAGATTGTTTTCATTTTGGTTCTTGTTTCTTTTCTTTTAGATCCATGTAAAGGGTTTCAGGGTCCCTTCAAAACCTGTAGTTACCTTAATCAAAAACAAATTTCAAGCTTTGGATTATAAAATTTAGAAACTTATTGATTATGTCATCATTCACATAACATGTCATAATGAGTTAATTTTCAACCATGATTATTTTGAATAACATTTAAGTTCATATTATGGTACTCCACACTATGTGACATTGTTAGCCTCTCCATTAGGGGCTCATTGTCATTCATGGTGGTAGAATTTTAGGTGCAATCATACATAGTGAGCATCATAACAATTATCTTTCTCCTTATCTTTATCTCTACACTTACGAGGAAAGAATAATATTTCAATCTCTCATCCTTTATAAGGATTCATTTTCTTCTTCGACAGGTGGTATTTGTTTATCATGTGATATCCAATATTACATAGATTTTGGAGTTTTACCAATTTTGTCAGAGACTCAAGGTGAATTTTTTTTTGGTTCAAGGATTGCTCTGCAAGTGGGCATGGTCCCCGTGTGCCTCATTTTCCATGCCCATCCTGCAGGCTTTCCTTGGACATGTGGTGTTTTCTTTTTGTAGGCTGGGTCCATGTTCTTTGTGATGTCCTATTTTCATTTTTTTGTAGTTTCTTTTTCTTGTGTGTGGTTTTCATTTTGGGATCTCATGTGTGTTGTTTTTATCTTTGGCTATTGTTGCTTAGGGCTCGGCCATTCGATTCCTAGGCTTGTATTGATTCATGGCAGATGGTACTCAATCTTGGCAAGGGAGGGAAGGGGGACAACCCTAATCATTGCAAGGATAGGTAGGTTGATCTCGTCTTGAATAATGATGATTTCTTTGGTGCTCATGATTCTAGAGGCTTTAAGCCTTTCTACGAAGTAGTTGTGGCAGATGGGTTTGCTACCAAATGCCCAAAAGCTACTTTCTTTGATTTCTCATTTGACAAGAAGAATGTGGGTGGCTGAGGAGAATCACCCAAATCCTATGGAAATTGATGAGAAGACAAAGATATGTCAGGTAGTTCCAGTGAACCCGGTGGAGGAGAAGGTAAGATTATGAATCCTATTGGTAATACTCTTTCTTTGTTACCGAATGAAGACATGTTGAATGCTATTAAAGAAGAGAAAAATAGGCTTAAAAATGTTGCATTTTTATTTGTGTGCATGGACTTAAAGTTTCTTCTTGCTTGTAAATTCCTTGATGATTGGATCAACAATGTCTGGGGAAAAAACTTGGCATTATTGTGAATTTTAGTCAGATGGTTCAAAAAAGGCTTTTTGTGGTATTCTTTAAAAACCACTCTATGCAGGAAAAGGTTTTGAATAAAAGTTTTTGGAATGTCAAGAAGACCATGTTTAGAGCCCTATTGTGGTCTCCAAAGGGGAATCGTGATCATTTTGTCTCACATGCTTCTCCCTTTTGGGTTGAACTCAAAGGATTTCAACTAGAATTATGGCCCTTTTTACTCCATATGCTCAAGCCTCTCAGATCAGTTCTGCAAGTTAAAGACACCAAAATCACCCTTCCACATCTTAATGTCTATATGCTTTTAGTCCCTACCTTGGGTGTCACCTTCCCAGATGAAATTTCTATGATTTTTGAAAATGAGAATTTCAAATGGGAGGTGGTTAGACTTGGTGATATCAGAGAATGTTTTCACTGCAAGTTGAATGTGCATACTAGAAAAGATTCCCTATGTTAAAAAACATACAAAAAGAGTTTCATTCTGTTAATAATAATAGCAGCCTTCAAAACCCTAAATAGGGTAATGACACTATTGATTCCCATACATATAATTTTGCTACTTTGAATAATCCCCTATTTGAGGGAGACTATGAGGTTAGACCTACTTCTAAAACCTCTTCTGAACCTAGTGAGAAGACCTCTGCTATTCCTCAATATATCTTGGTTCCTAGAGAGATAGTAAATAATGATAATTCCAGTCACAAAAATTCTCAACAAATTGCTCTGTCCAGTATTAATAAAGCTGCTAAAAATGCCAATCTTACGTCATTATCAAAACCATATCGAGAACATAGGAATGATTCAACTGTAACCATGCCTTTACCATAGAGTAGTGAGATTCAGACAGGAAAGGAACCCACTGTTGATACTAAAATGGAGGAAGATGGATTTATTGAAGTCCTTGGAAAAAAGAAGAAAAGAAAGACATATGAAAGAAGCAATAGCTTAAAAACTATTGATAGAGTAAACAAGGCAAAGGGGAATAAGATTCCTAAATGCTTCTCCAGATTATGTAAGAACACAAACCCCCTTATTGGTCAATGATGAAGGTAAAAATTCATAGTTGGAATGTTAGAGGGTTATAAATTCCAGATAGGAAGTATATAGTAAGAAGATGGTGCAATAATCTCAAAGGTAAAGACATAGTATGTTTGCAAGAAATCAAAGTTATTGGGTACCAAGCTTTTAATGTCTTGAAACTTGTTTGGGACAATTCTAAATGCCTATATTCAGATCATGATAGGGGAAAAGGGGGAATAACAATACTAGTTAGTCGAGTGAAAAAATCATTTCTCATGGGCTCTCACCATGCCATAGAGCACTATGGATTACTCTTAACAACAAAGACAAAACTATAGGGGTTTATAATATTTATGCCTCAAATGACTATAGGGAGAGAGCCAAACTATGGGAGTGGGTGAATATCAACTTGCCTACTGCTGCATGGAATTTTGTTGGTGATTTCAATATGATTGAATGTCCTAGTGATAAATTAGGAGGTGAGAGGTTTGAGTGAAAAGGAAATAAATGCTTCTTATGGGCTAGATTCAAGAGAAATTTTACTATTTATGATCCTATGGAGGGGCTCAGAGGCAATTATGAAGGTATTTGGTTTACCTAGTGTAATAATCAGGCCAATAAGTACAAAATTTATTGTAGACTTGACAGATTATACATAAACAATCTTGAACTTGGTATGATCCACAACCAAGGTCAATACCCCACTAGTGTCTCTCCTGCTAGCATGTATGACCATTCCCCTATTAGTACATGTATTACTGTCAAATACCAAGATGGTCAACCAAGAAACAACACTAAGATACATCTTTTCAAATTAAATTCCTCCATGCTTAATAACAAGGACAATCTCAGTGCACTTAGGATGGTTTCTATCCTCTCAAAATTTTGGTCAGCAGAATCTTCATCAATTGATAAATGGGATTAGTTAGTTGATGCATGGAGAAATCTATGGAAAACCATTGGTACCAAAGAGGTCAAGGATATAAATTTAAAAGAAAAGATTCTCAATTCCAACCTACTAAAAATTGAAAAGGTCTTCAGGACAAGGGTGGTGATGTGGAAGTAAAAAAATAATTGATTGATACCAAGGGGAAACTTAGAAACATCCAACAATATAAAATCCAAGGACAAAAAATTAGAGCTAGGGAAAATTGGATCAAGGAAGGAGACATGGGAACTAAATATTTTTTTACCATTATTAGAGCCAAACATTGCAGAGAGGAAATTAGTGGCATTCAGATTAAGGAGGGGTTCAGTAGCAATAATCAGAATATTATGGCAGCATTTGTTGATTCCTATATAAATTTCTTCACCTCTGAGCATAACGATGGTAGCCAATAATTTATGGAACAATGTATTAGTATCATTCCAAGGAACATCAATAAAAGTCAGAACGACATGTTGGGGAAGGAAATTTCCATCCAAGAAGTGAGAGATTCCATTGGGTCTCTAGCCAATGGTAAATCCCCAGACATAGATTGTCTGCCTGCTGAATTCTACAAAGTCAATAAGGAATGGATTTCTACTGAACTTTTTAAACTATACAAATATTCTTTTGACAACGGGACCATGGGAGAGAATGCTAATAGATGACTTATTAAATTACTCCCTAAAGAAGGAGACAAAACCCAAGTTAAAAATTGGAGGCCAATTACTCTATTGAATATGTCATATAAAGTGATTGCTAAGTTGTTGGCTACGAGGATATCTGAGGTCTTAAATGATATTATCACAGTAACCCAAACATGATTTAAAAAAGAAAGATATATTATTGAAAATCAAATCACCAGTTGGGAAGTAATGCACTGGGCTAAGGTAGACAATCAAAGAGTTACTATGATTCTTCTAGATTTTGAAAAAGCATATGATAGGATTGAATGACATTTTGTGTTGGCTATGCTAAAACAATTAGGTTTTCCTGATTATTTCTGCAATTGGGTGAGTGTCTTATTCAAGGAATAATACAATTATTGAGGTTAATGGGGAACTTTATGATCCTATCCCCCTTGGTAGATCTATCAGGCAGAGTTTCCCTCTTGCTCCTGCCCTTTATGTCTGATGCTATGTCCTACATTATCAAAGCCACTAAGTTTGGTCCTCATATCAAAGGTATTTCTCTTCCTAATAAAGATGATATGTTCATTGATCATTTTGTTGATGTCACTTCACTTTTTGTGGAAGTCTCAGAACAAAAATTTGACAGAGTTATTTTTAGGATCCAACTATTTTGTAAATCCTCTAGAGCCAAAATATTCCCTCACAAATCTGTTATCCTTGGATGGGACTACATCCCCCCTCTTGGATCTATACAAAAGGGTGGCAATGGACTAGACCTAACACTATTATAAGGTACTTGGGTATACCATTTTCCCTTGATCCATCTCTAAATGAAATGTGGAACTAGATCTTCAAAAAATCTGAAAAGAAACATTTGAAGTGGAAAACACACATGCTATCCTTAGCAGGAAGGCTACAGGTTGTACAAAAGGTTTTATCCTCTCATTCCATTTACTATGCTTCAAATTGGCTGCTTTCCAATTATCAAACAAATAAATTGAAAAAAATTCTTAGAGATGTACTGTGGTTAGATGGTATAGGTAACAGAAAAAGACATAATGTCAAGTGGGAGTGGCGTTGCACCCCTAGGATGCAGGGACATCTGGGCATAAAATATCTTAAGAAGTAGGGTATGGCATTGGATTCCAAATGGATCATCAAGGCAAATTCAGGAAATGAACCATGGAAAATACTTATTAGAAATAATATTGTCATCTCCACAATTAAAAAGGGGAAATCTTGGAAAAATGTTCCTTTTCTTGATATCCTATTGGGGGACTTTTATGTGAGGGTCTTCAGGTCTAAGATGTTCACTACTTTTTGGAAGGCATGGGGACATGTTAAACCACTCCTATGTTCTAGATATGCTATAGGGAAGAATCCTTATTTTTTCAGTCTTGGACAGATCAATTTGGTGAGGTTTATACCTCAATGATAAGCCCCTTACTCTCACCCAATGTTGTTAGCTAAGAGTTGGCATGAAAAAGGTATCTCCCTCATCAATGATATATTGGTTGATAAAAGAATCTACTCATGGGAAGAATTGAGTAACACGTATGATATTCCTTCTTCACAGAAAAAAAAATATACTCTCATTGCAAAGGCAGTGGGCAACTGGTTTCATGGGTACTGTATAAATGCTACTCAGAATCTTAGACACATTAAGTGGTTGGATGACACTCTGTTTTGTAATTTTTCTTGCAAAAAATTTATAAGCTCCTTAATAATAATGATATCATAATTGGTGAAATCAATCAAGTGTGGGGTTTGAATTGATCTTGCAATAAGTGGCATTTAGTCTTTGAGCTGTTATGGCATTCTCATGTTGAGCCCAAAAAGATTTCTTTCAAGTGGATTTTTTAATTAAAAAAGCATGCTATTGGGTCTTTTGTATCTCAAGGTGTCAAAAGTGTATGTGTAAAATGTGGTCTCTATACCTGCAGCTACAACACACACTTCAATGAACCATTACAGGGTTAGCTGGTTAGAAAATGATAAAATCAGAATAACAAAAACACTCTAAGCTAACTGACATCAACTCATTGCCTTTTAGTAGGCTAGAGTTTGAATCTTTCTCTCAAGTCATCGCAAGAAACAATGACTACACCATGTCCTAAATGAAGGATTTTGAAGAAAGCTAAATGATTACTCTACATGATATGCAAATGCAGTTTTTTTAATCATCCAATGCTAATTAAGAGTTCATTTTAACAAGCACCAAATGAAATGTTTTTGATAGATTTCAAAAACCCAAAATCAAATGTGCTCTAAGATTATAGCTTGATTTCTTAACAAAAGTAAACTGACATTTAAGAAAACTAAACAAATTAAGAGATAAAAATGCAAGAAAGCTAGAATGTAAAATCTGCATAATAACGATAATAAAAAATGAGATCTTTTGTAGAGGAAAATATATTTTCTTTTATAGAAATCTCTCTCAAATCGATAGTCAAGATCGAAAGAAAAGAGTGGCTCAGATTCGATTGAAGAAGCACAATCCATGTGCAAAGATGATAATTGGTCGAAAGAGTCAGTTGATTGAACTGACTGATCAGTTATTTTGGAAACTTCCAAAATCAGTTTTTAGTTAACAACTTTGTTTCCAAAATGAGAAAAGATAAGAATAAGTTGACTGAATAAAACATATTTGTTTTCAATTTGATAATCAGTTAACTGAAATTGATGACATCATATGCATTTTAAAGATTTAATTGATTTTAAATGCACATTTTGTTTTTATTAATTAATTTAATTCCTTTTTGGATTTTATTGACAATTTAGTAATTTTATTTAATTAATATATTATAATATCAATTAAATAATTAACTTAAGGTTTATTTTCCAATATATTATATTTTTAATAATTAATTAATTAATCAAGTATGATGATTAATTAGGACCTAGGGTTCATGTCAGAATAGCTTGAATTCGATGAATTGCCTATTTGGTTTAGGACTTAGAATAATCAAGATTAGGGGTCTAGGGTTTAGATGACTATTTTTAGGTTATTACATTTGCCCCTCTTTGAATTGATGTGTGATCAATGCATTGATTCAAAGACCTGTTAGTGAGAAGACCCAGAACAGTTTGATTTGAAGCGATGAAACCATTCTTTTGAAGAAGACTGACTCTGATCTTGATTGGACAAGATCGATCAAAAGATATAAAATATAATTCTCAGTTTGATTTGAAGCGATGAAACTGATTACCGTTAATAGATTTGATTAGCAAGAAAATTGACTTGATTTAAAGTGATGAAGCCAATTTGATCAATGTATCTAGTTTCAATAATGAAAATTTGTACAAGACCTATATTTCTGGTTTTGAGTGTATTCACCGTTGTATAAGATCATTGATTAGGTTGCCTTTGATTTAAGATGATCTCAACTTGATTTGATGTAATGAAGCTGAGATGCCCCAATCGATGAGGTCTTAATTGAGGTTGTGATCACTGGAATGTTGATGTCTTGATCCTACCCCCTTGGGAGTGAAATCAAAATATGGCTAGGTGCCCCAATGAGAAAAAGCAATTTGATTGATAACATGATGTGAGAAGAAGCTGATCTAATTAGAAAGAGGTCCCAAGTAGTTAGGACAAAATTTACACTTGATGGGAGGTCTTGTTTGACCATATTTGACTAAAATTGATGATAGGAGGATTGGCCAGAAGAAAGTATGAGATATTTCCATTGGTTTGGAGTCCAGACAAACTGATTATGTAAGCGGTCAGCTGTAGTTGACTGAAAAGTCAAATGTAAAAAATGACAGGTAAAATGATTTCAGATTTCAATTTTGATCCAAAAAATGGAATTAGGACAATCAAATTAGCCAGGGGTGTCATTTTCATATCAATCATCGTAAAACTAACCACTTGGCAAAATGAAGATTGATCGATTAGAGCCTTAGATCCTTCAAATTGGAGAGAGATAATGATATTATGCATATTTCAACACCATGTAGATGCAGATGTAGATGCAAGACTAACATGAATGTAACCTAAGGTATAGTCACTAAACTTTAGCTTTGAAATTTTTCATCATCGAGCATTTTTGAAATATCAGAGTTGATACAATCCTTACTGGTGCCACTGTGACCATAAGAATATGAATATGACTTTCATTGGATAAGATATGAGAAACTAACATAAACATCAGGGCACAAAAGCCAAGATGACCTGAACGTTATTTCTAGTTGATGTTGTAGACGTCCAAAATTGACTTTATATTAATTTAATTAATATTCCCATAACATTATAGTTAATTTCAATTAATTATATTTGTTACATTCTTCTATCTATTTAATTAAATTTATTTAATTAAATATGATTCACTTCCTTTAGTATTTGAATTTAATTTAAATACTATCCCTTTTAATGTATTAAATCTTATTTAATACATTATCCCTCATAAATCCCCTTTTAAATAAATTTTAAATTTATTTATTTCCCCACATTTCTAATATTCTTTTAAACCAAGATTAAATTTAATAAGACCTATTAATCCTACCTAGAAACCTACTCTATTCCTACCCTACCCTACCTATTCCTCTTAA
>MU228544.1:818521-835039 GCA_018584345.1 Thuja plicata
TTAGGGAAGATTTTCTCGAACAATCATTGTAATAGCTTATTAGGCATATTTTAGGGTTAGTTGCCAGGATTAGGTTTTGTGAAAGGTTATGTCTTTTCACATAAAACCTTTGGTAATTACATTTATAAGGAAACATTTGATACGAGGAAAGTCATCATTATCAACATGGAAATATTTTAACCAGGTCATGCTTTCACTCCAAAACCTTATGGGATACTATGGATCAATACATGTGGATCGAGTGATTTTTCAAGCTTAATACAAAATCTTTGTTTAAAATTCATCGGTGATATCTGTTCCTCTGTGTAAATTTGAATTTGTTCTTTGGATAAAGTATCTTTACTTTCTTTAAGATATTTGATTTATTATAGCACAAGATCAAATAGGAATTGTAGAACTATATCCAATTGGTTTCTCATTGTGTATGGCTAAGCATGCCTTTTGAATACTGCAGGATTCAATTAGTCTGTCCTCTAAGGATTAAATCTCCATTTGAATAGTTGTCTTCCTTTTTAGTTTGTTGTTGTTAATTAATCATTTTCTTGAAGTGATAGATTTATTTTAAATTTGTCTTCAAAGTTATACGTTTTAATTCAAAGTGTCACATTGTCGTTAATAGATTAAACTTGAGGAATTTTGGCATTGATCGTCAATTAAAGGAATCACACATAGTAATCACATTGAGGATAAGGAATAGGCACTGGTCTTTATTATAAATTTAGTTAAGATTTATTATTATTTTCTATCAAAGCAATTCACTACATTATTTTGTTTACATAATTCATTCAGTCATTTGAGAAAGCGTATTATAATTAGGCCTACCAGCCTTGGCGATCAAAGCCTAAATTGCAGAGGTTTAAGTTCCTGAGGAATTAAACCTGTTCATTGGCCAGAGCAAGCATAATTCCAGTCTGCTGTTTTGGGAACCAACAGGTTGGAAACCAATTAGACAAGGAGTTGCATAGACAAGAAATTCATACACAGACCTTGATATTTGAAAATTAATATTCAAAATATTTTAATTCTCCAAAATCTAATTGTAAAGAGGAAAATCTATGTAATTGGAAGAGTAAAGGACCAATCCAAAAAAAAAACTAAACTCACTTCTTCAACCTTTGACAGGTAACAAGTTTTCTTTGTATTGATCAAAAAGTGAATATAATTGATTTGCATATCAGTTGCAATCACTACCCGAGTACATTTTCCATCGTTACAGTATATATATCATCATATCAAAAATTTTTTTCCCCCCTACATGGTCTTGATATCCCTTTTATATAATACGAAGGGTTGAAACAAGCTAAGGACCGTTACAGAACAACTATCTTTAAAATAAAACCCTATTTTAGGAAGTAATTACAATCTTTATAACTAATTCATAGGAAATTAACTCCATTTAGTTGAAATATCCCAAGCATGGCCACCACTTCATCATCAAGATCATCATTGACCTAGCCATTGTCATTCATCTGGATTTCCCATGTGAGGTCATGCAACTTGGCTTGATCCCGCTCCGCTTTTAACTTGTACATGTCACACTCATATGCCACATAACTAGTTTTGAGTTCCCAGGCTACTGTCATTAGATTGTTAAGCAAGTCTGGTTGATCTTCTTCTATCCCTATTAGATCAGGTTGCATCACTAGATGCGGATTCTCATTTTGAGGATCATAAACCATTGGTAAACCCATCCTCTAGCTTGAAATTTGAATTTTTGGTACTCATGTCGGGTTTTTACCCACTTATAAAAACATTTAAGGAGTTTACCACCTTCCAAAAATGCCTAATTCCATTTCCTCCTTAAATGCAAACATAATCAAATAGCTTCACACACTTAAATTTAATTTATTTGCATCATAAATTCTCTTGGAAATGACAATCCTGTCTTGTCCATCCCGGAATATATGTCCTCGGTTATCATTTTAAAACTTTCGCTTAACTCAAAGGCTAATTAGTGATGTAACATAGCTTTCCATATGTGTTTCCATATCCTAAATAATATCTTTCAATCTACTCAACAATCACTTGAATTAAATGAGAACCATTCTTTTAACTTCGTATCTTAAATTAATCTTACAAATACATCCGGTAATCTTGAAAGATATTTTATTTATTTCTTTTATAACTAATTCCCTTTTAATTCTTGAGATATTTTGAGCACGAGAAACCTGCCATTGTACTTCAACTATTAATTCAAAAACCTTCAGTCTTTTCTCTATTTCACAGTTCATTGAAAAGTTCCCCGCGAAACAATGAAAACTCATTGTTTCGCTTACCATGTTATCACCATTCGTGAAATAGAAAAATTTTGCCATTTCACAGCCACTACTTCTTTGGCCCACAAAATAATGAAAAATTGATGTATTTCTATAGATAATTTCAAATTTTCATTTCTCCCTCATGTCATTGTCTTTGAAACATTAATATCAACAGATAATTTTATTCTTTATAATTGGAAAAAAATCAATGTTCCAATAGTGGCTCTTTTTGGGGACATATACCCCCTGTGGGTATAGTGAGGATTCAGTTATCTCTAGAAGAAGATGACCAAGTGTCAATCCATTGGGTTATATAGTCATAGTACAGTAGTCACATCATAACCATTTGGCAGCCCCAGACCACCAAAATGTGAAACAACATTTTACCCCTATCAAAAATCTTGTTTTCATCACATTCCATAACACTAAGATATATTTGATAAAAGATTTTTATACTTCCCCCTAGCCAACTAAATTTTTCTTTTATGAAAATAAGTGTCTTCAAATTACATATAGGCTCCTTATGATATATTCCCTTATCATATAGTCCACAGTTGTATACATTACAACATCCTCTGTTGTCAAGTTTTCTGCTATGCATAGATATTATCATCTTTGACTTAGACTCACATCCTATTTTAATCCTATGAAAGAGATTGATGAAAAACTTCAAAGCTTTATATTCAGTGTTATTGTCACTATTCTAACTATTACAACCTTGAAAAAGCATACATTTTCTATGAAAGTCTATGATTTCCACCACTACTAAAGCTATCATAGTATTAGAGTCTAAAACATCACTTATTTTATTGATTGTATCTTCTGATAATATTTCCATGCTTTCAACATTGTGTTGTTCATCTTCAAAACAAGATACATTGCTCCAGATTTCCTCTAGACTTTCTGATGTTTCATAATGAAAGAGACCTTGAAGAATATTGAAATTACCTTAAGGTTTTCCCTCTTTTACTTGCTGATCAAATTACATGTATTTATTAAATGCATCATCCTTTTGAATGTCATCATGTGCTTCATCAATCAGGCCAGTATCTTCACTACCTCCAAAACTTTCCTCCTCTTTCATGTGTATCGTTTCACTGGTATGTTTGTTATGGTGGATTGAGAAATTTTTTGGACCATTTCTCTGAACATGTTTCTGATATTCAATGTCTAATAAATTTGAAATATCTTCTAAACTGAGTAATCCTTCTTTATTATCATAATCACTGATTTGTATTTCCATACTAATCCCACCATGTATGAAATATTCTTTGTTTTCATATGTTTTAACACATCTTTCTAGCATGGATGCCTTTTATCATCTGCATGACTAGTGCACAAATCTTCCTCATCTAAATTTGGAACATCACTAGATTCATTTTCTAAGATGCCTTCATATATGACTCTGATAATAAGTCTAACCTGAGGATTATAGAAAATCCCTAATTCATGCATTTTATCTAGTAATGATGGTTTTATATCCACAATTATTTCTTTATAGTTGTTAAACTCCCTTGTGAATACTCGTGTTGCAGTTTCATCTCCATGCCTCCTTATATTTATAAATTCATCCAAAGAAGATATACAAGACCCTTGTTCTAGAGTATAATTCTGACTATTTTTTAATACGGAGCATATATTTTTCTTCTCCTCATTCTTCTCCACATCTGCATCTATTCCACATGTCCTATTACTAGAAGAGTCATCCGCACATGAATTAATTATCGGTTCACTATCCTTCACATTTTCTTCTCTGATGCATGCACCATGATATGTCTGCTTTATTATTTGAGATATGTAGCTACAGGTAGAATTATCATTTTCTTCACATCTTTTGAGAGAAGAATCTGAACAAGACATTAAATCCATGGTGTGATCTTGGCTTCTTTTTGTACTTATTCGGTAGGTATTTTCTTCTCCATATGCATCACAAGGAGGCATGTAAGGTTCCTCTTCCATAGTGCAATTTTAACTTTCTTCCTATTCATAGCACATGTTTTCTTCTTCCTCGCTTGCATCATGAAGCATATCAAGAAACCATTGCTCAAATTCTATCCATGATGAGATACTTTGTTCAGGTGTCATACTAAAAAGAAAACCTGCATGATCTTTCAATGATCTTACAAATAGTTTCATAATCACATCTTCTGCATAAATATGATAATCTTTAATTCAAATTCTGACCACCATGGATGTTATCAAAATTTAATGGTGTATATATTTCCATAATAAATTTTGGTCTTGGGTTACAAAAGTTTGATACTTTACGTGAATATGTATTCTGGTACATACTAAACATCTAAATTTTTAGTAACTTCTTTCTTTATACATTAGGTTCTTTTCAATAGAGTCACCACCCCTTTCAAAGAAGAAAAAATTACTTACCTCCTTTGGGGTCATCTCCCTCAGCAAAGTTACTAACATAAATTTTTTATTGAATAGCAGAGTCGCCACCTTCTTGTCAGAAGGAAAATACTTACTGTCTTCTAAGTCCTTTATCCCAGTAGATCCTATCCTTATTACCAAGATTGTGAGGTCTATTATGTGTTTGATCCCCAGTAGAGTCGCCAATCTATTGGTTCCCAAAACTATAGATTGGAAATCCAAGAGATTTTTCCAATTCTCCTAGATTGCTTCAATCAGTCTTGGCCAACGAATAAGAATAGTCCAATTCCCCTACACTTCAGGCTTCACTAAACCTAGGTAGTTAAACCCTAACCCAAACACACAGGTGTCTTTATATATAGAATTAAACTTGTTTTATTTATCAAGGTGGAAAATATTTCTTGAGACTCATCAAAATAATAAAATACACTTCTTACTTGTGCTTAAAAGTTATCAACACTTTTGAATGCTTTTTAAACATAGCGTTTGTATTTGTAATTAAAATTGTGAGTAAGAAAATTGCTTTAGGTATGAGATAATATATTTATGACTTCAAACATACTAGGATGAAATGAAAGAACTTCAATGCTCATGCAAAATGTAAACAAAAACCCTTTTGAGAAAAAATACAGGCCAGTCCCTTATCCAACTAATTGGGTAGATAGTAGTCAAACTTTACTTGAATTATCATGTACACTTTACACTTCAACTCTGAATTTTTTCCCTAGTGACATCAAGGATGAATTGATTTTGAAACTAATTTTAGTCTACTTGAATTTAAGTCCTTGTCAGGAAACCAATTAGACAAGGAGTTGCATAGACAAGAAATTCATACACAGACCTTGATATTCAAAAATTAATATTCAAAATATTTCAATTCTCCGACATCTAATTGTAAAGAAGAAAATATTTTTAATTGGAAGAGTAGAGGACCAATCCAATAAAAAATAATTAACTCACTTCTTCAACCTTGGACAGGAAACATGTTTTCTTTGTATTGATCAAAAAGTGAATACAATTGATTTTCATATCGGTTACAATCACTACCCGAGTACATTTTCTTTCATTACAGTAAGTATATATATATATATATATATCATATCATATCAAAAAAATTGTTCCCTCCCCCTACATGGTCTTGCTATCCCTTTTATATAATATGAAGGGATGCAACAAGCTAAGGACCGTTACAAAACAACCATCTTTAAAATAAAACCCTATTTTAGGTAGTAATTACAATATTTATAACTAATTCATAGGAAATTAACTCCATTTAGTTGAAGTATCCCAAGCATGGCCAACACTTCATCATCAAGATCATCATCAACCCAACCATTGTCATTCATTTGGATTTCCCGTGCGAGGTCGTGTAACTCGGCTTGATCCTGCTCCGCTTAT
The DNA here is from genome assembly GCA_018584345.1 of Thuja plicata. NCBI lineage: Eukaryota > Viridiplantae > Streptophyta > Pinopsida > Cupressales > Cupressaceae > Thuja > Thuja plicata. The sequence continues at coordinate 824,563 of MU228544.1, forward strand.
AACTCATACATGTCACACTCATACCACATAACTGGTTTTGAGTTCCTAGGCCATTGTCATTAGACTGTTAAGAAAGTATGGTTGATATTATTCAATCCCTATCAGATCAAGATGCATCATTAGATGTGGATTCTCATTTCGAGGATCATAAACCGTTGGTAAACCCATCCTCTAGCTTGAAACTTGAATCTGTGGTACTCTCGTGGGATTTTTACCCACTTATAGAAACATTTAAGGAGTTTGCCACCTTCCAAAAATGCCTAATTCCATTTCCTCATCAAATGCAAACATAATCAGTTGGCCTCGCATGATTGAATATAATTTATTTGCATCATACATTCTCTTGGAAATGACAATCCCGTCTTGTCCATCTTGGAATACATATCCTCGATTACCATTTTAAAACTTTCGCTTAACTCAAAGGCTAATCAGTGATGTAACACAACTTCCCATATGTGTTTCCATATCATAAATAGGATCTTTCAATCTACTCAACAATCACTTCAATTAAATGAGAACCATTCTTTTAACTTCGTATCTTAAATTAATCTTACAAATACATCTAGTAATCTTGAAAGAGATTTTCTTTATTTATTTTATAAATAATGCCCATTTAATTCTTGAGAGAATTCAAGTGTGACAAACCTACCATTTTTCTTCAGTTATTAATTCAATAACCTTCAGTCTTTTTGCCATTTTTTAGTTCATTTGAAAAGTTCCCCACGGAACAATGAAAACTCATTGCTTCGCTTACCCTGTTATCACCATTCGCGAAATAGCGAAATTTAACCATTTCACAACCACTACTTCTTTGGCCCATGAAATAGAAAAAATTGATGTGTTTTTGCATTAATTTTAAATTTTCGTTTCTCCCTCATGCCTTCATCTTTGAAATATTAATATCAACAGATAATTTTGATCTTTCTAATTGGAAAAATTCAATGTTCCAACAACCTCCTTATTGAAAATATTCTAATTACTTCAAGCATTTTAAGTAGAGTACACAACAATAATATAACATGTTAGGGCTAGATGAATCTCCTTCACACACATTTTTAGGGTTGTTAATTGACTACCTATACCATCCTAAAAAGTTAGCACCCATGATTGGATGCTCAGTTAGGCCCCATTTTGGTGATTTCAAGATTTCATGCCCATTATTCTTGATCTAGCTACCCATTTCCTCATGGTTTGGCATCTACCCTATCTTCTTGGCTTAACATCCAAACTTTAGTGCTTTTTCTTAGGAAAAAAATGCCTAGAGTGTTTTGTTCCCCGAGAAATGGGCAAAAAATTTGAACCAGAGCCCTGTTGTGGTGTTTTAGTTGGAAATTAGGTCCCATGGCCAGCTTGGCTTAATTTTAAATCCTAAAATGTGTGATGAGGTATATAAACACTCTGTCTCTCCTCATTTTGGTATCCATATATTATTTATAACCAATAAGAACAATAAAAAAGAATATGAATTATCTATTATTAATGACCATAATCAAGATTTAGTATTCAAGCATTCAAGCAATCAAGTGAATTCAATTTTTGAAGGAAAGCATCCGAGATATATTTTCTCTTCAAGAATCCATGGAAATTGGAAGGAAATATTATCCATTGTAGAAAGCTTCTCTCCCATGATTCCAAGTAGAGGAGTTCTCAAGCAAGCAAGAAGATCCTTTTCCCATTCTCATCCATACTTTCATAACAAGTGTTCAATCAAGCATAACAACATTGAAGATATAGGAGTGACATTAATAGATCCATGGATTTGTGAAGGCATAATTTATTCCGTTCTATATTTAAAGTTCAAAAACATAATTTAAAGAAACATTCAAACATCTTCATGAATATGTGTGACCTTAATATCCATTTGTCAAGGTATTGGAAAGGTAGATCTAATTTTTACCTTCATATTTACCCTCCTTTATGAAATCTTATTTCATTTTCAAGTTTTATTACTAAATAGGGGTTTTACAAGGGAAACTCCTTTCCACAACCTTTTCCCTATTATTACATATATAGGTGTAGGTGGTGCAACTATAAAAAAAAATCCAAGAAGATCTTGACCTGTGAGATTTTAGTCAAAATTCTTGGTAGATTTCCAAAGAAAAAAACACCCCAGGCTTCTTGTTCTCTAGAAAAAATGCCCAATGCATTTTTTCCCTCCTAGAATAGCTTCAAATTTAGATATCAGGTTGGTACAATTTATTTCTTTTTGTTTCTAGTCATTGCAAGTTCATGTATATTTATGTTAGTTTGAATTTTCCCAAAACTGTTTAATTTAGCTTATTTCAACAATTTATCTTGCATCATTGGATAATTTCCCCAAGTCCAATTTATTCTTAGTCATAATAGTGAAGGATAATTTTACTCACTTTGCGCTTAAGTCCTATTTGAGCATATTGGGTCATCTTCCTTCTGTTTGTCAATTAAGAAAGGGGTGGACAAATCTCTTGCATACCAAGTAGAAACCCCAACTTATACTATATTATCTAAAATTTTGGTGAGCCCAATGCATGAAATTTCCATTTTGATTTTTGTGTTAGATCTCCATTATGTGCATTAGATCCTCACTTTTCATTTTATAATTAGATGTGTTATTCATTCCATTTTATGTGCAATTCAATTAACAATGCCTAAGTTTAATAAATGTTTGCATATCTCTTTCAAATTTAATATTTTTAGTAGAAAGATCTATCTTTTATTTCTCTTCGTGTACATGAGTGTTATAACATTAAGTCCTACTATATAGATCCAATCCTGTGCACTCAAACGAGGGTTAGTAGCATTGATTCGCAACAGGGGAAAGCAATCAAAACTACTAAGAACAAATCTATGGACAATAAAATAACAAACAAGATGGAGGAAAAAAAATGAATGCAAACCACAATGCTTGAAGATTCTATTGCTTCTCTCTACTCATTGTAAAATGTTGTGTGAATGGTGCTCAATATTGGTATCAACAACGTTTATCACTTGGGAGTATTGAGAAAATGAGATTAATGTGATACTAATTTTGCTCGATGATTCATACAAGAATCCTGCAGAGTAATTATGCACAAAGCTTGAAATCCTGGATCTTTCAAATGGTTGAGAAGGGTTGATTATATAGAATATAGAAAATGATTTGGATGGATGAGATCGATCCCATAAATTGAAGGATTAATGGTTGAGAGCAAAAGGAACTGGAGAAGCAATCAGTAAACTCCACCTTTTTAACTGAAGAAAAGAGGGGATAGTTTAGTTAATTGAAAAGTTGATTGTGAGTTTCCTTTTAGAACTGAAGAGAAGGCTTGGAGTCAACTCTTGGAACTGAAGAGTTAAATTGGAGTTACCTCTTGCAAGTGGAGAGTTGAATTGGAGTTATCTCTTGGAACTGGAGAGTTAAATTGGAGTTACCTCTTGGAACTAGAGAGTTGAATTGGAGTTACCTCTTGGAACTAGAGAGTTGATTTATTTGAGTAGCTATTTAATTTTAGAAATTAAAATATACAAACATGAGATAACTCAATTCTTTTTTGATTTAAAATTGAATATTTGAATGCAATTAAATTAATTTAATTAGAAGAATATATTAATAAGTTTAAATTTTTCATTTTTAAACTTTAGGAAATTGAATTTAATTAATTAATAAAGATTAATTAATTAAGGTTGATTAATTAAATAAAATTAATTATTTAATTAATTTTGGGGAAATGATTGAATAATTAGATGATTGGATTTAGATGAAGTAAGATGATTAATTAACGATTAAAAAACCATTAATTAATAGAGGAAAATTAGTAATTTAATGTATGGTCGCAAGTGTGTCCATTTTGGGGTGTCTAAATTTGCCCCTCTTTGATACATTGTGGTTTGTCGCATTGTATCAAAGAATCTTCTATTTTGATCCTACCCTAGCTTGCCCCGACGATAGCAAGTGGATTTATGCCCCCTCAACAAATTTGAGTAAAAATTCACGACAAGAATGCCAATTTTTTGAAAGTACAAAATGATTGTCATGGCATCCAATAGTTCATGAAAGTAGTTTAGATTTCTCCAGATAATAGCAGTGAAAGATTCTGGGGTCCAGGATGATAAAATAGGGCTCCTTGACGAATTAGGGTTTATGGTGATCATTTATAAATAGCCTGTGGGCCCTTTCATTTGTCACTTTGCACTTTGGAGCTCCTGATTCTCTGGTAAGATTTGGCTTATGTTTTCCTTTTCTTTCTTGCTTATTTGAGTGATGGTAGGCCTTACAAGAGTCATTCATGTGTCTAATCAAGTTTGTACCTTTAGTTGTCCAGAGGGCCCAGGTGGTGCAGTGAGTTTCATACCCTTTGTGCATTTATTTCTTGTCATTAGTGCATTTTAAATTTAATTTCTTTTGTCTAATTTGGAAAATGTGCCACAATCAAGGCTAGTTTTACCGCAATTGCACGTTGCATTTCTCAATTGATGATTCCATTTTGCAATTGCTAAGTGTATTTCATTTGTTGGTTTTATTACCACAATTTCAAGTTGTGTTTCACAATTGTTGTCTGGCTTCCACAATCGATATAAATATTTCGTAATTTCTTTTGTAGATTGAAAAATTGATTTTTAAGCACATGTCTGATTGTTTCTATCAATTATGATATTGATAGGGTTTTTTACTTTTCTTTTGTAGATGACTAGTGATATTCTTTGATGCTAAGAGTCTAGACCACTAGGTTTGGTATACCGATTTTAGATTTTAGAGGATGAGAGGGATATCCTTAGGCATTTAGGTATTTACTAGGTTACTTACATTCCTGAGATCACAACCAATAGGGGTCTGAACTCTGCCTTTCTCGAAAGGTAACATTATGATACTTTAATTTTTCATTTTCCCACTAGAGAGTGCACTGTCACTCATGAGGATGTGTATCACATCTTGCAAGTTCCTATTCAGGGTGCTTTAGTAGAATTCACCTAGTAGCCTAACATCACTACCTTATGTGAGATGTTTGGTTTTCCTATGGACTAGTTAGGGATGTATGATCCCTATGATATCCCATGGTCTAGATTTTTTCAGGGATTAGATAGACCGAGTACTTTACTAGGGAGTTTGATTGTAGGATTCTATTTCCCAACTGTAGGCAATACGATTTCTCCATAGGATAGGCAGTTTTTCTCTAGACCATACTATTTATGCATTGGGGCCATGTATGCTTGCCCATATGTACTATCACATGTTCTATGTGGCTTACTAGGGTGGTAAGTCACTTGGATGTGATGTGACCTTACTCTAGATCTAGGCGTGGGAGTGCATAGCTATCTGCAGACCTGTTGGTGCCCATGATCTTCCTATAGGGAGACCTTATTTATTTATTTATTTATGATGGAGCTGTGATCCAATCCCATACGGGTCATCTTATGTATTGGAGGCAACAACTTGACATGATGCCTTATTTTATCTAGAGGCCTTATAGATCCTATCCTATTTCATATGGCGAGGATGCACACCTTCCTTTCTTCTGGTAGAGGAGGTTCCTGATTGGCCGTGTCATTGAGCATGTTCACATGATTGATTTGAACAACATCGATAGGGTGTTGCAGAAGTTTGGAGAGCACTAAGATGTGAGTGATTCCTTTGGTTAATTTGCATAAAGGTTTAGAGATATTACCCTTTGGGGAACTGTGATCCCAATCCATGTTGTGATGACTAAGTTGTAGGGTCTACGACCTGTTTAGTGGACGCGACGATCAACCACTATTGATGCAGGTGTATTATCACATGTTTGATGTATTTCCTTTTTGATATATGATGCTCTCTAATTAGTATCATATGCTTTCTTATCCATGTGGTACTAATGTTTAACCTTATTGTTGTACAGACAGTACTCCACAGTTTGATGCTTGGTGGCTGTAGTCCTAACTTGTTACCCTGAAAAATATTACCAAGCTTGTTACTAGTGTTTTGATGAGGAGACCATGACAGAGAGGTGGTGATTAGGGGAGAGGTGGAGGGATGGATGGAGGTTGAGGTGGAGGGAGAAGGGGAGGATGAGGGGGAGGTATAGATGGAGGCCGAGGGGGTGGGAGAGATGGAGGTTGAAGAGGGTGGAGAGGTGGAGGGAGAGATTGAGGGAGGGATGGAGGGAGAGGAGATGGTGATGATCCTAATCTTGGGAGAGGAGGACAAAGAGCTAGGAATAGAGGAGGTAGACCTATGGGGAGTGAGACTAGTTAGGTTTGTCTAGGAGTGATCCTAGAGGATGAGGAGGGGATATAGGAGGACGCACCTCAACTTGTGAGAAGGGTGCAAAGATGGACTGGTGAGGCTCCTAAAAAGAGAGTAGAGGAGATAGTCGACATGGAGGAGGTGGGATCTAGCTCCTCGAGTTCTAGCAGCAATGAGAGTGATAGTGATAGTAGTGAGGAGGATGATTTTGGGGTTTCCAGAGATGAGAGACTTAGAGGCACTCAGGAGGAGGGAGATATGGATACAATAATGGGAGGTATAGAGGAGGATCCCACCGAGCTCCAACATATGTCTCAAGAGATTGTAGACCTTAGGTGTAGGTTGGAAGCAGTGGAGGAGAGGGTCACATCAGCTGAGAACAAGGTCATAGTAGCTGAGAGCATGGAAAGATAAGATCATGCATATTTTAGAGCCTACTTGGATGGTGTACAAGATCTTTCTCTGAGAGATGCTCATGATAAGCTTTGGAGATCAGGTTGTGAGGCCCAGAGGGAGATTGAGTACTGGAGGTGACACTATGGGGATGTTGTTCCTTCTGCCTAGCGTATTCCCAATTATAGTGCCTCTCAGAGATATAGTAGAGCACAACAATCATAGAGTAGTGGTGTGGCACCTCCTCTGTAGTAGTGGAGGACAAGATCTGTGATGCCACCCCCTCATCTTCTTGGTGGTGAGGGTGGGGGTAAAAACTCTTAACTTTTGTAGCATTGTATCATTATGTACCTTTTTGTACCATTTTGTATCAATTCTACATCGATGTTGTACTAATTTTGTATCGATGATGTACCAATATTTATAGACATTGTGTCAATCACCTTTATGTAATACTTGCGACCATCCATTGTACTCAGACATATGATATATGAGATTCTTCTATTTATGTTGTGTTATGACATGGTTCTATATGATGTGCAACTTACTTCTATATGTTTCCTCTTTTTATGTTGATGCACTTTATGAGATGCTTTATGGTTGTATGCATTTTATGTGATTCTAATATGCAGACTCTTAGATGTATGATTTTTTCTTTCCTATGACACTGACATATATATGCAAGATGGCCCTTATTTTGAATGCATATCTATATGATCTATTTATTATGTATGCACATGTTTTATTTTCTTTTATTATGCAATAAATGAATGCAAACCTAAAATGTACCATGTGTCTGAGTAAATGCATGTCTTAGTTAGAAGAAAGTTACTGAGAAATTAGTTGTGTAACTAAATGAAAGAATGAGTGATGAAACCAATTCACTGTTGTACTTTCCAATTTTATTCATCATTGTACCTTATTATGAAAAGGAAGAGAGTCAAATGCACCCAAATATTTACCATCTAGATACCGCTATTATCTGTAATAACTAGAAGTAGATAAATGAAAAGAAAGAGAACCAAATGCACCCATATTTTGACCATCTAGATACTGCTATGATCTCTGATAACCAAAAGGAAATAAATGAAAAGAAAGAGAACCAAATGCATCGAGATATTGATCATTTGGATACCGCTATGATCTCTAGTAACAATAAGTAAATAAATGTAAAGAAAGATAACCAAATGCACCCAGATATTGACCATTTGGATAACGCTATGATTTCTGATAACAAACAAGTTGATAAAAGATAAGGATTATTCAATTCTTTTCCAGGGGCTAGCTTAGATTATGGAATTTCATGGCTGCGAGATGCGTATCACCTCCTACCACATTCCTAAAACATCATTACCCTAGAATTGAATTGAAAAATTTGACAAATAAAAAATAAAGAAAACAAGATCATTATCCATCATAGCCACTCTCGTCACTCAATGGTATCCTTGAGTAGCATAAGAACATTATCACAAAAGATAAATTGACAACACACTAACATGACTGACCTAGTCAATAGTTTACTATTCCTTGATTGGTTTGGTTTTGATGCTTTATTTTATTTGGTTTCAAGAATAGATGACTCATATAAGACTGATCTGTCTGGTTTTGAGTATATCCATCACTATCTTAGACAATTGATAGTTTGATTGATGATTGATTTTATCATTTGATTGATGACAGATTGGATTGCTGATAAAGATGAGTCATATGAGTTCATTGTTGATTTTTGAAGCTCATAGTTTTGACATTTGATTGATTGTTTGATCAAGATTCACTTGTTGATAACATAGATGATTTATTGCTGAGATTTTGCAATATTTGATTTTTTTGATGATTGATTTCTTCAGGACATTTTTCTCTTTTTAGGATTTTTTGATGACTTTTTAAGATTTTAAGATTTTTTCAAGACTTTTAGAATTACCCCCTAGTCTGGTAAGCTAGTACAATCTATGGATAAGTGTGATGTCTCAAAGGGGATTGCACTTTTGTAATAAGCTTGGGTACTCAATCTTGCATGTGGGAGCACAAGCTATAATCTTTTGGAGTTCATTGATGGCGAAGTGGGACATTAACACTTGGCACATGTTTACCACATTTTCACCAAGGTACCAGCCTAATAGTGCCTTTTTTCTAGGTTTTCTCTGAGATCGCAATTTATTTCTCTTTACTATTCTATTTTTTTATATTTGTTTATTGTCGCCAAGGTGCTTGTTTGCCAAGTTTTCACCAAGGTAACTTTTTTATATTTATATATATATTTTTATTTTTCAGGATCTTTAGATATGCTTTTTTTTTTTACCTAGAGACCTCAGGCGTAGAACCTTTTGAGGTGAATGGTGTTGATATAACCAGGGAGCTAATCTCCTTCTTGAGTTTCTAATTGATATGCCCCACTGTTGCAGGATGTGATGATGACGTATGGTCCTAGCGAATTAGGCTCAAACTTTCCTGGTTTAACTCTTTATGCTTGATTCTTCTAATTTTCCATGAGGATGAGATCTCCTACCTCAAAGGTACATGGTCTGACTTTCTTGTGATAGTTTCTTCTAAGGAAATTATGATAGCCTTGTAAGTGTTTCAATGCATTTTGGCATCTCTCATCTAATAATTCTAGTTCAATGAGCCTAGAAACTCTGTAGTTTTCATCTAATATGATCTTCTTCAGTGATATCCTAAGGGATGGGATTTCAACTTTGAGAGGTAGGACTACCTCTAAATCATATACCAAGGAGAAGGGAGTTTCTCTTGTAGGTGTTCTCACACTTTTTCTGTATGCCCATTATGCTTGTCCATTCCCTTGGGGATAGTAGAATGAAGAGAAACCTCATTTTATTTGGAACTTTTCACAGAGATCATCGATGTCATAGTTTTGAAAAGGTGTACCATTATCTGTGAGTATGGTTTAAGGGATCCCATACTAATAAATGATGTGATTCAGTACAAATGTGGAAATTTGTTTACTAGTGATGTATGTGAGAAGAATTTCTTCCACCCATTTGGTAAAGTATTATTTTGCTACAATTATGTATTTATGACCATTAGAGGATGTTGGTTTAATATTTCCCACTAAGTCAAATCCCCATTTTGAAAAATGCTAGGGTGAAGTGCTGGGGTGGAGGTCTTGAGCGGGTGTGTGAATAATATCTCCATGTATATGACATTGTTGGATCCTTTGTACATATTTGTTAGCATCTATCTTTATAGCTGACCATTAGTATCCCATCCTAATGATCTTCTATGCTAAACTATTGTCACCTGCACGAGCCCCACAAATTCCTTCATGTACCTCATATAAGGCTCTATGGGATTTTGTGGAAGTGAGGAATCTTAAAAGCATCCCATCTAGACTTCTTCTATACAAATTATTAGCGAGAAGGGTGTGTCTAGAGGCTTGTTAGATAAGGGACTTCTTATGGTTTCTAGATAGGTCGGGTGGTAGGGTATTGTCTTGTAGGTAAGTATACATGTCATGGTACCAGGGTGACTTAGGACCAACAAGGACACACACTAATTATTTTATTGGAGCCTCATATGCTGGTATCATCAATTGTTCTACTAGAAATTGGAATCTAGTTTCATTACCTAGCATGTCGATAAAAAATGCTATAGTAGCGATCGCTTATGCTGCCTTGTTTTGGACCCTTGGAACTTGTTCAAATACAACGTAATGAAAAGAAGCATGCAATCTGTCCATCAGCTCTTTATATGGGATCAATTTTTCATCTTTGGTCATGTAATCATTTTTTACTTGACTGATAACCAACTGGGAATCAACATGAATGCATAAATATTGTCACACTTCTATGAATCATTCCATTCAAGGTTGCTCAAGAATGAGGCCTCAAATATCGATCCATAGCTCTCTAGTCATGGATGTGTAAAAATGTAAAATGAAGGCCCTCAGAT
>MU228544.1:835314-845549 GCA_018584345.1 Thuja plicata
TAAAAACTCTAATATGAAAATGAGAAGGAGAGGTCTCCTTTTAAAGGAAAGTGAACGATTGAGATTAAGAGGCAAAAATCAAAGGCTATGATTAAGAGGCAAAAACCCGCCACTTAGAAAGATGTGAGGAAAAAGGGATTTTATTTAATTTTTAATTTAATTCATTTCCTTTTTCATCAAATAAAGTGCTTTAAGTGGGGATTTTTATTTATTTAATTAAAAGAGAGGTTTTCTTTCAATTAAATAAATTAGAAGAATTTTATTTAATTAAATGGGAGGAATTGAATTTAATTAAATAAGAGGAATTTAATTAAAAGGGAGATTAAATCTTTTAATTAAATAAGAGGAATTTTATTTAATTAAAAGAGAGATTAAATCTTTTAATTGTATAAAAATGATCAAACCTTAGGAAATATTGAAATAATTGAATAATTGAATTAATTACAATTTGATCAAGGAGATTGATTTGAATTGAAAATGTTCCAAAGCATTGATTTAGAAATTTGATAAAATGATAAAATAATAAATGGGGCCTAAAGTCTAGGCAACCATTTTAGGATGCATACAGTAGGTAAGTATACATGTCATGGTACCAGGGTGACTTAGGACCAACAAGGACACACACTAATTATTTTATTGGAGCCTTATATGCTGGTATCATCAATTGTTCTACTAGAAATTGGAATCTGGTTTCATTACCTGGCATATCGATAAAAAATGCTATAGTAGCGATCGCTTATGCTGCCTTGTTTTGGACCCTTGGAACTTGTTCAAATACAACGTAATGAAAAGAAGCATGCAGTTTGTCCATAAAATCTTTATATGGGATCAATTTTTCATCTTTGGTCATGTAATCATTTTTTACTTGACTGATAACCAACTGGGAATCAACATAAGCTCTCAAGTTCTTTATTCTCCATTATATAGCTATTTTCAAGTTGATGATTAGAGATTCATACTCAGCTATGTTATTTGTACATGGAAAGTTGAGTCAAAAATACTTAGGAATTGCATCATTATGTGGAGTGACGAGTACAATTCCTGCTCCTGCACCATGGTTAGTATATGATCCATCAAAGAATAACTTCTAGACTTATACTGCTAGTTGTACTGTAAGGATTGATTCATCTGGTAAGTTGGAATCTATAGGTTGATGATCTAGAATTGGTGCATCTTCTAGTTGATCCAAAATTACCTGCCCTTTGATAGCCTTTCGATCCACACTTTCTATGTCAAATTTACTTAAGATCATGATCCATTTGGTGAGTCGTCATGTTAGTGCTACTTTACTCAACAAGTATCTAAATGGATCTATGTGTGCTATGAGATTTATTTGATGACTCAACATATAATGTCTTAACTTTTGAGAAGAAAAGACAACTGCAAGACATGAATTTTCTATTGTTGAATAATTTATCTCGTAGCCCACCAATGTTCTACTGATGTAGTAGATGACTTTTTTCTTTCCCTGATCATTGTTTTGTGCCAAAAGAACACCTAGTGCTGATTCCATTGCTGATATATATACTAGGAGTGGCCTTCTTGGAATTGGTAGCACCAATATAGGGGACTTAAATAGATAATATTTGAAAGTTTGAAACACTTGTTTGCATTGTTCTGTCCATACAAAGATTACATCTTTATGTAGTAGGTGCTTGAATGGATGACACTTATCTGCCAATTAGGTGATGAATCTCCTAATAGATTGTAATCTACCTTGTAGAACCCATAGTTGCCTCAGATTTATAGGTGGTGGCATGTCAAGGATGGCCTTAACTTTTTTCGAATCTACCTCAATTCCTCTATGTGATACAATAAATCCAAGGATCTTTCCATTAGTAACACCAAATGCACACTTCTTTGGGTTGAGTCGTACCTTTTATTCTTGCATTCTATCAAATATCAAACCTAAAACTTGTAGGTGAGTTTCCCTAAGAGTGGACTTGGCTAGTATGTCATCAACATAATCTTCCATTGTTTTATGAATCAAATCATAAAATATTGTTGTCATTTCTCATTGATAGGTTGCACCTGCGTTCTTGAGGCCAAATGACATTACATTCTAGCAATAGATTCCCCATGCACATGTGAATGTTGCCTTATGTTGATCTTCTAGTGCAATCTTTATTTTTTTATACCCTGAGAAACTGTCCATGAGTGACAACATTTGATGTTCTATTGCCAAATCAACTTTCATGTCGATATTTGGTAGAGAAAAATCATCCTTAAGACAAGCCTTGTTCAAGTCTCTAAAATCTATACATATACAAATATGACCATTATGTTTTGTAAGTATCACTAGATTGGATATTGAATCAGCATATGGAATTGGTCTTATGAAGCCTACATCTAAGAGTTCCTTCAGTTCTACTTTAACAAGTAAAGAAATATGTGGATGCATCTTTCTTAATATCTATTTAACTGGCTTTGCATTTGGAAAAAGTGGTAGATGATGTAGTATGAGCACTGAATCCAAACCTGACATGTCTACTTAAGACCAAGTGAAGTTGATTTGTCTTTCTTTGAAGAAACTAATAAACTGTTCTCTTTCCTCTGATGAAAGTGATTTAGCCAAATAGACATTTTTAGGGTTTTGTTCATTCCCTAGACTGACTTGCTCTATTTCTTCTGCTAGAAATGATGAATTTTCTTCTTTTAAGGGGAGGAGTTCTAAATTTCCATCCTCTCGTGCCTCATAGAGGTTTTTACTATAAGAAATGTCCTTTATCTTTTCTTTTTTATGGTCAAAAAGTGCCTTTTAGTTTTCACTTAATGGCTATTATTTTTTTTTTCTTTTGTGACTGGAAAGAGGAGCCTCCTCCCCAAAGTATACTAATCTATCTAAGTCAAATGAGAATCCTTCCTTGTGATCTCCAGATGGTATTCCTTCACAAAGCCCCATGAAATCTGCAATGGCTTCATTATTTTCAAAAATATCCATGTCAGGCTGTCCTTGTTGGTCCCAATCTATTAACTCGAGGTAGACTAGACAAAGGTCCATGTAGGAGGATGACTCAAATTGGGTGAATAGGACCACAATGATAGTTCCAAAAAAATCATAATGGGAAGTAGCAGCACCACCTAAGGAATTGACATCGACATGTTTATCAATACATGGTTGATCTTCTAAGTTCATTTGGTCAAACATTTCATCAAGGTGTATGGTACTAGTGGATCGAGGGGAATATTCAAGAATGGGGGGCTCAAAGTTATGGAGGGATAACAAGTCATACTTGTGGGAATCAGTCATGCTAGAATTCTTGTCAGATGTGTCACTTTCCTCATCATCCTAGATAGTGTGATTAAGGTTAATTTGGGAATTTGAGGGTTCCACTTCTGATGACAATAATTGTAACCACCCTAACTTGGTCTATTCTAACTAGAGACCCTATTTTCCCTAAATGTTATCATACCCTCAATTATGTCAATGCAACTATTTTATTATTGGCATAATTCATCAAAAATCAAAATAATCTCCTAAAAATAAAAGTGATTTCATCACTACCTCACATTAATTACCTTGGCCTATTTAAATCAAATCAACCCAATTAAATCCTTGGATAAAGTAATTAATTAAAGGGAATTAATACAAATCTCAAAATACAAATCATCACTTGCACATGGAAAGTCAATCCATGAACCAATGAGAGTTCACTCACATGGATCACCAAAGATTCAAAGATCACCTCTCCTCACAAATCAATCTCAACCCTTCATTTCTCAAATTCTTCCATAAGAGGATTGAATTTTGAGCTCAATAGGTCCACAATTTTAAAATTCTAATTGCACTCTTATGCTATCATTTTGATTTAATGATTTCAATAGATAATTAGACAAATCTTCCATTTATGCTTTAATGAATCCTTACATCATTTCTAGCATGTATTGCATGATAGATATCTTCAATTTCTTAATGAATCTTCCATTCTAGGACTGAATGTGTCACTGATTTAATGCATAATCTGAGGACAAACTTATAGCTTAAATCACAGTCTTTCTAAATAGGAAGAAATATGCCAATTTCCATGGTTTTCTTATTCTTTGCAATTGAATTTCATATTTCTAACCATTGATGCAATGACATATTGAAGTGTTGTGTTGCAACTTGCAAGTACATAATTCACACACACATTTCTGGCACCCACCGTGGGGCAGAGCCCCAGATTTATATTCAATTTTTGAGATAATCCATGACCTTTTTGTTTGTGTTCTTGAGGCATACTCTCATTTGGGAGAATAAGATCGCATCTAGTAAAGAATATCACATCCAAAAAATTTGGAATCGCATCCGGGATGTCCTGAATCACACCTGGTAAAGGCTTGCATATGGGTAAAATGGGATCACATTTAGGGTAAATGTTCACATTTAGGGTATTTACTCACATTTTATAATTCTTGGATCATATTTCATGAAGAAGATCGCATTTGGTAAAGTCCAGGATCACATTTGGTTACCTTACTTGCATAATTGATGAATTTGATGACTAATAAGCTAACTTTGCATGTTTTTTGATGAATCTGATTGTATAAGCAGCCTAATGAGTTCTTGCAGGATGCTATCAAAGACTTCCTTGGCTAAGGAGATGAAGTGAAACTTCTAACAAGTGGATTTGTAGGTTGCCTTGTACATTCGACTAAACATTTTGCAATTCTAGGAACTTAACACAATTTCTCTCCAACTCATAATTTGATTAGAGAAGTATGCTCTTTTCCTTCATGGAAAATCAGAACCTCAAACATCAAGTTAAGTGTTAAAAATAAATTGGGGAAATGGACTCAAATTGCTAAAAGTGTTTGGTTAAATTCTTTTCTAGGAACCTAAATTGTGAATTCAAATTTAGTTCTTAATCCAACTAGAGGATTATGCTCTTTTCCCAAGTGGAAAATTAGAAACTCAAGATGGGGGATTAAGTGATTGAATTTAAAAATTTGAGGGAAATAAATTTGTCCTGCATTTTTGATAGGAGAAAAAAAATGGATAGGAGAGTATGCCCTTCTTCCTCATGAAGAATCAGAAATCGAGACTCCTAAGTCACCAATCCTCTTTACTGCTTTGAACTTTAGAGGGCCTGTCGGTTGAGGGAAAAATCTCCTAGGAACAACCCAAGTGAGGAAAGGTGACCACCATCCCTTCCATCTCACTATAATCAAAATGATTTCTTGAGATCAAAATCTTGGAAGACGTAATCAATTTTATCCTTGGAATTTTTACTATCATTCCTTGGACATGCTTGGATGTGTGTAGAGCGGAGCCACTTGAATCTTGCTTGTGAGACTACACTCATCTAGGTACTCATAGGGCTATACGCCTCAATTTTTCCTTGTTCAATTCTATGGGGGACGGTTGCAAACAAATGCCTAAAATAAAACACTTTGTAGTAATGACCACCTGATTCATCTCAGAAAGGTGATAATCTTTGTGCAAGGCAAATATTAATTTCCCCAATATACTCAACATTTCATGTCCTCATTTGTGTTTGGATTCAGATAATACAAAATCATTACTAGAGCCATTGCATTCTTGGTGATGGTCATATTTTGATTAGCATTTGAGTGTGTACCAAAGCCTCCTAGAAAATATTTTCATGCTGCACCATTGGTTTAGGGAATATGTGTGTTTGGTTCTTAAAAAACATGCTTTATGTGTCAAAATTGAAATAAAAAGATAAAACACCCCCAAAAAATCAATATTTTGACAGGCATAGACATTTATACCACCTAAAAACACTTTGAAATTGATCATACAGACCTTGGAGTCGAGCAAGTTTTCACATCTTTCAAAACAAAGTGGAAAACTCAAAAATTCCATCAGAAGGTCGCATTGGGTAAACAAGGTTGCATTAGGTAAACAAGGTCATTTTTGGTAAATCCTGAATCACAACTGGCAAAGAGAATCAAATTTAGGAAGAACAAGCTCACATCCTAAAAACCTAGGATCACATCTTGTAAGTCACATCTAGGAAAAAGGGTACTTGCACACATGTCAAAATTTTGAACTTTGTGGTTTTAGATACCCTTTTTGCTTATCAGTCAGAATCTGTTGTTCTTTCTAGTCCACATGTCCCTGTTTCTCAATCTAATTGGAAGTCTAACTTGCATGATATTTAGGGTTATAACAATTGATCCCAAATCATGTTGTCACTTTTCTAAACAAATATTCTTGGTTCCCAGCTCACTATTAGGACATTCTAACCCTCGGACACTGGAATCAACCACTTTTAAACTTCAAATTCACATTCACCACAACTTGGACAAACGCAATAGGACAATTCATAAATTCCTTTTGGCACAATTATAACACTTTTGATAAGATTGAGACCTTGATTTCATGGTTAACACAAGAAGTAATCAACATATAGCTGACAATTTAGAAAGACCTCAAAGATTTCTTAAATTTTAGCAAGGAGAGACATCTTGAACGAATCCCCTTTTTGATCAAGACTCACCTAGAATGGATATACCTAATCGAGAATGGAGTGCTGCCTTTGAAGAATATAACCAAGACCAAGATGGAAGAGAAAGTAAAGAAGAGAGAAATCATGATCATCCTTTGTTTGATTCAGATAGTGAAGAAGACATAACCGAAGAAGAATATAACAAGCTCACACAAAGTTGGAAGTTTCAAAAGACCTTGGAGAAAATCATAGGGGAAGATAAAGAAACATACTTCCTTCACCTAGCTTCTCTTAGAGTCAAACTCCCCAAGGACTATGATGTAGAAAGATTAAAGGAAGAAGAGGTACAAACACCCATCTCCATTATGTCAAAACAACTATACAAAATGAAAACGGATATCACAAAGCTTAAGAAAGAGAAGGAGAAACCAATGAAGAAATACTCCTTGGAGCACATATGTCTGTTTCTTTTTGACAAAAGCATAAACATGGTTCCATTCCCACCTAACATGGCATGACCCAAATATGAAAAATACATGGGAGAAATGGATCCACATGACCATGTGAGATAATTTTGTGCTCTAAGAATATAATACATGCACGATCTGACGCACTTGATGAGACTATTTCCAAGAAGTACTCTAGGTGGAAATGATATGGAATGGTTCTCTAAAATAACACCTAGTGTACAAAAATTTGAGGATTTAATTCAAATATTTGTCCAACACTACTCCTATAACATACAACACAATGCTACGATGATGGATATTTGTAATACAAATCAACGAATAGGTGAATCCTTCACACATTTTTTGCAACAGTGGAGGAAAATATTTGGAAGGTACTCAAGATAAATACCCGAATCTGAAAAGATGGAGTTCTTTATAAACAAC
This sequence comes from Thuja plicata, assembly GCA_018584345.1. Classification (NCBI taxonomy): domain Eukaryota; kingdom Viridiplantae; phylum Streptophyta; class Pinopsida; order Cupressales; family Cupressaceae; genus Thuja; species Thuja plicata. Next base: position 842,603 of record MU228544.1, read on the forward strand.
TTAGTACCTGAAATGAATTATGCTCTACAAATGTAATATTATCCCTTTTTTGACAAAATGATAAAGAATTCCATTCATGATGAAGAAGTTATGGTCAAGAAAGGGGATTTCACGCTCAAGAGTGATAATAAATCCTCTAACAACTATAGCAACAAACTTAAATGGTGGAACAAGAAAAAAAATGTTGTTAATTATGGAGTAGTAGAAGCATCGAATGTGAACATTAAACCAACTATGTTTAATCTTACAAACAACCTACAATAAAGCAAAGAAGCTAAGGCAACAACAATAATACCATGAGCAAACACTGATGCCAATAAGAATAAGTCGTGGATGTCTAGACCACAACAAACATTTAATCCATTGGGAGAACCTCTTGAGATGATTTTTAAGACTCTCTTGGATAATAAAATTATCACTTTATTAGAGTCAAAACCATGGGAACCAGAAGTAAAACCAAGGTGGCAGAATGATAACACCTATTGTGAGTTCCATAAGAATAAAGGACACAAAAATAATGACTGTGTTAAAATCAAACATGTTATACAAGATCTCATTGACGAAAGCAAGATCAAATTGGTAGGACATACATCTAATGAAGATCACACGACATATAATAAACCATTTCCCAACTATAAAAAGGGAGAATACTCTAAAGAAAAAGGAAATAAAGTCAATTACACCTATTCTCATAACGATAATGTGATCAATATATTGGACATAAATAATGAATCAATCAATGTGATCTCTATCAAAGGTGTCAAGGACAAGTTAGCACATTCAAATGTGGTAACACAAAGCCAAGCACTGATCATGATTAAAGGGGTTAATTCCTCATTCAAACACGCAACATCATCTAAACCACCTGTTGTCATAATTCTTCAACCAGAAATGTCAAGGCAAATGGTTCCTACACCTTCTACGAACTACAACTTGGTGGACCAATTACAAAGAACCTCGACTCAAATATTACTATTTAAGTTATTGAAGATCTCTTGAGTGCATAGGGAAGTTATTGAACAAGCCCTACATGCTTCTAGTGTTCCAAAAGACATAGATGTAAACAAATTCAAGGAAATGGTTAGTCACATATTAGCTCCACATTTTCTCTCTTTTTTAGAAGAGGATGATGAATCTTTAACTCATCCCCATAATCAACCCCTTCACATTGAGGTTCTGATCCATAAACACTGTGTAAAACATGTATAGATAGATGGAGGTGTGGGGTTGAATATATGCACTCTCAACTGTTAGAGTAATTTAGTAATTACTCTTTTGTGCTTAAGTTATACTTAGGCAACTTTCTATTTTCTGAGAGTTTCCTTTTTAGGGTTTCGGTATCCTTTATAAGGAATCACCGCTTAGTTTTATTTACAGAGTTTTGTATTCAATATTGTTGTTAATATAAATTATTCTTTTCAACATGGATATCTCTTCTCTCTCATTTTGGCCGCCATAGCTGATCCTTCTATCTTCTGTCTTTTGCTTCTGTTTATGTAATAGTTATGCATGCAGGTGTTCTTGGGAAGATTGCAGTTTAGCAATCTTAACATGGTATCAGAGCCATCTTGCTGCCGGCTGTTTGAGTTTCGTTGAAGCATTCGAGGGTTTGAAGGTTTCACAGCTTTTTCTGGCTTCTTTTAGTGGTCCTGGGGAGTCTCTATTTTTGGAGGCATTTTTGGCCCAAACGGACACTTCCATTGCGTTTGGAAGGCCCAAAAACCCCAGAATCTACATAAAGTTTGTCCATTTTGGACAACTTGAACTCGAGGCAAAAATTTTTTGGTTTCTAGTGCCGTACGGGCACGGAAACTGAGAAAAACATCAAAAAAAATAAAAAAACCATTTGTTTATGGTTTTTAGGGCGCGCGTAGAGTTATTCCAAATGCACAGCTCCCGTGCCGCCCGCGCGCCACCAGCCGCCCGCCGCCCTCTGCGGCCTCTACTCGCCGCCACCCGGCTGCGCTTTCACCGCAGCGCCGCTCCGCTGGCCTGCTTCATAGCGCCGCCACCAGCGGCCTCCTAGACCCGACCACCTCCTGGTGCCTCCGCCTGCTCATGCCGCTCTGTGGCCCCTCAGCGCCCCGCCGCCTCCGCCGCTCCTCTCCGCCCGGTGCCCTCCGCCTAAGCTCTGCCCGGGCCTTTTGTTAGCCCCGCGGGCTTATGTGCTTCGGCAGTTGGTCACATAAATGACCAGGGGCTGCGGCCTAGCCCCCGGTGCACGCCATGCGCCCGGGGGCTCAATTTTTTTAGCCCCTGGGGCTCTTTTGTAAGCCTTTTAGGGCATTTTGGGGGTACCTATCTGTTTTCGCTCTACAGGGAGCATACGGGGGTATTTTTCTGACTTCCATATACTGTCAAAAATCTCTTTCTGAGAACTTTCCGATGATGAAGATTAGGGTTTTTGGTTCCACTGTTTCAATAGCATTTTTTTCTATTGAAGTCTGATGTCTAGTTTTGCCTTCCGGGAGTCATATCTGGCTCATCCGGACTCCGTTTTTGGCAAACGAGATATCGTCGGAAAGCTGATTCAATGTTCTATTCAGTGGTAGAGGTTATTTTTCCAGATTCTACTCTAGGTTTTCACTCCTCTGCCTTTGACAGTTTATGCCCTCTGGTGGTGTGCTTGGTTCTACAGGTCCTGGGATCTCTTCTTGTGAGTTCATAGCTCACTCTTCTTTCTGACTTCTGAGCTTGCATACTCCTTCTGTTACATCATTGTTCTGTAAATGCACTGAGATAAAGTGCCTACTTCTGCATTCTTGGATCTTGTTCACCTGGTTCAATTTTAGTACTCGCACTCTGTTATAAAGTGCCATGGGGGGGTTATGATGCATTTGCCGCTTTAGGCGCATCCACTTTTGTCAAGTGAGCGTACCTTCCACGACATTAGCCCATGTAGTGTGTCTGTGACACCGCCCTTTATCCTGTGTGTGTGCTTCTGTTG
>MU228544.1:845693-866253 GCA_018584345.1 Thuja plicata
ACTTGTCTTCTCTACCTGGTCATGCACTTCAGTGGGGGTTCCAGCAGTATCTTCTGACAGAGTTTTCAGACATGCTTCGGAGATGCTTCTTGCTCTTTTCTTGTTCCTTTCTCTAGGACATCTTTTCGCTTTATGTTTTGGGTACCTGATCAGGCCTAGTTGCCGGGACCCTTCTTTCCTGCTTTCTGCAGTAGTTTAGCAGTTTTGCTTCTCCCTAAGTTACACTTAAGGGGGGGTGTTAGAGTAATTTAGTAATTACTCTTTTGTGCTTAAGTTATACTTAGGCAACTTTCTATTTTCTGAGAGTTTCTTTTTAGGGTTTCGGTATCCTTTATAAGGAATCACCGCTTAGTTTTATTTACAGAGTTTTGTATTCAATATTGTTGTTAATAGAAATTATTCTTTTCAACATGGATATCTCTTCTCTCTCATTTTGGCCGCCATAGCTGATCCTTCTATCTTCTGTCTTTTGCTTCTGTTTATGTAATAGCTATGCATGCAGGTGTTCTTGGGAAGATTGCAGTTTAGCAATCTTAACATCAACCTGGTCAAAGCATTAGGATTTTCAGAGCACACAATTGATTCAAGGTGTAACATAACCATCAAGGCTTATGATGAAGAGGAAATATCATCCAAAGGACTAGTTGTTTTACCCATAATAATATGACCAATATAATGAGATGTGATCTGTCAAGTTCTTGATCTATCATTGGCCTATAACATACCACTAGGGAGACCTTGGATACATGAAATGCAAGCAGTTCCATCTACTTACCACCAATGCATCAAATTTCCCAAACAATGGGGTAGAAGTAACAATTCCTGCAGATTCAAGCTACACTTGCAACAACACCAAGGCAGATAGTATGGTCCCTCACAATAAGTTCCAAAAGAGTTCCCAACTGAAACTTATAAAGACATGGTGATGAGAATCTTTGGAAAGACATTAAAACTTGAATAAACTAGCATGGGGGAATACAAATTAGATACAACACCATCATTGGCTAACATTCATGTATCTCTGAGATCATATGGGAAACCCTCCCCCTCTTTTACACCCTCTGAGTCAAAAGGAAAATACATTCATGAACCAATTGGTATGGTTAGAGCTACAACCTCTCACGAAGAAGAAAAGGAAGATAAAGTAGTCTTGGCTTGGCTTTATAAAGAGGAAAAGAGAGAAAATTAAGTAAAACATGTTGAGATATATCCCAAAAAACATGGCAAAGGTTATGACCTTCTCAAACAACTTGTATACAAAGGGAATGAACCTTTAGGAGATAAAGGCAAGGGACTCATTGAGCCTATCCATATGGAATTCAAAGACCCTAAAGATAAAACAAGGTTGGGTTTCAATAAAAAATCAAAACACCCTACTTAAAGAGAAGGTCCAATCTTTGATAAAGGAAGTGACAAAGAAGAAGTTGAAATCATACCCTGGACATATGAAAGATTACTACATATAGGTACTAAAGATCCAAGATACCAAGGAGAATGCTATGTACCTACTCATTTTGAAGAACAACTAGAGCATCATGTTCCCTTGTTGTCACAATATAATATTCAAGAATTAGAAGAGGAAGAAGAAGAATATTCTCAAGAGGTTCAACAAGAAGGAGGATACCATCAAGAGATGCATCAAGCACCAAAAGAAGAAAGGAATAGGGAATAAGAAGCAAGTTGCTCAAACACTCTTGAGGAGTAATCTTCTGTAAGACAAAAAAAAGGTATACATCCTAGCTGGGGGTAGTTGATGACAACTTCACATGTCATGGATATACCACACTTTGATTCACAAATGACCAATAGGGTACACCAGATAATTATTGTTGAATTTCTAAATTGATTTAATGACAATATCTCAGACTCAGATGATTATGAATGTGATCACATGTCTGATGCTACCATGGATATTGAGGTATATGTAATCCATAAATTTGTACCTTTATTGGAAAGGGGAGAGAGTTCTAATATTACCCATAATACAAATATTGTCACATAATTGGTTGATAGGGTGATACCTAAAATAATTGATGAAGACACTGGCATCTTAATGGGACTAGGAGAATTACAAAGGATACAAGATATGCACTCCAATATGATAAGAGAAGAAGGAGAAAGTTCTGATGATGAGTCACTAGAGTTAGGTCTGCATAACACTAAAAATGACACTAATAATGTCGATCCTACTCTTAATGATCTAAACACTATAGAAGCTAACTTAACAAAACTTGTCTTGTCAGTTAATAGTCTTGACACTGACGTGATGTTGTCCTTAAAATCCTCTGAATCACTACCCTTCATAAACCTTGAAATTATTGATTGGACAAACTGAGAACCTACTCCTATCATGAAATTTCCCAATGACTACACTTTGGCTTGTTATCTGAATGCTTGTGAACCCTATCCCTCTTCCACCAATGCAAGGAGCGTGAATCTAATAAAAGAAGATATCAAGTTTCTCAGTCAAACACTGAAAAGTAAAAATAAAAAAGAATTGATGGTGAAAACCACATTGTGGTAGTATCAGATTATAAAAAAGTAAAAATAAAAGACGTATCTGATGGTGAAAACCTCTTAGAGGTGCCAAAAGATGAGATTCTCAGTATCCTCCCTGAGCACTTTCAAGCAAGATCTTCAGTATTGATAGAACCAACACAAACAATTAATTTGGGAATGACAAAATTTCCTCAATTTGTCCATCTAGCACAATCCTTATCAGAAGAAGAAAAGAAATGTTTATTGAGTTTCTTAAAGACAAAAAATATCAACTTTGCATGGTCTTATACTGATATTCCTAGATTAGATCCTGAATTAATAATGGATTACTTATCTATAGCTCTTGGGATAAAACCTGTCAAACAAAAATTAAGAAAGATGTACCCACATGTGGCATTGTTGGTAAAAGAAGATCTAGAGAAACTCTTAAAGCATAGATTCATAAGGGTCATCACTTATGCAAGATGGATTTATAATGTAGTCCCAATTTCTAAAGTAGATAAGTCTATTAGAATTTGTACAGACTTTAGGGATCTAAATAAAGCTTGTCCTAAAGATGACTTTCCACTGTCGAACATTGATATGATTATAGACCTCATGACAGGATATGAAATTTATTCACTCATGGATGGATTTTAAGGATATAACCAAATAAATATTTCCCCTAAAGACCAAGAAAAGACAGTATTTACATGCACATGGGGAACATTTTGCTGCAACGTAATGCCATTTGGGCTAAAGAATGCCATAGCTACATATCAATGAGCTATGATGACAATCTTCCACAACATGATACATAAGAACATGGAGGACTATGTGGATGATACCTTACCAAGTCAAAGATAAGAACAATTCACATCAAAGACTTGAGAAAGATACTAGATAGAATGAAACAATTTCAACTAAGGCTCAATCCAAAGAAATGTGCATTCAGAGTCCAATAAGGGAAGCTGTTAGGGTTTATTGTATCAGCTAAAGGAATTGAGGTGGACCCAAAAAAAGTGAAAGAAATAATAGAAATGACACCCCTTGTAACATTAGTCAAATGTGGAATCTCCAAGGAAGAATCTAGTCAATTAGAAGATTCATGTCTCAACTAACAGATAGAGCGCAACCTTTTGCAAAATTGTTACATAAAGGAGTAACTTTCAAATGGGATGAACACTGTGAAAATAATTTCAAGGAATTAAAGGATTATCTAGCTAATCCTCCTATCCTAATGATGCCTTTGAAGAAATTATATTTTTCCATTAGTATATGCAAGGAAAAAATTGATACACACCATCAGTTTACACTACACTGACAGACAGGGCACAACACTACCCAACGCCAAGGTTACCGATATTGCCAAGTACAAAGCATCCTGACACAACACTATTCAGTGTTACCCGATGACAAAAAGGAAAAAGGAATCTGATGAGTAACCAATAGTGGAACCTGATAGATGAAGGGAACCCAACATTCAGTTCAAAGAAGAAACACCGAGAAACTTTCAGTTCACACCGACGATCAAGAATTGACAGTCAGTTATATCCTGCATAAAGTGGATCTAACTTTTCACGTCATATAAATCACTGAAATTTTATATTTAGCTTCTTAATTTGTTTTAAATCCATTCTGTGAGGGAAAAACAATGTATTTATTATTGTTTTTATCAGTATAACTGATTTAAAACATGCAAACTAAAGGATCAAGGTTAAGTTGTATACCTTGGATCTAGAGTTAACATTGTAATGCGTGATTCTAAAATAGGTCAAATACTTGTATAAATAGATGCTCAATCAATTGTGAACATGTTTTTCAATGATGATTGTAGCAATTGAGAGCATCTAAGGACCAGACAAGAGAATTCATACAGTAGCACAAACAAAGATCAAATCAATTGTCAAGAACATAACCAAGGCTACCGATGAGCAGGAAAAGGTATTAATCAATCACTATAGGTGATATTCATATACTGTAAGCTTTAATGGATATGTAATCAGAAATAATAGATTGCATACAGTTAGGTCAAACTTATTGTACACATTCTAACAAGTGGGATACACTTAAGAAATCCTTTCAAGGAAGGTGGACTTAACAGTCCTATTGTAAATCTCTTAACCGAGTGCACACTTAAGAGTGTTGCTAAAGATCTTAATAGAGTAGATCCTAACAGGTCTCCACATTAATACTCTTAATAGGGTAGATCATCAAAAGTGATCAAATTGTAAGCCTTAACTATCTCCCTTCCATTCTGCAGATAGTGAAGTTTTGTGGGTGCCATCCCCACCGTAGTTTCTACTTCCTAACAAGAGTTTTCTACGATATCATATCTTGTGTTATGTGTCTATTACTTTCATGAATGTTTGTATAAATGTTGCATACAATTAAGTTTATGAATTAATACTACATGCATAAGAAAGAACATCAAATATGGATGGTAATACAATAAAGTTTGATTGCTAATGATGAAAGGTGAAAAGTGTTAAAAGTTTTAGAGGTACTGATTCACTCCTCCCCTCTTAGTACTACTTCCCATTAATCAGTACTACTTCCCATTAATCCCAAAAATTGGTATCAGAGCTAAGTATCTTCTTGGAAAGCTTAAATGCTTAAGAGAAAATATCATAAAATGGAGAAGTACAAACTTGATAAAAATATTGAGAATAAAAAGCTTGAAATTCAGATGTTCTATGAACAATATAAAGAAGCTAGAATCAGTATGAGATAGCTGCTGGATGAAAGAAAGGATATGGATTATCGCTATAATGAGATAGATTATCATGAGGAAGAGATTCCAGATTTCTTTGAGTCTTCAGGATCAAATACAAGCAAGTCATCAGATACATCAGAAGAAAGCATCACAAGCCTGACTAAAATCAATCTACATCTGGTTGGACAAGTCAAATCTTTGCAAATCGGTCAAGAGACATAGATGGTAAGAATGATTGATGTCATGAAAAATGCAAAGCAAGATGAAAAAGAAAGAACACTAGCTATTGATGATAGAAGAAAGAAAACATAAAAGCCACAAGAAAAGGAGTCTGAGATACAAAGAATTACAAAGCATCACCATGAGGTAACTAATCAGATTATTCTTATGAGTCAAGAAGCAAACAAAATGAGTATGGAACTCAATGAAAGAATATAGATTATCGGTGAACTAAGAGAAGAGAATGGAAAACTAAAGCGTGAGGCTAGAATTCAAAAACAACATAATGACATGATTAAGAGAGCTGAAGAAAGTACAAAAAGGATGGATGAATTCTTGAATGCACAAAGAAGACCCAACATAAACACTGTACTAGGGTACATCGAGCATGGAGAGTCATCAAATGAAGCTGATCTAAAACATGCCTACACCATTCCTAGACCAAGGAAGATGACATGCAATCACTGTGGAAAGAAAGGCCTTACCTTAAATGTCTATAGGAGAAAAGAAAAAGGTATTCCTAAATCCACATTTACATTCATAGGACATTGTTATAATTGAAACAAGAAAGGACCTAAAACACATGAATGTAAATCAAAGGTGAAAGAACCAAAGAAGGAAACCCATATGGACAAGTATTGTCCCACCTGAAAAATTCATGGACACACATCTCTTGAATGTGGGAAGAAGAAAATTGAAGCATGGAAACCCAAAAATCAAGAAAATGCATATGAATTGAGCAGAGTCAGTAATTCATATGTTTGGGACTACAATACATGGATAAATTGCACAACATGTGGTAGATATGGTCACATAGCTGCAAACTGCATGAGAAAATGGACCAAAAGGTGTAGAGGATGGACCAACCTGAGAATGACATGTTTACACTATCATAAGGTTGGACATCTAAAGAAGGAATGCAGAGACTGAATAATAGAAACCACCACTTTTGCAAATGGTAACACCATTGAAGATATCAAGAAAATGAGAAAGAAAATGTGGAGGAAAGCTTCAACCATTGAGGAAGTTGGACCAAGAAATGTAGTAGGTGACACCTCATCCCATGGATTCGGTGACATCACCACCCCTGCCTAAAGATGAACAAGTAAGTATGGAACTGCACTACACCAAGTAATATTTTTCATCAGTTCCATTATACAAATTGATAGATAGTCAAAATATGCATGAATAAAGATGCATATTATGTTACTTGTCACAATTCTGAGAAAATAATCCCGCTGGTAAACACATACCAAAAATCATCAGTGAATATAAAGGATGAGCTATTTACACTTGCCAAGAATTGTCGATCAACACTTAAAAAGGCTAAGTCGCTAATGTAACCCGACACGCGTCGATAAGGAAGAAAAGCCACAAATTTGCCTTGACACAACACTGAGATCCGTCGATGAAAGAAACAATATTAACAAACATCTTGAGCATCCTGTCAACACTAAGAATATTATTTGAGAGTCTTCCCAATGAACTCCATCTTCATGAACCGATGAGTTGTTGAGCATTTATGACAGACTTAGGGCAAAAGTTTATAAATACTTGATGGAAGCACTTCATCTCTCACAAATGATTTGAGAAAATTGAGCAGAGAAAAAATAGAGTGAAAAGAGAGCATATAGAAGAGTGTCCTCACCTTGATCCAACACACTCCAAGCCATTCAATCACAAGTTACATGGATCGAAGTAAGTACCGAGCGCACCAAAGAACTTTGTTATTATTTTCAAAAAATCCCTAAACTCAAAACACAATGACAACCACTTCAGGAAAAGTAAAATTGAAGAGTGATAAGAAGAATGCCGTTAAGTTGATAAAGAATAGCACTTGTGTGGAACCTAAATACAAGATATTCCCAGAGAGATTGCATCACAACCCGATGATTCTAGCGCATTTAAAAAAATTCCACCTAGGGTTTTGCTGATAGAAGATGTTAGGTCCTATATTCACTACAAGATCATTGAGATTGGTGATCTAGAGATGGATCAAGCTTAAATGAAGCTGTGTGATGAACAAGGGAACCTAAAGGAAGAACACAAATACTTATAGGTAAAAGGGATAACAAATGCCCTATATTTCCTGAGGGTTTTCAAAACTGACTGGATTAGGTTGGTACTTAGTATAATGCATGACTAGAAGTTATGGTTGGATGAAACCAATCAAATTACAAAGGATGTGTTACATGCTGTAACAAGTTACCCTCTTATTGAAAAACCAAAGGAATCCCTCTTAGCCAAAAGTTAAAAAACTCACCAATGTTGTGTGGGGTGACAGAGGACTTAAGGTGAACACCATCATCAACGAGGAACTGAGGTTCGGTGCATGTGTGATAGGTTACAAAATCTTTCAGGCAAGTAGGCTAAAAAAGATAGCATCAACAATAGTAAGCATAGCTTACAAGATTGTCACAAAGGGAATATAGATGGATCTATGTGAGATCCTACTGAAGCAACTTGATGAAAATATGACAAAAATTAGGTTTGCCAAGACAAACATATGTAAGTTTAGTTCACTTATAATGTGTATATTCTTTTATTTTCAAGAACACTTTCCTTCAGTTGGAAAAGTAAAGTAGGACACTACCAAGCCAGTGAAATTGTAGATTAGTGACCTTATCAAGTCACTAGGTGACAACTTTGATTCAGTGATGACTGAATACTTCCTTGACTTCAAGGAAAAGATGATGGAGAGAGTGAGGATTCCTAAACAATTGATTGAAAAGCATAGGGATGAAATATTTTTTATGGTGGATTTAGATTTCACTCACATTAAACCAGTTGTACCAAGGAAAACCTAGTTATAACCTCTTGACTATGAGATTAACATAGATCAAACAATAAATGCAATTGATGCATTGCTGAATGAACCACTTGACAACAAGCAACCAAGATTTGGAACATATGAAGAGGAAAATTCCAAGATAAAAATAGGCCTAGTAATCAAGAAGAATGTCAACAAGAAAAACAAGATGGTGAAGAATCTTGAAAAGATGTTGTCAGTTAATGAGGAGGAGAAAGAACAAACAAAGGAAACCAAGGAACAGGGTACCATCAGTGAAGAGGAAGATGAGAAAGAATTAGATTCAGAGGCCATTGAGCCTGATGTGTGTCCACCTCCTACCAAGAAACCAAGGACCACAACAACTCAGAGGACAAGAAGCCAAACTGTAAAAGATACTACACCTCTTAAGAAAGGTCAAGTGAGGACCTATAAGAGGAAGAAGAAAATAGATAAGCAAACACCTACCAAAAGGAGGAAAAGACTAGTTAGAACCAAGGCTGACATTGAAGATTCAAAATAGGATGAGCCTAATGTAGATAAGAAAATCCTAGCCCCTAGAACAATGGATGAAATTGCTGATTCAATTGCTAAAACCAGTACCATGACCGATAGAAAAATCAGACAATGGGAAAAACTGGAGCCAGAGGAACATAAAATACAAGATGCAATAATCAGGGCAATGGTCAATTTTAAATATGTACTAGTTGAGTTTGTTGAAAAAATACCCAAAGAACCGGGTGATAGAATTTCACAACAATGGTATTATGCTTTGCACACAGAAAAGGAAGCAAGGGAGAGGGTACTTGTCACACTCATGCCTCCCGAATCCAAAATGGAAGAGATAAAAGAAATAATGAAAAATCATTCCAATAAATTTGTGGCAAAGATAAGAGCTTACAAGGTGCTACATGATAAATTTATAGAGATAGACAACATGACAAATGCTAAATGGAGACAAATTCTTCATCTACCTATAGACTCAACAAGTTGTGAGAATCAATTAATTCTTATCAACACACCTCATGTAGAGGAGTAGAAAGATAAAGCAATCCATAAGCACATTACTTTGGATAATGTGGATAATACTAAGCCCATTGACTTAGATAAAGTCATGGATGATCTTGACATTCAAGACATCACTCACTACAATTCTGATAAAGATCCATAGAAAGAAGATGATGTCATTTTCATATCTCTTAAGGATCAAAACAAGCAACAAGAATTGGAGACACAAGGAAATAAGGACATGGATGTTGTTGATGAGATATGGCCAGACACTTCCATCATTGACATAAAAGGAATGGACCCTGCAGATCAAATACAAAAATATGAAGATGTCACTGCTCAACAAGCTCAAACCAGCGAGCAAGACACAACTCTAGATGCAGCACAGGATAGCACACAGAATAATATGCCAGTATTTATGAAGGCCATCAATCTACTAGAAGGAAATGAAGAATCTAATGTAGTAGATACAAGCATACCCAAAGACAAGGGTGATGAAAAGAAAAAGGACACCATAAATGAATCAAAGGATACAACTGCTGATCAAGCTGCAATCGATGATTAGCAAGAAAAGTCTACTAATCAAAATAAAGAAGGAGAAAATCAAGTAGAGCATGAAAAGAACAAGGAGAAGAGTGAATAAGAAAAGATAGATGATTCTCAAAAGAAAATAGAAGAGAAATCTGCTGAAACACCCAAGGTTGGTGAAGAGACATCTTCACCTGACAGACAGGTGAACCCCGAGTAGAAGGCACAAGAGGTTTCATCTTCAAAACCTTCACTGAGTGCCTCAGAGAAAACAAATGAACTTGAAATGGTAGTTCATACATCTGCCTCTACTCAAATCTCAAGGAAGAAGAAGAGAAAGAACAAGAATCTAGTCACTTTGGATGAAGTTATTGAGATTCTAGTATGTGATCCTAGAATATTGGATCCTACTGAGCTGACAAAGTATGCTAGACTCTGTGAGAGGAAAGCTATGCAGGATAAGTTGAGAAAAGCTACAAAGGAAGCAAAGGCACTTGAAGTTGCAAGAGGAATCCTTCAACAAATTGTACCTGATAGATATGGTGATCAAATAACCCCCATGCTTGATCAATTAGTGGTTCTCACCAACGCTATCACATCTTAGAACATAGATGCTGAGAAGGCTATGGAAGCTAGACTAGAGAAGAAATATGAATTCAAGTTAGCTGAGAAGATAAGCCAAGAAGTAGCACTAAAAAAGGTAAATCTATCTGAATTGGTAAACACAATAGACCCCATTATTTCAGAAGCAATAGCCTTAATAGAGAAATTGTGCATGTTCGATCAACTCACAAAGGAGTGTACCAATAAGATAGCATAGATTGATGCCGATCTTCAAGCAAGTGCACAAGGTCTCACAAATAGTGAAGAGGCAATCAAATTGCACAATGAACAACTCAAGAAAGCTAGGAAGCTAAGACAAGATATTCAGATTGCAGAAACAAAGTTCAGAGATGAGGTGAATGAGCTACAAGCTCAACTCTTACCAACTCTCACATTACTACAACAACATATGACAGAGGCAAGAGCACTTATTGCCACCCTAGAAATGTCTGTCCTAGACAACATTTATGATATGCATGCCAGGATTGAGCTAGAACACATGGCATTAGAACTCCTCAAAGAAAAATGGGAGAAAATGATTGAAGATATCAAGAACACTCACTCCCACATTCTTGACACTCTGTAAGTTACACATTTTTGACAAACTTATAAGTTGTACATTTTTGTAATGATTATAAAAAAAGGGGGAAATGATATGTACAGTCAACCATTAAAAGGGGGAAATGAAAGGAAGAAATGATATGTATAGTCAGTCATTTAAAAGAAGAAAGAACAAAAAAGGGGAATGTATAGTACAAGGAAAGTATACATGTACATATACTTATGCTATACCGATGCACACAGTTAGGGGGAGTCATATAAAGACAAGGATATATACATGGTGTACATACTAAACACTTTAGTATTATGTACATATCAGTTTTTGATACTAATGTCAAAGGGGGAGATTGAAGACATTATATTTTGCCATTAGTATATGTAAGGAAAAACATGATAAACACCATCGGTTTATACTACACCGACAAATAGGGAACAACACTACCCGACACCAAGGTTATCGATATTTCCAAGTACAAAGCATCCTGACGCAACACTATTCAATGTTACCCAATGACAAAAAGGACAAAGGAACCTGATGAGTAACCAACAGTGCAACCCAAAAAAAAGTCAAGAGTGGAACCTAACAGATGATGGGAAATTGGAAATCAGTTCAAAGAAGGAACACCGACAGACTTTCAGTTCACACCGATGATCAAGCACTGACTGTCAGTTACATCTCGCAAAAAGTGGATTTGACTTTCCACGTTAGATAAATCACTAAAGTTTTATATTTAGCTTCTTGATTTATTTTAAATCCATTACGTGAGGGAAAATAAATGTATTTATTATTGTTTTTATAAGCATAAATAATTTAAAACATGCAAACTAAAGGATCAAGGTCAAGTTGTATACCTTGGATCTAGAGTTAACATTGTAATGTGTGATTCTAAAATAGGTCAAATACTTGTATAAATAGATTCTCAATCAATTGTGAACATGTTGTTTGATGATGACTGTAGCCACTAAGAGCATCTAAGGATCAGACAAGAGAATTCATGCAGCAACATAGACAAAGATCAAATCAGTTGTCAAGAATAGAACCAAGGCTACCGACGAGCAGGAAAAGGTATTAATCAATCACTATAGGTGATATTCATATACTATAAGATTTAATGGATCTGTAATAAATAATAATAGATTGCATACAGTCAGGTCAAACATATTGTACACATTCTAACAAGTGGGGTACACTTAAGAAATCCTTTCAAGGAAGGTGGACTTAACAGTCCTATTGTAAATCTCTTAACCAAGTGCACACTTAAGAGTGTTGCTAAAGCTCTTAACATAGTAGATCCCAACAGGTCTCCACATTAATACTCCTAAAAAGGTAGATCATCAGAAGTGATCAAATTGTAAGCCTTAATCGGCTCCCTTCCATTCTGTAGATAGTGAAGTTTTGTGGGTGCCATCCCCATCGTAGTTTTTACTTCCTAATAGGAGTTTTCTGTGATATAATATATTATGTTATGTGTCTATTACTTTCATGAATGTTGAATATAATTAATTTTATGAATTAATACTACATGCATAAGAAAGAACTTATGATATGGTCGGTAATACAGTAAAGTTTGATTGCTAATGATGAAAGGTGAAAAGTGTTAAATTTTTTAGAGGTACTAATTCACCCCTCCCCTCTTAGTACTACTTCCCATTAATCCCAATAGCCTATTCATGGAAAAAAATTATTAATCTATATTTCAGCTATCATGGCTACATCACTTGGAGTATTGCTAGCACAAGAGTATGATACCAAGAAGGAAAGAGTGATTTATTATATTAGCAGGACATTGGTATCTTATGAAATCAACTATAATATCATTAAACATTCTTGTCTAGTAGTTTTTTTTGCATCCCATAAGTTGAGACACTACATGATTTTGCATACAGTAAAGCTTATTGCAAAGATTGATCCTCTCAAGTACCTCTTGATTAAAATAGCATTGACAGGAAGGCTAACAAAATGAGTCTTAACACTCAGTGAATTTGATATAGAGTATGTAGACAAAAAGGATATTAAAGGACAAGTGCTAGTCGATCAACTGGCCAATTCACCATTGCAAGATGCAACACCATTGATTATAGAGTTTCCAGATGAGACAATAATGTATTTAATAGAATATCCATGGAAGATGTACTTTGATGATAATTGTCAGAGTCTACTGTTGATTAGGTCATGTTATGGATTTTGCCCCTGGTTTAATTTTGCAATTTGTTGTCGGTCTACTAGTATATCTCAAATGGTTGTACTGGTTCTATTTTGACCATAGCCTAGTCCTCTTTTGTTCCTTTGGGTGGGAGGTAAAGACAATTCCATTAATCCTTTTTGTCTTTCTCCTAGACCATTCTTACCATCATATCCATATTTTTGTAGCATAGTATAGCCAACTCCATATTGTGACAAATGTATTTGTTCTTGAGGTGCCTCTTGAGGATCTTGATACAAACAAGTGTTGATGTCTAGATCAAAGGGGTTTTATTAAGCTATGTCTCCCCATTTGAAAAATGTGGTTGGTGGACACTTGAATAACACTGGTGCTAGAGTTTCATTTATTTCCACCGGTCTAGGCATTCCATATGATCTATGAGTTTGAGGTATGTTGGTGATGTTAAAGGCTTCCTCATAGCTATATTCACCACACCCTTTGTATTTTATTGATATATTACCTACGTTTCTTGGTATGTCCTTAGGAATGGAATCAGAAGCAGAAGGAATACTTGCTTCTTGATTATCTGTATTGCCTCTTATAGTGTTGCATTATTGGAAGGGGTTGGGATCTCCCTCAATGATGATCTCTTATCCTTGGTAGGGAAATTTGATGCACTGGTGATAAGTTGAAGGGAAAAAATTCATTTCATGTATCCATGGCCTTCTAAGTAACATATTATATTCTAGTTCAAGGTCTAGCATTGGAAATAGAGGGCTCTTTAATACAGGCCCTATCTTGACTGGTAAGATGAGGATACCTTTTGATGACCTTTCTTCCTTATCATACACCCTAATATTAATCCTCCTAGTGAAATCAATGCTAGATTATGAGAAACCCAAGGTTTATCACTTTAAGAGTACATATATTTAACCCTAACCCTGCCCCACCATTAATGAGGACTCTTTGGATCATATGTTTATGCACTTGGATAAGTAGATGCAAAGGATTGTGCAGTGGCACATCATGGCCTATAAATGTGGCATGTTTATTAGCAGAAATATAGTTGGCCATGGTTTGGAAATTCTCCAGAGTTATGTCCCATGGGATTGCTGTATTTTGAAGGGCTTGGTCCAGAGCTTTCTTATGATGGGGGATATGCGTAACAGTTCAAACATGGAGATTTGGGCAGGTGTACACTTTAGCTGATCCACAAAATAGGATTATGGATTGGAAGATATTATGGGATTAGCTGGGGTAGCTGAGGTGGAAGACAATCTTTGCAAACCAACCTTGGAACATTGTGTTGTGATCGCACATTTGGCATTGGTATCTCTGCTAGTAATTGTAGAAACTTGGTTTTCTAAAGGATTTATGCAATTTCTGGTGCTATCAAATTTGGCATAGGTATAGTTAAATTGCTTGGACTATCCACTAGACATGGAGGCTTTCCCTTTATTATGTTCATGAAACATATCATTGCAGATAGTGTGATCTATTCTACCCTTGGTCTAGGTATTTGTGACATCAATTATCCCTTGGTCGATTAGGTCTTGTATAGCATTTTTCAATCGGTAGTAGTTTGATGTCTTGTGTCCTTTGACCTAATAATATTCACAAAATTCACTATCATTCCACCACTTGGGTTTCAAAGCACCATGTTCGTACTCTCTAATTTTTGGTAAAGTGATATTATTGGTTTGAATCAACTTTTTCAGTGTTGATTCTATCGACTCTCCTAATAGTGTGTACTCGCATTTAGGAAAAGGAAACCTTTGTGGGTATTATGTGCTGGGTTGGTTGTGGGACACAACTACTTCTTGGAAAGTGGGTGTTTGAATCTAAGTATTTATCTGTTGAGTGTGCACCATGGGTTTTTGATTCTTCATGGGTGCTCCTTGTAATGAAACTTTGGGTTGAGCATAATTGACTATTTTGACGTTAATGACACCATCATTAGTGACATTCTTGTTTTTATTGCACCATTTGGCCTTATCCATTGCATTATTCTTTGTGTTCATTTGGATAGGATTTTCAAGGATTCCTCTCTTGACCAAGTTTTGTTCACATCAAACTCCTCATTCTATTAGTTTTTTGGAATTTGGAGCGAGTTGTATCTCTGTCATGAATTACATGTCTAGTATCAGATTATCGATGAAAATGACTATTAGGTCTTGTTTAGGCACATCATACATTATTCTATTTGTGGTGTTTCTCCATCTTTGTAAGAATTTAACAAAAGGACTCACCATCTTTTTTCTTACTATCACAAAGGTCCTTGATGCTGACCTTGCATTCTATGTTATGATGGAAATGAGCAGTAAATTTTTTAGCCAATTCTCCCCAAGATTGAATGCCATGGGGTACATGTGAGAACCATTCCATTGCTGGTCTGGCTAGACTTTGTAGAAACATACACATTAGGTAAGTTTCATCATGTACAAATTTAATGTAGCTAGCAAATAATTCCCTAATGCGCTCTACAATATTGGTATTGCTTCTGTAGTTGTCAAATTTATGTTTGAATAGTCTCAAGGGATAACTAAGAGGGGGGCGGGGGTGAATCAATTATCCACAAGTTAAATTCTTTTCTCCAATTAATTATAGAATATCATAAGCACATACACATGTAAGATAACCCAAAATAGAACACCACAATTTTGGTTATGGGGAAACCAAACTAGGTAAAAACCCCAGTGGGAATTAGCACCCACAAAGAACTGTACTTGAGTATAATAATCCCTGTTAGAAGATCTTACAACCCTGTTAGGAGTTGTTCTTTACAATGCAATAAGTACAGTGACCTGGTTAAGGGTCGGACCATGTTAGGAGTATTTTACAAATAACCCTGTTAGGGGTGAGGACTTATTGTCCAAAATCTCACTGCTAATATGATGAAGGCTACAACCTTCATTAAAAAAGATATACACTATATCTGATAATGAACTGTTTGAGTAGACTTGTTGTCTTGATCAGTTCCAATGAATTGTATATACTCTTTGCTTCTTCACATAGATCTTTATCTGATGAATGGAATGGCTTTACTGTCCCAAAACAATCAACATTATGTTCTATCCTTTTTCTATCTCTTTTCTTATAATTCACACTTGGTGATCTTCAAATGATCTACTATAAGTATCTTCTCCAAAATATATGATCTTTGTCGGCTTTAGGAATCCCTTCAATGTTTATTTAGTTGGCCAAACCAAGCATGCAACATAATTAGAACCGTGCAACTCAAACTAAATAGACACATTTCCTCACATAGTCGGGTCCACCAAAATTACCCAAACATCATGCTTTGGATGAAACATGATTAGCGACTTTGGTTAATTGTCTTGGACTCATAACTAAACATTAATCTGAACATGCATATCCCATAGATAGATGCAAATGAAGAATCAATAAAATTACTGTCGGCTTTCTGAAAACAATCTTCTGAAATTGTGTCTGGTAAATAGAGTAACATAACTCAACTGTTACTGAACATCTGAATCTGTGTGTATGTACATTGTATAGTAACTATGTCTGAAACATAAAAATGACCGTGCAAGGATTCCACATATCCATACTAAAAAGTGAATACAGCTCACTACTATATACTATATGTTGTCATCAATGACAAACATACAGTCAACTATTTGTACATAAGCAAATCTCCAACAATTTAGGCACTGAGAAGTGTGTGGGAAATGATGACATGTACAACTAATGATCAAAGATATATGGGTACAAGTCCTCTGCTGTGTAAGAATTGGTTTGTCCCTAATTTTGTATGTCCATCATTTGTGTTTGAAGATTTTGCACTTGTTGTATCAGCATGTATGTTGGAGATTGAGGAACATTCATGACATTGAATCTATGTGTCATGGTTGGTATCAGGATTCACCTTTGAGTTCCTTGTATTGGGACATATGATCTCCTTTGGATTTGGTATTTATTTCCTAGTGTGTGATTTTGATATTAGGGTATCTAATTGGTCCAAGGTTATTTTTGTTGTTGTTGTTGTTGGGATCCCTATTGGAATAAAGGTGTAGCCTTCAATGAACATTGACTCAATGTCAAACCTACAAAGATTGATCAATGTGGTTGGGAAGTATTAAATCCAAAGAAAGTAGGGATAAAATGTAGTGTTTGAGTAGTTACAAATGGATTATTGCTCATTTGGGAAATTGATGATATAGCTTGAGTGCTTGATGTGAAAGGCCATGAGGCAGATGCTTGAGATGAATTGGTAACCATGGGTGTACTCAGTTGAGATCCCATAATGTTTTGGGTGGAAGATGTACTAGCTTGATTGGATGAGCTAGTTTGGGTAGACATAGTCTGCATTGATGTCGTGGTTGTTGATGATGGCAGAGACAAGACTTGAGAAACCACAGGATTCATTTGAGAGTTTTGAGTTGTGATTTATCCTACTAGTGGGTTTTTAGGCCATATCATTAATGCATTGAATTCAAAAAGGAGCTTGAATCCCTTTTTGATCAACATGGCTAGAAATATTTTAGGATTTCTTTCCACAACAACATCCACCAATTGCACAGAATAAGCATCTTTCTCTATGTCTTTGAGTTCTTCCTTTGTGACATCTTGAGATATAGTTGGTCTACAGGAACCAAGAGGAATTGTACATGCATTTTGAATGTATGAAGTGGGATCAATGTTTTTGAATGGGTCATCCTCTTTCTCTTTTTCCCATGGGGGAAACTGGTTAATGTAGGATTCATCTAGTTGGGTTCTATCCTTTGACCTAGTATAAGGTCCTCCATAAGGTGTGAAAGACATGGTGTTATCTAGGTTTTGAACTAAAATGAGTGATATAAAGAAAACAAAAAGGGATAATCTCTTGAGGAGAGTCCGAGTACCTGTTTTGACAAGGGTAATTCTAAGAACAAATTTTGATTTCTCTTGATCTCAGAGATTGGAGATGTAAGATATAAATTTTGACTCTTTCTTTAGATGAGACAAAGTCATTGATAAAGATTGTTGAAGCTGAGATAATGGGATCCAGATAGTATAAATCTAAAATTTTGAATTATCAATGGTAAACAATCATCAAACTGAAAAAGAGGGATGATCCTAGATGTTTTGAGATTCACACTAATTCTTCTTTATTTCCTTAGAAGTGTACACTGACCTTTCACATGAAATGGGGAATTTTTTCCAAGGTTTCAGACTGATAAAATGTAGAGCTCTGAAAGAGGAATCTGATTTTCCTTGATAGGATGAAAGCACGGGTCTATAGTTTGATTGCGGATGAATGAAAGGTTAATTACAATAAAATTTCAGCGATTGTGGCAATAAAGGGATCAATTGTGGAAATAAAGGACTTGATTGCGGTAAAATTTTGTTAATTACAAAAAACTTCCATCAACTGTGGCAACATGTGGCAGTCTTGAAAAATGATTGCAGTTTGGGATTCTGTCTGATAAAATGATCTTTTGGAAGAGTGATTTGATTCTGGAACATATTTTGGTTGACACCTTAGAATTCAAACATGTTTGACTCATTTTGATAGTGTGAGATGTTGGTTTTGGATTTTTGAGAACTGATCACACAAGCAAGCACAATAGATACAATATTTTGAAGATCCAAGAATAAAAGTGTATGTTCTACAACTTTTCCAAGTTGCAAGGTTTTCACGAGATCAAAATAGAGACAATCAGATTAATCTATGGTCAATTTGGATTCAAGACACAAAATTATAGGCCAAATCCTTTTGATGTTTGTCAACTCACATAATAATTGTCACGCTACTAGGACATGAAGATCCATGATGTAGGTGCCCATGTTTTTGCCTTTCCCAGATATTGTTTCTGTGCTAATAAAGATCTCTTTCATCAATGCAATATCCTAGAACACATATGTTGGGAATCTTGGGGGGAAATTATGCAACCCCTTACACTATAATAAGACACTTGTTTGAAGGTGAAATGGGTAGGTCTCTAATTAACCAGGTTGTAGTAAGGTCTGTGGAGTCTATCCAATTGGTTTGTATCTGTGTGACTCACTTAAGAGCCTAGTTGACCATGCTGGATACTTAGGGATACTTCACTCATTCTAGGCTACCATCAACACACCTCTCCCAAGCTTGGCTATATATAAGACATATATTTGGCCCACATTTTATTTATATACCGATCGGAAGGATTACTAGTTTAAGGTCATCCTTTGAGGAAGAAGCACTTTCCCTAGAAAGGCCTCTCTAAAAAGTGTAAAGGTTGTTATTCTAATAGATTGTGCAAGCACACCAAAGACTCAAGACACAAGGTTTATCATTTAAGCACCAAAATATCAAATGTGAATTGAGATATCATCTATACATGCTCGCGAGTTCAATTTTAAGCCCAAACCAAATGATGATTGCTTGTTCAATTTTAGATGCACCAAATTCAAATATTATTTGCCTTGTCAAATTATTAACCACCATGTCAATTTTATGCACCAAATCGAAAGATGAGATTGCTTGTTCAATTCTAGATCCACCAAATTCAAAGATTGTTTGCCTTGTTCAATTATTAACCACCATATACATTTTATGCACCAAATTGAAAGATGAGATTATGTTGTTTGGGCATAAAATGTGTTAGAATGAATTTAGAATAACTGAGAGGGGAGGGGTGAATCAGTTATCCTCAGTTCTAGATGTAGCAAATAAAACTTTCTATATTTAAGATCTACTCGGTAGCAGTAGCATAAGTCAACAACTTTAATCATGCAGTTTACTGTCAATTGAAATTAGCTTGTAGAAACATAACAGTAAAACAAACCATAAGCATTCACACAAGTTGACACAAGTATTTAACGTGGAAACCCAATATGGGAAAAACCACCAGTAACATGCTACCAAGTTTTCACTCTTTTGAAGTGATGCCCTGTGAAGAGCCAACCCTATTAAAGGTTACAATAACACACTGCTAGGTGTGACCTGGTTAAAGGATTTAATCACCCTATCAGGATTGGCCTTGTTAGAGGACTTAGAATATTCCATGTGAATGTCACCTTGTTAGAGGATTTATACAAAGGAATGTTAAGTCAACCTTGTTAAAGGATTTTAACTAATACAATGGTTAGAAAGTAATCAACAGTTGTGATCTGATACATACAACTTACTTTGCAATTTTAGATCTAATTACAACTCTGATGTTAACTCACTGGATAGCCTGCATTGTCATTTCAACCTTCTGATCTGCTTGGAAATCCGTCAAGCAATCACACATGCAACTCTCTACTTCTGTATTCAGCCTTCTCTGCGAGATCATGCTAAACAGTAAATCAACTATGCAACTCCTTTGCATACACACATGTACTTCACATTCAACAACACACTACTTGCATCCTTAAGTGAATAACCCCTTGAGGTTATCATATACCTCTCTATCTAGGTTAGATAAATATTTTTCCACTTAAACAAGATCGTAGATCTTAGGTTAGGTCAGATCCAATGGATCATTCCATCTTTGCATTACATTTACTTCTCCAAAGTAGTCTCTAATTAAATCTTGAAACCATGCA
>MU228544.1:868544-888445 GCA_018584345.1 Thuja plicata
CTTTATAGGCTGCATATGCAAGTAAGGTTTTGACACCTTCCAATCTTGCAACTGGGGTGAAGGTTTCACCGTAGTCAATTCCTTCCTCCTGTGCATAACCCTTGCATACCAGTCTAGCTTTGTTTCTGAATACCCACTTTGTACCAATTACATTTTTATCCTTTGGCCTAGGTACAAGTGTCCAAGTTTTGTTCTTCTCAATTTGTTCAAATTCCTCATTCATTGCTTGTATCCAATCTTCATTTTCTAAAGCATCTTTCACTGTTTTGGGCTCAAATTCACATAACATACATGTGTCATTTTTCAACTTACTTCGTGTCATAACATCAGAATCCTTTGATCCAATAATTTGATCAGAATTGTGATTTCTTCTCACATATTTTGCTAGGGTAGGCTTAGTCCTTGCTGTAGGTTCATTGTCTGTATTCAGTTTTGGTTGATTCTGTGACTCGACATCTCCATCAGATAGCTCGACATTCACTTCCAATTTCTCGACAACTCCACTCTGTGACTCAATAGGTGCATGTTGTTGTTCATCAGTAGTCTTGGGTAGTGAATTAGAATCTTCCTCATCCAGCTATATGAATGATCTGTAGCTTTCAGGATCTTGTGTACTTTTAGCTTCATTTCTCTCTGCAAACTCATCAATTCTTACATTTTCACTTTCAACAATTTTGTTAGTATTAGAATTCAAACATTTGTAAGCTTTTCTTTTCATTGAATAACCAAGGAATATGCCTTCTTCACCTTTAGCATCTAGTTTTCCATTTCTGTTGTCCTTCTGTATAAAACATTTGCTTCCAAATACTTTAAAATACTTTACACTAGGTGCATAACCATACCAAAGTTCATAAGGTGTAGCATTTGTACCTTTCTTGACTTGAACTCTATTCAGTGTATAGACTGCAGTACTTATAGCTTCTTTCCAATATTTTTGTGCAACATTTTTATCCATCATTAGTGTTCTTGCACAGTCCATGATAGATCTATTTCTTCATTTAGCAATACCATTTTGTGGAGGAGTCCTGGGTGCGGACATCTGTCTCTTTATGCCTCAATCATTGTAGAACCTGTTAAACTCATTAGAAATAAACTCTCCACCTCTATTAGATCTTAAGCATTTCAAACTTTTACCTGTTTCATTTTCAAATTTAGCTAAGTACCATTTAAATAACTGGAATGCATCAGATTTTTCCTTGAGAAACATTACAATCATCATCCTTGAATAATCATCAACAAATAGAATAAAATATCTAGCACCACAATAGCTTCTTTCTCTAATGGGACCACAGAGATCAGTATGGACCAATTCCAAAATTTCCTCTGATATATGTGTTTTACTCTTGAAACTAGACTTAGTCATCTTTCCTAGTTGACATTGTTTACACATAGCATTCTTAGTTTTCTTTAACTTAGGTAGCCCTCATACCTTTTTCAATTTAATTATGCTTACCAAGTTATCAAAGTTCACATGACACAGCCTCTTATGCCATAACCAAACATCATTGTACTATGCAAAAAAACATGTTTCTTCACATAAATCCATATAAAATAAGTTACCTTTAGTCCAATCACCACTTCCAACTAATTCTCCACTAGAATCATAGATCTTTGATTTTCTGTAATGGAATTCAACTTTGTAACCAGAAGTGTTCAGCTATGCAACACTCTACAAATTATATTTAAGATCATCAACCTAATACACATCATCACATCTAATTTTGTTAGTTAGGTTAATCAATCCTTTACCTTTGATACGACACGGTGCATCATTACCAAATTTTACATATCCTCCTTTGCATTGGTTTAGGTTTTCAAACTTATCTTTGTCACCAGTCATATGATGGGAAAAACCACTATTAATGATCCAATGATCACTCTTGCTCATATAAGAGATTAATGCAGTTTTCTCATCATCATCAGAATCTTCTTTCATTGCAACATATACAACTTCTATATCATTGTCATCAGAATTATCAGTGTCATTGTCAGAAGTTTCTTCAGCAATATAACAAGATTTCTTACCTTTGTCTTTGTAGTCCTTATATTTCCTGAAGTCTTGATCATCCTTTTTGTCTTTGTATTCCTTGTATTTTTTGTCCCTTCTTTCATCTTTTTCATTTTTTTCAGGACATCTAGTAGCTATATGACCAACTTTGTTGCATGAAAAACAAATAATAGGAAGTTTACCTCTGTACTTTCCTTTACCTCTGGAAAGTCTTTTTTCCATAAGTGCTTCAATTTCTTCAAGATCATCATCAGAAGTGTCACTATCATTGTCCACATGTTTCTTTCCTTTCTTAGATTTATTGAGAACCAGCTGTGATCTAAAAGTAGATTCAATCCCTTGTGGATTATAGTTATCAGAATTTGACATTTCAAATGTAGTGAGTCTACCTATTAGATTTTCCAGTTTCAGATTATTGTTAGGAGTACATCTCAATTCTTGAATTGCAGAAACTCTAATAGCATATGTAGGAAGTAAAGTTCTCAGTACCTTGCTCATAATATTTTTCTCATCAATTGTTCCATTAGCCCCTCTAATGGCATTTACAACTTCTTTTACTCTACCATAGTACTGAATAACATTTTCACCTTCTTGCATTTTCATCTCATCAAACTTACCTCTTAGACTTTCTGATTTAGCTCTCAGCACATTTGTGTCTCCACCATAGATAGTTGCAAGTTTGTCCCACATTTTCTTTGCATTTGTGCAACTCTTTATATCATCAAACTTTGAATAGCTCAATGAGGAGGTGATCTCCAACATTGCTTGATTGTGCTCTTGCTTTTCTTTTAGTTGTGCAGATGTGAGAGGAGTAGTAGGTGGTACATAGGCATTTTCAATAAGTCACTTAGCATCATCTCCAATACTAGCCAGATGTAGTTTCATCAAACTCTGCCATGCAGGGAAGTTATCTTTGTTCAGATTAGGAACCTCCTTCTTATACATCTTGATCTTTTCACTCCAAGTACCTTCAAACTATTTTGAGGAGACCAAAGCTCTGATACCAATTGTTAGAATGAATTTAGAACAACTGAGAGGGGAGGGGTGAATCAATTATCCTTAGGTCTAGATGTAGAAAATAAAACTTTATATATTTCAGATCTACTCGATAGCAGTAGCATAAGTCAACAACTTTAATCATGTAGTTTACTGTCAATTGAAATTAGCTTGTAGAAACATAACAGTAAAAAAAACCATAAGCATTCACACAAGTTGACACAAGTATTTAACATGGAAACCCAATATGGGAAAACCACCAGTAACATGTTGCCAAGTTTTCACTCTTCTGAAGTGATGCCCTATGAGGAGCCAACCCTGTTAAAGTTTACAATAACACACTGCTAGGTGTGACCTAGTTAAAGCATTTAATCACCCTGTCAGGAGTGGCCTTGTTAGAGGACTTAGAATATTCCACCTAAATGTCACCTTGTTAGAGGATTTATACAAATGACTGTTAATTCAACCTTGTTAAAGGATTTTAACTGATACAATGGTTAGAAAGTAATCAACAGTTGTGATCTGATACATACAACTTACTTTGCAAATTTAGATCCAATTACAGCTCTGATGTTAACTTACTGGATAGCTTGCATTATCATTTCAACCTTCTGATCTGCTTGGAAATCTGTCAAGCAATCACACATGCAACTCTTTGCTTCTGTATTCAGCCTTCTCTGCTAGATCATGCTAAATAGTAAATCAACTATGCAACTTCTTTGCATAAACACATGTACTTCACATTTAGCAGTACACTACTTGCATCCTTAAGTGAATAACCCCTTGAGGTTATCATATACCTCTCTATCTAGGTTAGATAAATCTTTTGCCGCTTAAACAAGATTGTAGATCTTAGGTTAGGTCAGATCCAATGGATCATTCCATCTTTGAATTACATTTAATTCTACAAAGTAGTCTCTAATTAAATCTTGAAACCATGCATTAATCACAGCTACCCATACATTAAATGATGTGGATCAATCTTTAATTAACATTACATATCCCAATAAAAATAACTAAGTCAGCCAGAGATCTCAAATCTCATCATTAATCCAATTACTATAAGTCAGCCAACATCACTATTTCCACTCGGCAATTTCAATGGTGCTCGGCATTGAACAACTTTTCTTGTCACAAGCAACTTCACTCAGCATAAGAAACTTTGCTTGACACAAGCAACTTTTCTCAGCACAGAATAGCCAGAAAACCTGTCTTTGAAAGATAAACAACTAATTACTTTGCCAGAGTGCCAACTAATCAAGTACCCTTTTAATTGCCTTAACTCAACCATTCACTTGGTCTTCTTGTTAAATCTTCTTCATCATTAGTAGATATGGTACTCAAATAGATAACAATAGTCTCACCAGTAAAGGTTTGACAACAATGACAAAATAACAATTGCTTGCATTGTCACTTTCCAACAAAATATTCTTTTTAAGCACCAAAAGGACAAATGAATCAATTTTAGATTTGGTAAACTTAAACTATTTCCATGCCACAAGCTGTCAAGAAACTATTAGTACCAAAAAAATCCTAACAATCAAAATGAATAATATTCAGAAACGCCAGGATTATTAAGACCATTAAGGCTCATGATAAATTTGTATTTGGCTGAAAAATGATTGAGAGAGTCAATATACTTGTTGAAGGATTCACTTTGATCTTGAACTGCGATTGCCAATGTTGCCTTTCATTGCATGTAGTAATGAGCGACTCTTCTTATGGATGCCTTTTGTGACCTAAACCCCGTGGTGCGTCTAATTATCTTTTTTTTCCTTTTTAAATTTGTTTAGTAAATTGAAAAATAGGATATGCAATTGAGAAATTCTTCTATTAGATGCAAAATAGTTCTATCAATTGCGAAATTATTCCGTCGATTGCAAAATAGTGCTAGAAATTGAAAAATTATTCCGTCAATTGTGAAATAGTGCCTGAACTAGAGACTGAAAAAATAACAGAAGTCAATTACAAAATTATAGAGAGATATTGTGGTAATAAACCAGGCGATTGCGGTAAAATGTCATCAATTGTGGCAAAATTTCATCAATTGTGAAATTACAAAATTTATCAAAAAAATAAAAATGAAACTGCGACCATACAACCGAGGCTAGGAAATTTGATTTGTTGTCTGCAAGAAATTATTGGGTTGTTCGATTCACGTCAGGTTCACAAAAATGTATAGATCCAATCATGCACACTCAAACAAGGGTTAGTAGCACCAATTTGCAATGGGGGAAAGTAATCAAAACTACTAAGAATGAATCTATAGAATATAAAATAACAAGCAATATAGAGGAAAACAAACAAATGCAAACCACAATTCTTGAAGCTTCTATTTCTTCTCTCTACTCCTTCAGAAATGCTGTGTGAATGGTGCTTAGTATTGGTATCGACAATGTCTATGACTTGGGAGTGTTGAGAAAAATGAGATCAATGTGATATTGATTTCGCTCGATGCTTTGTACAAGAATCATGCAGAGTAACTATGAACAAAGATTGAAATCTTGGATCTTTCAAATGGTTGAGAAGGGTTGATTATATAGAATATGGAAAATGATTTGGATGAATGAGATCGATCCCAAAAAATAAATGATGAATGGTTGAGATTAAAAGGAACTAGAGAAGTAATCAGTAAACTCCACCTCTTTAATTGAAGAAAAGAGGGGATAGTTTAGTTAACTAAAAAGATGATTGTGAGTTGCCTTTCAAAACTAAAGAGAAGGCTTGGAGTCACCTCTTGGAACTGAAGAGTTGAATTGGAGTTATCTCTTGGATATGGAGAGTTTAATTGGAGTTACCTCTTAGAACTAGAGAGTTGAATTGGAGTTACCTCTTGAAACTAGAGAGTTAAATGGAGTTACCTCTTGGAACTGGAGGGTTGATTTATTTGAGTATTTATTTAATTTTAGAAATTAAAATACTCAAACATGAGATAATTCAATTCTTTTTTGATTTAAAATTGAATATTTGAATGAAATGAAATTAATTTAATTAGAAGAATAAATTAATAAGTTTAAATATTTGATTTTAAACTTTAGGAAATTAATTTTAATTAATTAATAAAGATTAATTAATAAAGGTTGATTAATTAAATAAAATTAATTATTTAAATAATTTTGGGGAAATGATTAAATGATTAGATGATTGGATTTAGATGAAATAATATGATTAATTAATGATTAAAAAACTAGAAATTAATAGAGGTAGATTAGTAATTTAATGTATGGTCATAAGTCTGTCCATTTTGGGGTGTCTACACCCACCTATAACATTTTGGTTATTAGAAGTCGTAGACTTATGGGTTCCTTTGATCTCAAGTTCTCTTTATTTATGAGGAATCATGATGAGACACATGCCCACTAATGAAATTACTACTATGGTCGAGAACCCTTCTTTCCATTCTTCTCATGATGAAGATGAGTCTTTAACAGTTCCTCCTATACAAGTACAAAAACTTTTCAGTGAATTTGAGAAATTTGAACAATGGTTAACTCAAGAGAATTCTAACACAAAAGTCATTTCCTTAATTGAAGGTTTAAGGAAGTTGATTCATAATTATGAACATGGTATTAAATTACTAAGAACTATTTCACATCTTGTTGATAGCAACATTAATCCTCTTAAAGATTATTCTCAAGATATAGGTTGCACTCAGCCTATTGTTAGTGTTGATACTTCCCTTCCTATTCCTACCTATTTGCCTAAAGTTTCTACTTATGCTCCACCTCTCATGACTATATCCATTTTAAACACCAATCTTATTCATGTTAATCTTGGGAGAATACCTAATCCTATGGCAATAGATTTTCTCAAACAGTTTCATCCTTGAAACAAAAAATTGCCTCTATGAATTAATCCAAATTTAACATTCCTACATGTGACATTGCTAGACCATTGTCCTTGGATATTTCATGTTGTTATCCCTCAATAAATGGAAATACCTCATTTAGATACTTATAATGGTAAAGGTGACCCCTTGACCCATGTTAAGAAATTTTAAACATTGTGTAGTGAATTTTCTCATGATCATAGGTTCATGGATAAGATATTTAATAGAACCTTTCAAGATAAGGCCTTGCAATGGTATTGTTATTTTCCTCCTTATTCCATTAATTCATTTCAAAAAATTCTAATGCTTTCATCCAAGAGGTTACAAATAATATTGGCCTTAAGATATCTTTGACTTATTTAATGCATTGTAAGTAAGGTGTTAAAGAAGAAGTGTCTAATTTCATTGGTAGATTTAAGAATTTTCATGCTTAGATTTCTTATATTGTGTTTGATGTTGTGTTAGAATAACTGAGAGGGGGGGGGGGGGGGGGTGGTGAATCAGTGGCCTCAAAAATTAATCCAATAAACTTCTACAAAAAATATATATCTATAGTTATCTTCAGTCCTTCAAGATGTATGCCTTGAAATAATCTTATCAAATAGCTACTACTTGGGGTCCACTATTAAACCTTATTCTTAAGCTTTATCGAATAATAGTCTAGCCTTTATCAAAATACAGTAAATAGCTTAGTGTTTATCAATTAACCCTATTTTATTAATGTTTAAAGAAAAACATCAAAGCAATGAATCATAAACACATTTGACACATGGATTTTTAACGTGTAAACCCTGTTAAGGGAAAAACCACTTGGGACTGGTAGCCCAAAATTTTCACTCTTCTGAAGTGATCTCGGTGAAGAGCCAAACCCTATTAATGGTTACAAACACACTGTTAAGTGCGACCTTGTTAGAGGATTTATCACTAATAGTTTTTCACTTGATATCTGGCATTCACTATGCTATATTCATGATAAACCTTTTGATACTCCTTGGGATGTATCTCAATATATAATGGATGGTTAGATCCTACTCGGTTAAGAGACTTTTTGAATCAATGGTTAAACTGAAACAATATATGATTTGTTCATAAATACAACTTAGATTTGTAGATATTCAAATCTATTGTAAGCTCATAATACCTTTCTAATTAATGTTTCTTTTCTGTCCTTTTTCTCCACTTCTTTCTTGTTGGTGATGTTGTGCTTCTCTATTGCTTATTGTTCACAGAAATCTTTAGTTGTGTTCTTTAGCTTGTTTGATCAGGACTGTATGAATTTTTCTTCACCAATATTCTCTTCAGCACCTTCTTCTCTATTCACCCACCTAATTCATAATTAATTATCTTATCTCTCTTATAGACATAATTTTCACCATTTCTAAGTGCTTGACTTTCTTGTTCTTGGCGTGATCTACAATTCTCACCATTCTTGATTTAAATCTTACTTTAGTTTTATCCCATAGATTTCTCCTTGACAAATAGAATAAAAAAACTTTAAAACTCTATATTATCTCTAGCTTTTAACTTGTCAATGAAAATAATGTAATCAACCAGTTAACTCCATATTTATCTCTTGCCAGCTAAGTCTTTTGTTATTTCTAAACTTCAGTTCTTTTCGGTGTTTAACTCCTTGTTAGCTCGGTCTTGACTTTAGTTGTACTTGGGCATCTCTATTCATTGGGGTTTTCTTTTCATCGGGAAACACTGTGACTTTCAATTATGCTTGGGTTACACTTTGGTTCTTCTCGGTAATGCTTGCTTGGGCAACTTGCTCGAGTATCACTGTGACTTTCTCTATCCATCGGGGTGCACTGTCCATTAGTGTTTGTTGTCACTTGGTGTATACTGAAATTTTATGCATTACTGATAGCATAACCTTTATTTATTTATTTCTTTGAAGTATTGACACTATGTATATATAACCAATTAGATTATATCAAGTTGACATCAATGAAAATACAATACATTAACTTATTTAATGTCTTGCATTAACTTTATGTAGCTCGGTGATCATCAACTTAATATCTTCAAACATTCAATCAGTTATAGTTCATCAATATCTCCCTTTGGAATTGATGGAAACACACTACATTATTAATAATACAATATGAAATATATCAGTTGTAGCTCATCAATCTACCAAACTTATTATTCTATAACCAATACAAATATCTGGCTCTTGGCAAGCTCTACTAGCTTAGATTTGTTTCTTGCAGAGTAGTTTCTTCAATCTTTATTCCCTTCACTGGATAGATGTAGCAAATTCTAATTCTGTCTCTCCCTTTGTTGTAGAATCTCTTCTCCAATGTTGTCTCTCCCTTTGACTATTCCTCTCCTTGATCATCTCTTTTTCCTTTGACAACAATATATAATACTTCTCTCCATTAATTCATCTCTCCCTTAGGATAGCTTGAATACTTTGGATGATTATTATGGATATTTCATACGGATATAATCTCTCAAGTCATCTCTCCCTTTGAAATCAATGCCAAACTATATCCTTCTTCCTTTTTATAATATACTCCTTGAATTTCCCTTTCCATCAACAATATAATGACTTTGGTGTTCGGTACAGATAAGTACCTTGTTGTGTACTAATTTATCTTTGCAGTCCATCACTTTTCTTGCATCAACATGAATGATCTTCTAATTATGTGTAGGATGATGTAGCCTCCTAGTCATCTTAGTGACCAACAGACAAGGGTCGGACCCCTAGTCTCTTTCTCAAGTACTCAAATGTATCTTTAGGCAATGGCTTTGTGAATATGTTTACTAATTATTCCTTGGATTGAACATATTATAGTATCACCTCTTTCTCTTACACTTGTTCTCTTAAGTAATGATACTTGATAGCAATATGCTTAGTCTTAGCATGCATGCCAAGATTCTTAGAAATGTTTATTGCATTGGTATTATCACAATAGATAATCACTGGTTCAATAATTTTCATATTCATACCTTCCAGTAATTTTTTGATCCATGCAATGCTAGAGAAATTCATAGCAACAGCCACATATTCTACTTCTATAGTAGATTTTGAGATGCATCCTTGCTTTTTACTTATCCATGTGACAAGTGTGTCACCCATAAAGAATGCTCCTCCAGTTGTGCTCTTTCTGTCATCTAAGTTTCTAGCCCAATCAACATCTGTATAGACTTGAAGCTCAAATTTTCCTTCTCTTTTATACCATAATCCATAGTCTTTGGTTTTCTTTAGATATCTCAGAATTATTTTGTCAGTAGTCATGTGTGATTCCTTGGGATTAGTAGATAATCTAGCAACTATTCCAACTACATGTGCTATATCTGGTCTAGTATGTACAACATACATGAGTTTACCAATCATTGATCTATATAAGGTCTAATTTACCTCATTTGACTTATCTTCCTTTGTCAACTTACATCTGGTTGCCATAGGTGTTCCAACTGGTTTGGAATCTTCCATCTTGAATATCTTCATCACTTCCTTGATGTATTTGGATTGTGTGATATATATGCGTGCATCCTCTTGAGGAATCTGTAGACCAAGAAAATATTTGATCTCCCAAACATTGACATCTCAAACTCTTTTCTCATTTCATTAGCAAAATATTTTCATAACATATCATTACCCCCAAATATGATATCATCAACAAATATTTCAAAAATCAAAATGTTATCATCAGTATGCACTTGTTCTTACAAATCCAATACTTATGAGATAGGAGTGAAGTCTTTCATACTAGGCTCTTGGTGCTTGTTTTAATCCATACAAGGCTTTGTGTAGTCTACAAACCATGTTTCTCTTGTTAGGATCAACAAACCCTTCTAGTTGTTCAATGTATACCTCTTCTTCTAGTATTCCATTTAGGAATGCAGATTTGACATCCATTTGGTATACCTTGAATCCTTTGAATGTAGCATAAGAAAGTAGAATTATGAATCCTTCTAGTCTAGAAATGGGTGCAAAGGTTTATCCATAGTCTATACCTTCTTCTTGTGCATACCCCTTGCATACTAATCTTGCTTTGTTCCTTGTGACTTTTCCATTCTCATTTATCTTGTTTCTGAATATCCATTTGGTACCAATGACATTCTTGTCATTTGGTCTTGGTACTAATGCCCATTTTCCACTCTTCTCAATTTTTTCTATCTCTTCATTCATAACATTGACCCATTCTTCATTCTCAAGTGCAGTATTAACACATTTAGGCTCAAAATCACAAATTAAACATCTATTGTTCAGTGACTTACTTGTTGTTCTCATTCTAGCCTTCTTGTCTCCTATGATCTGGTTCTATGGATGGTGTCTTATCACATACTTGTCAAGTACCAGTTCAACTCTTTGTTCATCATTCTGACCATCATCTTGACCTTCATTCTAATCTCCATCGCATGGAACATCATCTTGAACAATTTCCTAGTTTTTAGTGTTAGTAGCCTGATGCTCTGGTGCATTATTCTATTTCTCAAGAGCGATACACTGTTGCTTGGGCACAGTGCTAGGTTCTTCATTGTAAACAAACCTGTTGTATTCTTCTAGTTATTTTCTTCTTTCCTTGTCATTTTTCTCTGCAAATTCATCTAGTCTGACATTTTCACTTTCAATTATTTTGTTAGAGGATTTGTTAAGACATTTATAAGCCTTGCTTTTGGTAGAATACCCTAAAAATATTCCTTCTTCAACTTTGGAGTCAAGATTTCCACTTCTATCACCTTTCAAAATATAACATTGACTTCCAAAAATTCTAAAGTAATTTAAATTGGGTGTTTATCCATACCATATCTTGTAGGGTGCCTTATTTGTGTCTTTCTTTAATTGAAATCTATTCAATGTGTTGACAACAGTACTAATAGATTCTCTCTAGAATGTTTGAGTGATACCTTTTTCAATCTTCAATGTTCTGGCACGATCAACAATTGTCTCCTATGATCTGGTTCTATGGATGGTGTCTTATGACATACTTGGAAAGTACCGGTTCAACTCTTTGTTCATCATTCTAATCATCATCTTTACCTTCACTCTGATCTCCATCGCTTAGAACATCATCTTGAGCAATTTCCTAAATTTTGATGTTAGCAGCCTGATGCTCAAGTGCATTGTTTAGTTGCTCAGGAGTGACACACTGTTGCTCGGGTAGAGTTTCAGGTTCTTCATTGTAAACAAACCTGTTGTAGTCTTCAGGTTCTTTTCTTCTTTCCTTGTCATTTTTCTTTGCAAATTCATCTAGTCTGACATTTTCACTTTCAATTATTTTGTTAGAGGATTTGTTAAGACATTTATAAGCCTTTCTTTTGGTAGAATACCCTAAAAATATTCCTTCTTCACCTTTGGAGTCAAGATTTCCACTTCTATCATCTTTCAAAATATAACATTGACTTCCAAAAATTCTAAAGTAACTTACATTGGGTGTGTATCCATACCATAGCTCATAGGGTGTCTTATTTGTGTCTTTCATTAATTGAACTCTATTCAATGTGTAGATAGCCATACTAACAGCTTCTCTCCAGAGTATTTGAGTGATGCCTTTTTCAATCATCAATGTTCTAGCACAATAAACAATGGATATGTTCCTTCTTTCTGCAATCCCATTTTGTTGTGGTGTTCTTGGTGCAAAAACCTGTCTTTAAATTCCATGCTCATTACAAAAGTTAGTGAAGTCATCGAAAATAAATTCTCCTCCTCTATCTGATCTTAAGCATTTCAGTTCCTTACCAATTTGTTTTTCTATGATAGCTTCATACCATTTAAATATCTTGAATTCTTCTGATTTCTCTTTTAAGAACATAATTGTCATCATTCTAGGATAATCATCTACAAAGAGAATGAAGTATCTATCACCATAGTAACTCTTTTTTCCCATTGGCCCACATAGAGCAGTATGGACTAATTCTAGAATGGAATTAGATGTGTAGGTTTTTCTCTTGAAACTAAACTTTGTCATTTTACCTTTTTGACAATTCTTACACATGACATGATCTAGCTTTGACATGCTTGGTAAGCCTCTTACTTTCCTTTTATTGCCTATCCTAATCATGTTGTTAAAATTCACATGACATAACCTCTTATGCCAC
The DNA here is from genome assembly GCA_018584345.1 of Thuja plicata. Classification (NCBI taxonomy): domain Eukaryota; kingdom Viridiplantae; phylum Streptophyta; class Pinopsida; order Cupressales; family Cupressaceae; genus Thuja; species Thuja plicata. Next base: position 881,432 of record MU228544.1, read on the forward strand.
AACCATATCTATTTATTTCTAGCCATTAAACAAGTGGTGTTAATATCATCAAGATAGAATAGGTTACCTTTTGTCTGTTCGCCAGTTCCAATCAACCTTCCTAATTCATTAAAGATCTTTGCATTTTTTTTCTCAAATGCAACTCGGTGACCTGTGTTATTCAGCTATGAAACACTAAATAGATTATAGTTAAGTCATTTTACCCAGTATGCATTTTCACATATGATCAAATTATTTACCATTATGGTTCCTTTACCTTCAACCAGATAGGGCGAGTCATTACCCATTCTTACTGATCCACCATTATAATATTCAAAAATTTTAGACTTTTCCTTATCTCTAGTCATGTGGTGAGTGTAATCACCTAAAAATGGTCATCTAAACCCTAGACCCCCAATCTCAACATTTAATCAAGAAACCCTAATCTTGATTATTCTAAGTCCTAAATCAAACCAGCAATTCATTGTATTTGAACTGATCTGACCTAAATCCTAGGTCCTAATCAATCATCGTACTTGATTAATTAATTAATCCCTAAAATCATATTACATTGGCAAATAAACTTTATGTTAATTATTTAATTGATATTCTGATTAAATAAAAATACAAAATTGTCAATTAAATAAAAAAGGAATTAAATTAATTATAAAAACATAAATGTGCATTCAAAATTAATTAAATTATTAAAAATGCATATGACATCATCAAATCCAGTTAACTGATTTATCATTTTGGAAACAATCTAGTTCCACTCAGTTAACTGATTCTCATCTATCTATCATTTTGGAAACATTTCAGTTAACTGAAAACTGATTTTGGAAGTTTCCAAAATAACCGACCAGTCAGTTTAGTCAACTGACTCTCTCGACCAATCACATCACTTGCACATGGACTATGGTTCTTCAATCAAATTCGAACCACTCTTTTTGTTCTATCTCGACTGTCAATTTGAGAGAGATTTCTATAAAAGAGAAACTCTTTTCCTTCACAAAGGATCCTAACTTTTATTATTGCTATTATACTGTATTTTGCATTCTAGCTTTCTTGCATCTTAGATTCAATTTCAATTAGCTTATTTCACTTTTTTTTAAGCATGCAAATCTAATCTTAGAGCACACTTGAATTTGGTGTTTTTAAAATGAATATTTCACATTTCATTTGGTGCTTCTAAAATTGAATCTTAAGTAGCTTGGATGAACAACAAATTGCATAATAATTTAGATTAATCAAAGCATTTTATTTTTAGAATATAGCTCTAAATAATTCATTTAGGTTAGTGTGTAGTCATTGAGCTTGCAATGATCTAAGAGCAAGCTCATACTCCTGCCTTCTAGAAGGCAATAGGTCAACTCATTCAGACATGCAGGATGAATAAATTCATATTCATTCCTGTATGCAACTAAAGAACAATGACCATGTTGAAGTGTACTTCTAAGTAAGAAAGCCACTTTTAGCACAAATAGTGAGTGCAACCACTATCTATAATCCAGATATCATTCTTACTAACCTTAAATATGAGTTTAGTCTCAACATACCTTTCCTCTTTGTCCAAATCATTCTTCATAGCAACAAATACCATCTCAATATATTCATCAGATTTGGTGTCAGTATCTCTAGCTTTGTTCTCCGTCAGGTAACAAGCTTTCTTCCCTTTGTCCTTGTAGTCTCGGGTATCTCTTTTGTTAGATTTTTGGTTTCTTTGGTAATCTCTATTATCACCTTTGTCAAACTTATTTTCATATGAGATGTCACTATTTCTATCTTCTTTTCTTTTATTAAGACATCTAGCAGCAAAGTGTCCATTCTCTTTACAATTAAAACATACCCATGGTAATTTACCTTTGCCTCTATGCAATCTTTATCCATTAGTGCTTCAATCTCATTAATTTCTTGGTCATCACTATCACTTTCACTATCATTTCTCATAGTGTGTTTATGACTTGACTTACTTATTTTCAAAGAAGATTTGAATGCAGACTCAATAGATGGTAAGACATTGTTGTCAAAGTTATTCATCTCAAATGAAATAAGTTATTTCTTGCTCAAAATAATCAACATTTTTGTACAAGATCTTGTGCATCAGCATAGAGTACCATCCAAATGGCCTAACTATTTTGCCTCTTTTATGCCTACTAAACCATGGTGAATCAATTCAGAAACATGAGTAGCAAAATAAAAACAAATGCCAAATGCGTATGCAAAATCTGGACCATCATGAACATGTAATGGATTGGCATCACTATTTCTTCATCTTCTCCAAAGATATGACATAGGGCACTGTATATTCCTCTGGCATTTTGTAGTGAAATAGTCCAATTTGAAAGGTTCTGGTGTGTTGGGACCTACCATAATCAAACCTCCTATCTTGCTCAAGTATTCTAAAAGAGGACCGGTTCTAAGATAATCTCTTTGGGCTTTATACACTTCCTTGAAATGATCAATATCAATATTTTATATTTGAATAGAGAGATCATTTAAGTCAAAAACCTCCCATAAATCCTCAACTTTAATGCTGATTAAGACATTTCCATTTATATCTCTCAGAACCCTAGAGACACTGTCATAGTTTTTTGCAATTATCATTAATAAATCTGTGTCCATGAATACCCCAGAGACTATCAATTTTCCCACATCATACTGCCATATGTTACTATCTGGGGCAAAAGCATTCCTCTAACTGAAGGCAATTCTAAACAAACTTAGACCACTTATGCAGGTTTTGGCATCTCTAGCCCGTCTACCCCTATCATACAAACCCTCCCCAACTTTCAAACAAGGATTTGTAGGTACTAACTATTTGAGTTTAGTGGCATTATTTGTGGATTGATTTAACTATTTTAAGAGAACATCACATACATTTCAGTCCTTGTAATCAATTTTACTAGTGAAATCTCTTCTGGGAGCCATTTCTAAACTAGGGTTTTTAATTAACAGTATCAGATTTTACACAAAATTCACTTGCTTCTCATAACTCAAACCCTACTACAATTATGATTTACAATGCCTAGAAATATGATCACAAGATAAATTACCCATTCTGCAAATCACAATACAACCCAAAAATGCTGCAACTTTAGCTCTGCTTCAATCAATTCAATAGTTATGGAATTTGAAAACTCAAGTGGTGCATCATATACACAATCCTATCAACTCTTTGCATTGAATTTCATCTAAGGTGGCCACACGCTCTATCATTAATTCACCATGTTTGAACTTTTGCGGCCCAACGGTTTAGTGCAACCCTTTTAACACAGAGAAAACTTTAAATTATGACCATAGATCTTAGCAACATCTCATCTATCGTGTGGCTGCCAACATTTCATGAAAACTACTATTCACTTTGGACACATGTTGGCACGACTTAATAACTTATATGTTAGATATCATGCATCTTCACTATAAGCCTTTTAGTGAGCCATCAGATCTTCCTTAACATGACTAGAGGTTACTTTACCCAACACTTTACTGTTTACAGGTATAAATTTTAACGGGGAGGACACATGTTGGCACAAATTAATCAATTATATGCTAGATCAACCCCATCTTTTCTTTAAGTCATCAAGTGAGCTTTCAGATCTTCTTTAAGCTATATCACGTTTAATCTTTCTTTACCACTGTGCTAGAGCCGCTTGCTGCCATGCATCACTTAGACTTGATTGCTTATATGCTAGATATCGATCACTTTATCATCAATTCTTTAAGTTGACCATCAGATCAAAATTAACTTGTCTGCCTTTTCAATCCTTCTTTATGACTTCAAATGGACCCACATGGACACGTGTCGCAATGACTTAATCTCTTAAAGGATAGATCTTGTGCATCTTTATTATAAGCCATTACGCCAACCATTAGATTGATCAACATTTTAATCTCCATTCAACTTTATGCAAACATGGCCCACTTCACCTACAAGACACGCGTTGGCATGACTTAATGGCTTGAAAGATAGATTACTCACATCTCTAGATTAAGCCATTACATCGACCATCCGATCAAAAAGAAACTGCAGGTCCTTTATCTTAGCTTTAAACAAACATCAGTCTCGCCAAAGACACGTGTCATCACCGCTTAATGACTTACTGAGTAGATCAACTTCATCTTTTTATTAATCCATTACGTACATCGTTAGATCAAAAGGAATCTGACTACACTTTATCAACTAGCTTTAAACAAACCTTGGGCCCACCAAGAACATGTGGCGCTTTGACTTGATAGCTTAAAGGATAGATTTTGCACATATTTTTCATAAGCCTCTACGCTAGCTATTAGATTAAAACATAGTAGGTCGACACATGAAAATTAAAGTGAAAATATTGCAGGTATCCAGAGTTAGGGAAAATTAAAGCACTAAAGACTTAGGAAACTTTATAACATGACCCTGCTTAAAAATGAACACATGGGTTTATATGACTTAAGTGACCGGATAAAGTAACATAAAATTAGAACTTGTCCCAACACTTAGGGTTTTTTATCCACCACAGCAAACTTTGAAGACCTAGATAAGGATTTTGGAAACACATAGAACCCAGATTAAAAATTAAACACATGACTCAAAAGGGTTTTGATTTTTTTTTTGCATAGACCTAACAGTGGCTCTTTCTGGGGATGAATACCTCCTGCAGGTATTGCAAGAATTCAAAATCTTAGGGAAGCAGACCAACTAACTAAAACAAACTAAGCTATTCACACAACAAAAACATGAACTACTCTAGGAATAGAAAAAAACTCACTGTAGAAACACACTATATACACAACCTACTGTTCATGGATTATTTGACTTCAAGAGAAGTATAAATTCAAGAATTGTCCATGAACTAGCAATTCTAGAATATTTTCAGTAATATCCTTCAATAAATAAAAATTCAGCCTATACCTTTCATGGACAACATATGGTGCTAGCCAGATTGGGTCAAACTTTCCATGTTAACCTTTATCTTCCAATCTGGCATTCCACATTAACACATAATCTCCCACACAAAATTTCCTTGACACTGCCCTTTTATCATACAAGTTTTTTTATTATAATTGAAGCTTAGCATTTTTCATAGAAGCTTCTCTCTTGGTTTCATCCAATTCCACCAAATCATCAATTCTCAACTGCATATCATTTTGAATATCATCATCATACAATTGGACAAACTTGTACATCTACATTAAGTTATTCTGAGGAAACCTTGCCCGAATCCCATATACTAAATCAAAAGGTGTACATCCTATGGAATTTTTATATGTCACTTTGTTTTCCCAGACAACCATTGTCAGCTTTGAGTCCCATGCCTTCTTATTTGTATCCGAGACTCTTTTAATGATCTTAAGCAAACTTTTATCTTTGGATTCTGCTTGACCATTTCCTTGTGGGTGATAGGGTGTAGAATAAGATGTCTGAATACCATATTTAGTACACAAATTTATATATTCCTCAGACTTAAAACACATTGCATTGTCTGATACAATATTTTCTGGACACCCAAACATAGTGATAATCTTTTTCAACAAGAATTCTATTACTACTTTACTAGTTGCCCTTTTAGTGTGAATTGCTTCAACCAACTTAGTAAAGTATTATGTTGCTACAATTATCCATGAATGACCTCCACTAGATTTAGTAGTTATCTCCCCAATAAAATCAATACCCCATTGTTGAAAAGGGGCATGAACTTCCATTGATATTAAAGGCACATTTACAGAGAATTTTAACTAACCAGAAAAATGTTGGCAAGCATCACATTTCTTAACCAATTTATGAGCATCTTTGTGATGACATTATTTTGCCATTAGTATACTCAGAGGAAAAATAGTCAGAAAGCATTACAGACAGATAGCAGGCATCACCGGCGAACCAAAAGCAGTACCGGTGAAATGCAAGCATACCCGACAACACAAATAATTTTTGAGAAAAATGCTAAGTATAAATGTGACAAGCTTCACCGACAAACATAAGCATTACCGGTGAACATAAGCATTACCGATGAACATAAGCATTATCGGTGAACACAAGCATTACTGGCAACACAGTTTCCAGAATCAACCCGACAGGAACAGACAAGCATACCCGATGACATGTTCAGAGAAAGGATCACCGATGATCAAAAAAACCGACCATCAGAACTGACAAACATATCAAGAACCCGCAAATTGTGGATCTAAGTTTTACACGTCGATTAAAGCAATGTAAATCTATTTATAGAGATTTATTTTTGTTTTAAATCAGATTAGATGGTCATGCATGCTTTATGTAAATGCTTTAAAGCATCCTAACGGATCTAAAGCATATCTAACTACAGATCAAGATGAAGTTGTATATCTTGAATCTAGAGTTAACGTGTAAATGCATGAATCAAGAATTGAGCCTAGATTAGTATAAATAGATGTTCATACTCAATTGTGAGTACATGGATTCTTAATAATTGATAGCCATGAAGAGAATCTAAGGAGCAGAAGGAAGAACTCATGCAAAGATCACAAACAGAATATATCAGTTATCAAAGAACACATAGAGGCTACCGACGAGCAGATAAAGGTAATACTCAATCATGGAAGGATGATTAATAGTATTTTTGGAGCTTTATAGGATCTATTTATCAGCAATTGAAGATTGCATTTATCATCAGATCAAAGACCTATGTAGTTGTACTCTAACAAGTGCATCACATCTGAAATCCTTTTGTAGAAGGTGGACTTAACCATCCTTTGTAAATCTCTTAACAGAGTGCACACTTAATAGTGTTGCTAAATCTTCAAATGAAGTAGATCTTAACAAGTCTCCACTGTAATACTCCTAACAAGGTAGTTCATCAGAAGTGACCAAATTGTAAGCCTTAAGCAACTCTTCTTATCTGTAGATAGTGAAGTTTGTGGGTAACAATCCCCACCACAGTTTTTACTTTCTTAACAGGAGTTTTCTGCGATATCATATCTTGTGTTATGTGTTATCAAATTTCATGTATGTTTCCTTTACTATTACACATCAAATGGAATGTATGATATGATTTCATATACATAAAGAAAGATGAA
>MU228544.1:930884-949116 GCA_018584345.1 Thuja plicata
CACTTAACGTTTCAAATGTTTACTCTCATATTACATGGACATTTGTTTGACTTTTACCCAATTTATATGCTTGTCAATATTTCCATTTTGTTTATGTGGGCTCATCCATTTGGAAAATAGAAGAAACCTAGGTAGATCCTCTGACATTGTAGTTGCAAACAACTCTAAATGATAATGCAACTGGCATTAAACTATAACTCTGACACGTAGACCTTCTGACAGAATGCTGAATGGAAGATATCCGGATGGACTAGAATGATCGTCACTTTGCATAATTTGAAAAACCTCTTGCAATGTTTCCTCTTTCCTACATCTTAAATTTCAAAGATTGAAAACAAACCGGTGGCATTTATAATCATTTCGACACTTACGCAGTTTGATCACAACTACGACAACTGGCCTCCGGAACTGTCTTTGAAAACTGACATAATGATTTGATCATACCTTGCCCTCTAAAAAGAACATTCTCTGATCTATAAAATATCATTCCCCAAAATGGCATCTCATGACTGTACCCGAGTTGAAAGATATTAACCTTTGAAATTGCCATTTTTATTCTATTCCTGCAAACATACTGTCAAAAAAAGATTTTTAATCACCGTAATTGATTTTAAAAGGCTAACAAATAGATTAATAGGGGGTTCAAATCTAAACTGGAAGTAGTATGTCAGCTTTGAAAGACAATGCAAAAAGAAATTCGTCAAAAGAATCAACCGGCCAAAAGTTATTCACTGGCAAAGTAGGGCATTTCGCAAACTTAACTCTTTTTCGCACTGCAAACTGAACAAACTGCCTTTGAAAACTGAACTCATAGGGTCATCAAAAAGATCTTCCAGAAACCCAACCTCTGGAGCTTGATTAAATGTGATATGTAGAACATGACCCCTCATTTGTATTCCTCTGAAAAGAAACTTCTGAACTGATACCGATCTGCAAAGATAGCACTTTAACACTTCTTGAATTTTAACACAGTAAATATGCAGAAATCGGGTTCGGAATCGGCAAAGAAAAGTGATCAACCAAATTGGTCAAGGCTTGGGAATCTTCAAAGGAGTTCATTCCTAGGTCTATAATGTAGGTCAACCTTCAATTATCCAAAAGATTCACCCGGGTATAGACTTTCAAGACCTCAAAGTAGGTCACTAATTCTGAACTTGAATACATAGGAAATCAGATTTAATCACTGTCAGAATGGTTCTTAAAAACTTGTCATCTAATATCACAAAGATCTGCAGACTGGAACATATGGAGTGTGTGACATCTGGAACACAGTACAAAAGGAATTTTCTCAATTGGGTGAACTGGTCAAAAGTTATAACATGTCAAAATGGGCTATTCAGATTTCTAGACAAGACAAAAATGCAGACAGTTCATGAACAACCAACTTTGGGAAGTATGAAAACTTGTCAAACAGGTTCGGAATGACCTGAGGTTTAAAAAATAAGCTCTCTGATATGCATTCTAAACACTCCCAAAGTGGCGAACTATGAAACTCAATAGGGTGTAAGATACTCAGAGGCAAAGTAGGCTCCGGATAGCAAATTGACAATTAGCAAAATGCAGAATTGGGTGACCCCCTCAGAATGACTACTTCCTAAACATATCAAAATTGGAAATCAGGAGCTAGGACCCACTGCATACATCAAATGAAAGGCATTAAATCCTCTCCCAAATTTGTATCTCGTAAAAATCATCTGGACACCTTTTACAAGCACTCTAACTGAGTCTTCTCACACAAAATTTTCAAGGGTACTTACTTTGCTTGTCTGAAAATTTAACATGGTCACTCCAAATTTGTTCCAAATTTAGGAGTACCAACAAGTGACAAGCATTATATTTACACATAGTTATCACATCTACTGAAAGAGTTACTCATGGGGTTCGAGCATTGAAAATGGATATTCTCCTTCTATATGCATAGTTTTTTCACTTTATTTTCCAAATATGCATACTCATTGTTACTTGAATACACATAATCTTTTCATAATAACACTACTATTTTATTTTCATAACCTTCATTTAATAATGATATTTTTATTTTCTTAGGAAAAACTATCTGTTGGAGACTAGTACTGTTTAGTGCATCTCTTTTCTCTTATAACAACACTGCTTATATATATGTAGTCCGCGTGCTTTTCCTTCATAATTTATGAGCTGTAATAAAAAATGTAGAAACAGTGGTGTTTTATCAAACTGGAAGCATCTTTCTGTCTATAGCTTGTAAAGAGTTGCTTTTGCTGTCTAAAATTTGCAAAAATGACAAATAAATTACTGAATCTAGTATGAATACTATTTATGTAAGGAAACTCAGGTGCGGAAACAATTTCCTACACTAATCTCTAAAGGAAAGTATTGTGCAAATTCTTTTAAATCCTTACAATTTTAGATTCGTTAACTACTTTAACAATGATATTTCAGCCATATACCATGCATACAGAAAAATAGAGAATGACACAATGATTTACCCTGGGAAAAACCTTTCGGTAAAAAACCCCAGCACTCCAAAACCTGCACAATGTATTATCTTCAACACAATGGTTACAACACACTTGCAATGCAAGTTCTTTCAGGAGACAATCGACACACACAAGACTAATCTAGTAGCACTCAATCATACCAACAATACACTCTTTTTCTATATCTGTCTGCAACCCTAAAAAATGCTTATATCATGCGCTTTCCTTTTTAGGGCAACTTCCAAAGATAGCCGTATTAGAGTTTTACGATTGTGGAAGAGTGTACAATACTCAACTTTATCAGTTGCCACATGTCATTGCATGTCTTCACCCATCATTGAATCTTCTAGAAATAGCTCTTACGTGTCATAGAAATCCATCATAACCATTTCAACCATGATCTCCTTACACACAATTCAAGATGCCGACACATCAAGTGGAGTGACACATCAACATGCCAACTAGACATGTACACTCACACTTAATTACATTATTTGCAAGAAATACATTTTACAAAACAAGTAATAAGAATAGGAATTATCCAAGGTTGAGACACCTTATTCCTAACAATTTATGGGGTTCAAGCACGGGCTCGTGACACCCATGAATAGTATTGTTTAAAATTTAGAGGTCACTAAATTTATGATGCATATTCTCTTTATTTGACAGTGCTACATCATTATAATTGATAGTACTATCATCTCAACACACAAGAATAACACTGTTTTACTAAATGCCCTGCATAGAACATTAATCTAAATCCACATTAGACACATGGATACTGTACTTTTCCTTTTTTATAAAGAAATGAATTACCCCAGAATCATTGAATCTTCCATTGATATGAATACATAAATACATACTGTTCTGCTCCATTCTTAAGAATATGTGCATAAATAGATATCATTGTTTAATATGTATGTTCTTTCTCATTTGTTTGTAGAAATAGATGCTACTGTAGACTGATTTCTTCTCACTAAACAACATTGTACTTTTTTAATGCCAACGGTTTATGAATTTATGCATATGCTTCTCTTGTCTTGGCACAACATTAGTGTTCTCCTCCTATTTTGATATGACATTGTTGATTCCACATATATGTTTCAAAACAAAATTACACAATTATTTCATCATTGCTTTGTATAGTGGTAAGGTACAGTGTCACCTCATTTCTGATCTGCAAGTTTGTTCTCTATTGGCTGTAACACTCTTTCAATTAGGAACATTTATCCTTATTGCATCATTTACTCTTCTGTTGATATGCATCTCTTAGCATTATATTTCCATTATGTATTGTATCTTCCTTTCTTTCCTGCATATCATACTTTAGAATTTGTGGACATCTCTCGCTTGCACACACCACTAGGTCCCCATGTTTGGTTGATGGATTCAATCAGCTAATCCATGTTTGTATGTAAATGTCATGTGGGATGACATTTATGTATGAATGTGGGTTTGGTGATTGGATTTATCGACTTAACATGTGGATGCTTTGCTTTCCTAAATAGCAATTCCTTCCTAATGCAGGATAACAACTATATGTAGTAAAAGGTTTCACAAAACTATGTCCCTTTGATACTTTATTTAGTTATTGTAGATGTATACCTTGTTATTGAATTGATGTTTACATAATTGATATGCAGTTCTGAAAGTGTGATTGTAGCATGTTGTTTTTAGGTATTTATGCAATGTTTAGATCCAAATTGGATCTAACTACTCTCTTTCTCTATGATTGTAGGACAAAACCAGAAGAAGACTTTAGGATGAAAACAAGGCAAAAGCCATAAAGGTCAAGATGACCAATTATCATAATGAAAAATACCTCTCCAAGGCAATGCTTAGATCTCTAAATCCTCTAATGCTCTTTTATTACTTTCAACATTGTACATCTTCTATATGTTTACAATTGAAAGGTGTAACCTATGAAGGAATACTTGTTTATTACATTCACTTTGAATGTTCAATGTAATGATCAATTTATGAAATTAAAATTTTAAATCTGATCAAAACTTAGAGACCAATACCAGTGTTAATAGGAATGCAAAAATAAGGTATTTTGTCTTCAATATTTGAGTAGTAGTGTTGAATGAATGTACCTTTATGCAGTCTTTATGTTGTTTATAGTTGGAATGTTGCATGTGTACTTTAATCTTCTAAATCTGACCAATTCTACAACTTAAGACAACAACTAACAAATCCATAATCCAATGTAAGACAATTATCAATTCATCAATTTAGTGTGCAACTAAAATGATAATAGTGATAGATAACTGTATGGACAGAGGAAAATTCACTTCTGAACACATCAAGAAGATTGAGGAAGGAGACATCTTGGTTGAAAACATAAGGAAATCAGTTGAAACCTCTTCTCAAGACATCAATATCTATAACAACATCTATCAAGGGTAGATAGATAAAATTGAGAAAGCCAAGATAGAGATTAGCAAGATAAGGACCAGGCAAACACAACTGAGAAATGCACTTGCACCCTCCTTAGCTATACTAAATGAGAAAATCAAATAGATTGATGCAACTATTGTCACATATGATCAAGGCCTTTGCATGGATCTGGTAAAAATGGAGAATCTCACATATGCATTTTGCGCCCATCTTCAGACTGTTGATGCACTCAAGGCATTATGGCAGCCAGAAATCAAGAATCTTTAGATTGCATACCCAGATGTGTACTCTGAGTAAGTACTTAGGGACTTTATTTTTTGGCACCTTTTTCATTAATGTCAAAGGGGGAGTAGAGTATATAAAGGAGCATGGTGTATATAGCCAAAGGTATGATGTACAGTAAACGTGCAATTTTTTGTGTTAAGTCAAAGTTTAGTAACTTGGCCACATTCCTTTGTTGCCATTAATGACAAAGGGGGAGATTGTTGTCAAGTTTAGATGACAAGGTTTATATGACTAGTTTTGTGTTGTCATTATGGAAACAAATTCATATGCAGTTTTGACAGTAAGTTCACAAACTTTGAAGATCAAGATTTGGCTAAGTATAGAAAGCATAATAGAATAGAGGTATACAGTTGATCAGAGAACCAACGCACGTGCGTATGATATATTTAGAACATGTGCCTTTTTACTTAAGCTTTATGATATTTTATTATGCTTATTCTATACACGCACGGTAAGATATGACAGTGCAGAGAAGTTACAATTTCAAGTGCCACTAGCAGTTCAGCAAACAAAGCATGGAGCCAACTTCAAATTTTCATTAGCGTATATTATTTTGTTTTGTAATGGGTATTCACCTATTGTAATATGTTTTTAATTATTTTATTAACACTCATGTAAACACGCTTAAGACAATTCATTTAGAAGCGTTGTGTATGCTAATTTTGGGCCGACTAAGTTCTAGTTTTTGGTCACGTCTATTCAGGCATGTATATATACTTGACATGCAATTTTTTATTAAGTGGGAGAGTAGAAAATATGTAGTAAAGATATACAGAATAATAGTATAAATAAATCAGTATGAGATAGAGATCTTTAAGAGATTAGAGCATCAACGCATAAACAAAACTGATCAGACAATAGTGTCATAACAATAGTTCACTTTTTGGATATAGTGTGTAACTGTTATCAGGAGTTTGTAGCCTTCTTCTTGTTGGGAAGTGAGCTCTAGCAGTGATCCATTCACCTTTAACAAGGCTTTTGTAAAAGACTCCTAACAGGGTCATTGTACTAAGCATTGTAATGACTGCTCCTAACAGGGTAAAGGAACTCTAACAAGTTCATAAGACTAGTATAATTATTTGTGGGTACTAATTCCCACCAGGGTTTTCCTCTGATTAAGGTTTCCCCGTAAACATATCTTGTGTTATGTTCCATTGTGTTATGCTTTATCTATTATTTATTTTGATTTAGGTTTCAAGTTGATGAAATAAATTAAATTTACAAACACTGATTCACCCCCCTCTCAGTGTTTCTAATAACTTTATCTATAGCAGCTGCCCTATCTGAGTCAATTCTAACCCCTTCCTTTGAAACAATATGCCCTAAGAACTTACCCTCTATCACTCCAAAAGTACATTTCCTAGGATTCAGATAAATCCCAAATTCAAGAGCTCTTTCAAAAATCTTTCCTAAGTGTTCACAATGTTGTTCCTCCCTTTTAGAATATGCTGTGAGATCATCTTGATAGACCTCTAAGAATTTCTATAGAAAATCTGAGAAAGAAACATCCATAGCTCTCTGAAATGTGGCCCCAACATTTATTAGGCCAAAGGGCATCCTGACATAAAAATATGTCCCCCAAGGTGTAGTGAATGCAGTCTTGAACTTTTCTGACTCCTTGACCATTATCTAGTTATACCCTAAGAATCCATCCATCATGGATATCAACTCACAACTAGTAACCCTCTGCAACATATTTTCCATATTTGGGAGGGCATAGTTATCCTTGAGGGATGATACATTTAGATTCCTAAAATCTACACACAGTCTGATATCTCCATTCTTCTTCCTAACAGGAACTAAATTGGAGACCCAAGAAGAATGTCTGATAGGTTTGATGATTCCTGCATCCTTCAACTTCATTAACTCTTATTCCATTTTGGGCCTTAGTGTGGGATTTATGGGCCTTTTCTTTTTTCTGAAAGGCTTGGCATTTTCTTTCAGAGGAATTTCATGCTGAAATAGATCCTCATTATATGCCTTAAGATCATCATATGTCCATGCAAAGACCTTCTTGTATTTCCTCAATAAATTAATCAGGTCCTCTTTCACTTTTAGTGACATTTTCCTTCCAATAAATAAGTTTTTAGGAGCATCACTTGTTCCTACATTTAATTCTTCCAAATCCCCAGGTCCATTTACATTTTTTTTATAGAAAATGGCTTATCCTTATTATCAAAAGCTTTTCTAACACAACTGGCCCTTTTGGTACCTTATTTGACTTTATATTTAACATTTCCCTTCCTAAGATAGTGTCTTTTCCATCCAAGGTCTATATATACCCACTTGAATCAATTTCTCTATCTTCAAATTTTGCTTCATAGTGCAAGAATCTTAGGATGTCCATATCATCATCAAAAACTTTCCAGTTCTCCACATTATCAGGTATTGAAGGCCTAGATTGGACCTCTATTTTAGAGATCCCAGAAAATGTAATATCTTCTGGCCTTAAGGCTATATTAGCAATCAATTCTTCCATTCTATTTTGGATTCTGTCCATCTAGTCAATACCAAATGCATCAAAATTTTCAAGTTCATCCCAAACAACATTTTTGTTTTGTTACAATCTATGATTCTTTGAAGTATACTTAGATTTAATATGAGACACTACTAATTTAGAGTCTCCAATGACTCTGAGACATTTGATTCCATATTTGGAGACCAATCTCATACCTATTAACAAGGCTTCATACTCTGCCACATTGTTTGTGCATGTAAATGTTAATGTAAATGAGAATTTGAAAGTCTTACCAGTAGGAGCAATCAACAATACTCCAGCACCATATCCCTCCTTAGAACTAGCACCATCAAAATACATTACCCATAATTTACTTTGTTTAGATAAATTATTTTCATCTTCAAACAATAATTTAGATTGGAAATTTATTTTAGTTTGCTTCTCTTGTACTTGAAAAGACCCCATCTTAGTATCTAAGAAACAATTCATGTTTTCATTTTCTTCTTCCTCAACCATGTGAGGAGTTCTAGTGTCTTTGGATACTTTAATGTTTTCACCAGTAATGTTAAAATTAGAAAATTATGAATCACATCGAATACTTCCCCCATTGAAGCACTCCACTTTCTTGATAACAACATCCCATATTGAGGGGGAAAGTCCACTACTAAA
The DNA here is from genome assembly GCA_018584345.1 of Thuja plicata. Classification (NCBI taxonomy): domain Eukaryota; kingdom Viridiplantae; phylum Streptophyta; class Pinopsida; order Cupressales; family Cupressaceae; genus Thuja; species Thuja plicata. The sequence continues at coordinate 939,153 of MU228544.1, forward strand.
ACACTCATTGTTAAAACTTTGTCAGGGTAAGAAGCAATCTTATAAGACAGGGCTTTTATAGTTCCAATAATAGGCACCTCTCTTGAATCCATGGCCTGACATCTTCCATGGGGTGTATCTACTTTCAATCCCATTTATTTCATAACTTCAGTAGGCATAACCGTGCTAGATGCCCCAGAGTCAATCATACAGTTTTTCAACATCTTTCCATTTATCAACAAAGTTAGGAAAAAGGGATGTACAGTTTATGAAGAACTATTAACAAAATTTGCATCTAAGAACATTTGGGGAATCTTTGAAACAAGTTCATCAACATCTTTTACTTTACCTACAAATTTGTCTTGTGATTCTGTAACCTTCTTACCTTCTTCTGATCTAGTAATCTTTGTAGAAGTAACACTTTTTACCCATGTTAAAGATTTTTCCTTATGCTCACCTATTCTCATCATTTCCAACAAAGGAACCTTAACAGTAATTTGAGACAGGAGTTGCCCCATATCAATAGGGGTATACTTTACATAAGATGCATCTTGTTTTTTATTTATACAATCCTCCTCCTCTACTTGAAAGGCTAACTTGGTCTCAAACCTCTTTTGTTGTTTACTTTCATTTTGGGGAGGGGAAACAACATTTCCTAGTGTTCTTTCTTTTTCTTTGTACAAAATATGTGGGCCACTAGGCTTATTTGCTCTCTTAACAAATACTTTCTTAGCACCCTCTTTTTGTTTTTCCTTTTCTGGTGTCTATTTGGTATCTCTCTTGGCATATTTAACAAACATACCTATGGGTCTTCCATCAGTATTTCCAATTGTTCTATTTCTTAAACTATAATTACCCCTTACTTGGGTAACCATATCTGCTATAATTTGGGCAATCTCTTCATCAGAAGGTCTTCTATAAACAAGGATCTCATCACCTTTCTTAGCATTACATGTCATGTTATCAATTTCCCCATTTTCTGTATCAGAAAAAATTTCAACACATAAATGTGAAGAAGCCATAGCACAACCACTTTCATCATATAACTGCTCGTCGTAATCTTCCATCTCTTCATTTGAAGATAATGTAGCATCTATGATACAATACTTAGGATGATGAGGAGATTGGTAGGCCATGCACCAAGGATCATCATTGCACATATTTATAGAATTCTTATGCAAGGGGTCCGGGGTCTTATTATCATACTTTTCCTTTGGTTGTGGGAGAATAGGCTTCCCATCTTTCCATTGTGTGGTATAATGATAGTTTTGCATCCTAGGTTGTCTGTTATAGTTAACATAGGATGGTTTATCATTATTGGGAGCCTTACTTTTATTATTCTCTCCAGGCTTTAGATCCTTCAGAGCATTTAGGATTTGTTTCAGACAATCATTTTCTTTAGGTTTATCAGTTATAGGTTTGTCTGACTCCTTATTGAACCTTGTTGGCTTCCAATCCTCTCTCCTACCCACTTTTCTCGAGCCTCTTCTATTGGTTTCAATGTTTACCACAATCTTAAATGCTTCTCTAATATTTCTAGGATTCTTTTCTCTTAATAGATAACCCATTTTTGCATCAAAAGCATTAAGATAAGTGGAGAGACATACCTTATCATCCAATCTCATTACTTGGAGTAGTTTTTGCATTATCCTTTGGAATCTGATGTTAAATTCTACCACTTCTTCATTTGAGTTCTTCTTTGTATTGTTGAACTCATTCAACATGAAGCCTTCATTAGTCTTATCCCCATATTGATCTCTGAAAAATTCTTTCATTTCATCCAAGGATCCAATACAATCATGGGGCAACCCTCTAAATCAGTCCCTGACATCCTCAGTTAGTGATTGAAAAAATAATTTCATCATTATATCATCATGTCCAATCTCATAATCATCCATCATATCCATGAAATTCTTTAAATGCTCTTCACATGTTATAAAATTATTACCAGCAAATTTTGGAAGCTTATCCCTAATCTTTTTAGGAATTTCATTTGGATAGCATGGAATACCCAGGAAAATAAATTGCTTATACCTTTCTATATAGACAGGTGTTTTTTGAGTTGAGCCAGCACCTTGAGAATTTGATGATGTAACATTTGATGTGATAGCATTACCCAGACCATTGGTGGTGGTAGATTCATTCCTAAATTTAGAGACAATTTAGCATTAGTAATAAAAGGAAGAGGACCAGAGGTTTGCCTGAGAAATTCAATTTTATTTTTCATCTCCAGAGCAGAGGCCTCCAATTCGGCCTTCTCCAATTATTTGGCTATGATATCCCTTTCTCTCTTGGCTCTCTCCAAATCGGTATCCAATTTGGTCATTGGATCCACTGCATTCCTTTTATTTATTGGCTTTATTTCAATTGCTATCACTTTTTGCTTACCTTTGTCCTTGGGCTTTTATTGTTCATATTCAGTTTTTTCAGGTATAACAATAGCATTTATTGCTTCTAAATCTTACAGCTGACTTTTCAATTGTTCAGATTTTATCTGAGCATGTCTAATCCTATCCTCTTTCTCCTTTTCTCTTCTTTGTCTTATGGAAATCTTCTCTTGGATCTTTATTTCCAGTTCACCAACTTCTTAAAAAATTTCCTCAGAATCTGGGAGAGTTGTTTCATATTTGAGGTTTCTTCCATAATGGATAGTTCTCTTCTGTGAGTGTGAGATTGAGGCCTATGTGATGAGGGAGAGCTAAGGGAACTAGGGGAATTCCTATTATCATCTCCTCTACTTTTTCTTCTTGACCTTCATTCATGTCTGTGGGACTCACTATGGCCCACTTTCTTAACAAATCTTGGTCCATTCTCATCTCTCTCACTTTGAGAGTAATAGTCACCATATATACCTGTATAGTTGGAAAATGGAAGCACTTCCATTGTAGACTAGTTTAGCCTTCTGAGTAAGTGGTTTGGGGTCATGTCAAGTGCCTTGAATGGGTCCCTGACTTGGATCTGGCTTTTTCCCCTATTCTGCCCCATTTCAACTATTTCTAGCCTATTTCTGACACTCCAGACTGAAAAATTGGGACCTTGACCTGAAGGTCAAGGTTGAACTTTTTGGGTCAAGGTTGACCTTGACCTCGAGCTAGGTCAAGGTTGAAATTGACCTTAACCTAGTTCACAATCAGCCTTTTTTAGGCCCATGGTTCAAATTCTAGAATTTAAGGGTTTCCGGATGTTGGGCTTTGGAAAAAGTTAATTCCCGCTTCCGGGTTGGCTGTTTCAGTCTTCAGAACAACAAATATTAAATTATATTTAATATAGGTCCTCTTCTAGGGGTATGAGTCTAATTGGAATTTAAATCTCCTATGTAGGCCTCTCTAGAAGATTGTTCCCTAGTTTCATATAAAAAGAAGCTTTCTACTTTCATTTTCTCTAACCATGATCATCAACTTTCAAAGAATTGAAGAGTGAAATCCAAAGGTGAAGAAGAAAGATTTGAAGCAAGCCAAGTAGCCATTGAAAAAATCATCTATCCTCAAGCATTCAAGCACTTCTCAAGCACTCATTTCATCAAGAAGATCCATTGGTGACCATTGAAGGATTCAAGCTCCATGGAGCTCTCTTATTGAAGATTTCTCCATCCACATTCCTCCAAGCCTCTTCCTATTCAAAGACCCATTCAATATTGGTGTTTAAGATCTACAAGAAATTTATTGGAGACATCATACAATCTACATTCTACATTTTACATCCATTTGGTGCATGCATACTTGTGGATTCACAGATTTGAATCTGCCACAAGGGCTTCTACAAGCAAGGTGAATTTGTTCATTTACTTTGTTTTACTTATGCAATTTCAATTATACTTTGAGGTTAATTCCATAACTGGGGTTTTACCAAGGTAAACCCCTCCCCCCAATAAACCAATCCATTTTTCTTTTAGGTACAGGTTCGAAACAACAGATCGGAGTGCAGATTCAAATACCCTTTTCAGAAAACTTTCGGGATCCAAAAACAGATTTCTTGTCGGAGACTTTTTAGGTCAATTCTGCCCTAGGTCAGAATTGGAAATTCTAGGTCAGTGGTGACATTGACTTGAGGGTACAAATTAGAACTGTGTCAGAACGGAAAAATATTTTTGGGTTTTATTCATCTCTGTGTTTCTATTCTAGATCTGGTCTCATATTTTCTAGAAACTGAGTGAAGACCCCCGAAAATAGAATTCTTTAGATCTGCAACATTTCAAGGTTATTACTTTTCTCCTATTCAATTCAATCAAAGTTCTTAATCTATCTAAACCTATCACACATTCAAATAAATAAATAGGTATTTAAGTTCTTCCTCTTTTCTCTTATTTCAAAATGATTGATTCATTTATGCATTGATCCTTCCTTTTGGGTTAATCAGTTTGGATCCTTCATTTGTATATCTAAGGATAAAAGGAGAGCATCTTATTTACCCCCTAAATTTCAAATACATTCTATTTCATACACATAACATTCTTTAAATGTAATACATCATAAAATCATATTTAAATGTAATATTTCTTATCTTACATTTTGGTGAACCCGCGATAGACAACTCTTTATTTTGGTGTTAGATTTACATCTTTTATGTTAGATCTTGCATACATATTAGATTAGATTTCTTTTATGTTCTTGCATTTAAATTTCAAAAATTAAAAATCAAAATCTTGTGTTTCCTAAATTAGTTCATTTGCATTGCATTAGTGTATGAGATTTACCACTTCTAGTCCTACTTATAGTATCCCGATTAGAAGAATCCATAGACTTATGGGTTCCTTTGATCCTGAGTCTTCCTCTCCTTTCCTTAGGATCTTGGATGAAAATTTGATCACTAATTATTCCAATACTTCTATGGAGCATAACTCTTCTCACTCATCTCATGATGAGGATGATGCTTTAAGAGTTCCTCCTAAACAAGTGCAAAAACTTTCAACCAAACTTGATAAAATAGGAAATTGCCTTATTCAAGAAAACCATAATCAAGATTCCATCCAAGCTATAGAGGCTCTTAAGAAGTTCTTCGTGATAGTGATCAAGGTATTAATCTCTTGCATGGTATCACTCATATTGTGCATTTGAATGTTAAACCTTTAGCTCAAGAGCCTCAAGATCTAGGATTCACTCCTCCTGTCACTAGTGAGGGACCTTCTTCTATTCCTTTACCTAGCATTCCTACTTATACTCCTCCTTTTATGACTACATCTCTCCCAATTTCATCTATTCATGTGAGTGTTCCACCGGTATCTCTACCTACCTATCAACCTTCATATCATAGTGTGCCTTTTACTTATTCCAATCCCCTTCCAACTATGGTTCCAAGTGTTCCACCAGTTGTGTCTTCCATTCCTAGCACTTCCTACACTTTTCCTAGTATTCCCAATACTTCTATGCCACCTATGTCTTCTAATGATTCCACAATTATTAGTTTGGCTCAAACTATATCATCTTTACAACAACAACTTGCATCCTTAACTAAATCAAAGTCTAGCATTCCTACATGTGACATGGGTAGTCCTTTATCCTTAGACATTATTTGTGCTACTATCCCTCAGCCAGCCGATATGCCTCATCTTGAGAACTACAATGGTAAAGGCAATCCTGTTACTCACATTAAAACATTTCAAATCCTTTGTAGTGATTATGCTCATGACCATAGGATTTTAGCTAAACTACTTGCTAGAAATTTTTGTGATAAGGATTTGCAATGGTATTGTTCTTTACCTCCTTATTCTATTGATTATTTTCCTAAACTTGCTAATACATTTATCCAACAATTTCAAAATAACATTGGTCTGCAAGTTTCCTTAACTGATTTAATGCATTTTAAACAAAACATTAAGAAAAAATTGACTGATTTTATTGGTAGATTTAAGCATTTGTATGCTCAAATTTCTTATCTTGTTCCTGATATTCATATTCAACATATGTTTATTTCAAATTTACAAAAGGATATTAGAGATAAGATTCTACTTACTGAATTTACCTCTTTTCAACAACTTTGTGCAACACTTCATCATTATTAATTACAAGTGAGTCAATTTGAGAGAAACACTCCAATGGCTCCTATTCCAGTTGATAAGAGTGACACTACTCCTAATCCTAATAAGTTTCAAAAACCTAACAACTATGTCAAGATTAATAAACATATGAATGCAGTTGCTAATCAAGTTGCTGTTGCATCCCACAATGCCACTTCTGCATCCACTGATTGCGTATGAATCACACGTTTAATCCTCTCTCTGAATCTTTACATTCTATTATGAGTAGGTTGTTAAGTGCTAATATGATTACCTTGCCTCCTATTCAACCTCTCCTTACTACTACAATAGCATCAAAATCCTTTGATTCTAAAGCTTTTTTCTAATACCATTGCCATAATGGCCATGATACTAAAAAATGTTATTCTCTAAAGCATATGGTTCAAGACTTAATTGATTCTAATGCTCTATCTGTTGATAATTGTGATGGTAATGGGAACAAATCCGTCTCTCCTCCTAATCAAAACCTTCAAATCTATATGAATCCTTTACCTACACATGATACTAATACCATCTATCAAAAATCTTCTATGGATATGTTGGCACTCCTAAATTTGAAGCAAATTTGGAGTGACCATGTTAAAATTTTTCAGACAAGCAAAGTGTTTACCCTTGAAATTTTGTGTAAGAAGGCTCAGTTTAGAGTGATTGAAAAAGGTGCTCGGATGATTTTCACGAGATACAAATTTGGAAGAGGCTCTAATGCCTTTCATTTGATATATGCAGTGGGTCCCAGCTCCTAAGTTTCAGTTCTGACATGTTTATGGAGTAGTCATTTTGAGGGGGTCACCTAATTCTACATCTTTGCTAAGTGTCAATTTGCTGTCCGGAGCCTACTTTGCCTCTGAGTGTCCTACACCCTGTTGAGTTTCATAATTTTCCACTTTGAGAATGTTTAGCATGCATATCAAAGAGCTTATGTTTTAAACCTCAGGTCATTCTGAATCCATTTGATAAGTTTTCATACTTCCCAAAGTTGGTGGTTCATGAACTGTCTCCGTTTTTGTCCTGTCTAGAAATCTGAATAGCCCATTTTGACACATTACAACTTTTGACCAATTCATCCAATTGAGAAAATTCCTTTTGCACTGTGTTCCAGTGGTCACACACTCCATATGTTCCAGTCTGCAGATCTTTACGAAATCAGATGACAAGTTTTCAAGAACCATTCCGACAGTGATTAAATCTAATTTCATGTGTTTTCAAATTCAGAATTACTAAGTGACCCACTTTGAGCTTTTGAAAGTCTATGCCCGGGTGAACATTTTGGATAATTGAAGGTTGACCTACATTATAGACCTAGGAATGAACTCCTTTGAATATTCCCAAGCCTTGACCAATCCGGTAAACCACCTTTCTTTGCCGATTTCGAACCCGATTTCTGCATTTTTATTGTGTTTTGGTTCAGAAAGTGTTAAAGTGCTATCTTCGCAGATCGGTTTCAGTTCAGTGGTTTCTTTTCAGAGGAAGGTAACTGAGGGGTCATGTTCTACATATGACATTCATTTAGGATCCAGAGGTTCAGTTTCTGGAAGATCTTTTTGATGACCCTTTGATTTCATTCTTCAGAGGCAGTTTCTTCAGTTTGCAGTGCGGAAAGGAGTTAAGATTACCAAATGCCCTACTTTGCCAGTGAATAACTTTTACTTTGCCAGTGAATAACTTTTGGCCGGTTGATTCTTTTGATGAAATTCTTTTTGCGTTGTCTTGCAAAGCTGACACACTACCTCCAGTCCGGATTTGAGCCCCCCATTAATCCATTTGTCAGCCTTTTAAAATCAATTACGACAATTAAAATCATATTTTGACAATATGTTGGCAGTGCGGAAAAGAAAGTCATTTTTGGAAAATGATAGTTTTATGTCTGAGGGATGTTTTTCAGGACAAATCAAGGCATAATGTTCATTGCATATTAATGTACTATCTGACTTCATGGCAAAGTTCCCAGATGTGTTTTAGTCATTTTGCGATGGTCGATAAGAAGGGGATTATTGCTAGTGTACACTGCAAGCATTAAAAGAATTACCCTGCGCAAGTATGGTAAAGGATATTTTGAAGTTTATTAATACTTTTTAAATATGTTTACAGAGGTAATCTTAGCAGCCTGCACAACAAGAGGAAGCCAGACATATTGTTTTAAAGTCTACAAACATATCAAGTGAGTGATGAGTGCCACACACCATGGAGGGTTTTTAGTATTTTCTAGCATTGTGATTGCAGACATTGAAGACCAAACCTTGCACAAGCATAATATAAAGAGGATTTTCAGATTACACAGACAGTTGATATTACAAAATCCAGATAACATTGCCAGGCAGACTGTGATATCTTTTGAGGAGTGATTTGAAGCTTATGGATATTTTAAATCATGCATTTGCAGATGTGAATCCATAGAAAGGGACGCCCAACCCTCTGGAGGAGAATGGAGGAGAATGGAGGAGAATTTAAATGGTTAAAACCTTTTAATTATTTTTTGTATTCACGGATTTGCATAAACAAAAAACACAGTCATATTGCGGGGGAAATAACTTTTTATTCCACCGTTGGATTTCACTCATTTTCGGATATGTTGTCGCAAATCCAATTCTCTAGCTTCCCACTGGAGCGATTTTCCAAATTCTTCCTGGTTCTCGAGATATAGACGTCTATGTGCAACACTCTCTAAACATTTCCCATGAAATCCGAAAATGGATTATCCCATATTGCTTGTGCTGTGGACTTTTTTCATGTTTATATGCTAAAACACATTCATCCATGGTAAGTAAAAGAATCCCAGAGGCTTTGGGCGACCTCTTGAGAGCTGGAGGAATGCAGACTTGGGCCAAACACTGTGTTTTACCATGAATTTCGAAAATGCCTTTGAAACTCTCAAATCCATTATCCCACATGCATGCCTCAAGAGAATTTTGAAATGTTTATAAGCAAAGACACAAACATATGACTTTGAAGTTGAAGAGGAGGCTCTGCGCGCGCGCGCCCTCATCTGACCACCTCGGGTTCCATGCCCAAAAATGCAGGTAAAGTAATTTTGACGAAAGTCGCGAAGTCGCCAGATGTGCTCAGTCGCCTAGTCGCCGGATCTGGATGGTCGCGATGTCGCCAGATGCCTTGGTCGCCTAGTCGGGAGTAAAAATGAAGGTAACCGCCAGACTGCGGAGACTTGGTGACTGACCGCTAGCGGTTAGTCGCCCAGTCGCCTGATGCCAAAGTTAACCGCCGAGACTTGGCGACTAACCGCTAGCGGTTAGTCGCGAGGTCGTTTGATGTCAAAGATGGCTGTCGCGACGAGGAGATAGCCGCTGGTCGCGTGGTCGCGAGATAGAAATAAGTCGCCAAATGCTAGTCGCGAGGTCGCCTGATGTCAGAGGAAGCTGTCGCGACAAGGAGACGACCGCTAGTCGCCAAGTCGCTGGATGAAATTAACTGTCGAATGCTGGTCGCCAAGTCGCCCAGGAATTGGCCAGAGGAGGAAATTGACTCGCGACTTAGAGACTGAGCCAGTCACGATGTCGCCGGATAAAGCTAAGGTAAAGGATGAGTTGAGCACAGTTTATAACAGTGAATGAGAGCATGCCACGTGTCATTTTCTGGTGATTTCTGGGTATTATAAGCATAAATTTGAAATTTTCACAGGGGTTAAAAAATTGTGAGCAGAGACCTGATCTGTAGACTGTCGTCTAGGGCTCGATTTTTGTCCAAAATATGAAGTATTATATACCGTTGGAATCAGCTCGAGACGAGGAATCTGTTTCTTTAGGTTATTTTTGCACATCTATTAAAGGAAAAAAGCAGTATTCAGTTTTCTCTTCGGGGGTCATTGATGATAAACAGGGAAGATGTATCTGGGAAGCTATAGATTTCAGATTTGTTCTAGATACATGAACTAAGTTTCATCTATGAATCAGAGGGGAAATAAGATTTGATTTCTTTCCAGAAGCCTGATAATGTTGACTAAAGGAACAGGCAATGTCT
>MU228544.1:959677-971375 GCA_018584345.1 Thuja plicata
TACTGAGCTTGTCATTACCTCTAAAGATAATGTCATCAACAAATATGGAAACTAATAGTAATCCATCAGGTGTCTCCCTTGTGAATAGGTTATAATTTGCTGCTCCTTTCTTGAATCCAATCTTGGTAAGATAACCATAAAGTCTCTCATGCCAAGCTCTTGGGGCCTGTTTAAGACCATAGAGTGCTTTCTTCAATTTGCATACCATATCTGGTTCATGTGAAAGACTAAATCCTTCAGGCTGTTCAATTTAGACTTCTTCATTCAAATCACCATTCAGAAAAGCTGATTTTACATCCATTTGATAAAATTTAAAGTCTTTGAATGTTGCATATGCCAAAAATAGTTTAATGGCTTCTAGTCTGCTAATAGGGGCAAATGTATCAGTGTAGTCTATTCCTTCTCTCTGTGCATATCCTTTTCATACCAATCTTTCTTTGTTTCTTACTACTGTACCATCTTCATTCATCTTGTTTTTGAATACCCACTTTGTTCCAATCACATTTTTGTCACTGAGTCTAGGGACCAATTCCCATGTATCATTTTTAATTATCTAATCTAATTCTTCTTTCATTGCATTCTTCCAATCAAAATCATTACAAGCATCTTCAACACTTAAAGGTTCAATCTGTGAAAGTAAGCATACCTCTTCATCCATTGGTAGACCTTTTGCTTTAGATCTAGTCAAAACACTGCTGCTCTGATCTCCAATGATGTCATCTTTATAGTGGTATCTGGATGTGAATTTTTGAACCTTAGGTGTGTCTTCTTCTTCTGTAATCTATGATTCTTCTCTGCTTGATTCAGGGTCATTGCATGAGACATCAATACAATCAAACATTTCTTCAATAATAGTATCTTTTCTGCTAGGTCTGGGTTCATCTTCAATCATAGGTACATATTCATAGTACCACTCTTAAACCATAAACTTTTCATCAATCTTAACATGTGTGCTTTCAATTATCTTCTTTAATCTCAAATTGAAACATCTAAATGCTTTTCTTTTAGTAGAATAACCAAGGAAAATACCTTCATCACTTCTGGCATCAAAATTACGAACACCATCATCTCTCTTGATGTAGCACTTGCTGCCAAAGATTCTGAAATACTTTATTGTAGGTACCTTTCCAAACCAAACTTCATAGGGTGTCTTATCTGCGCCTGGCCTCAACTGAGTTTTGTTGATAGTATATACTGCTATGTTCACTGCATCTCTCCAATAGGTGTGTGCAACTTTTTCTTCAATCATCATAGTGCACGCTGTATCAAGTATGATCCTGTTCCTCCTTTCTGCAATCCCATTCTGCTGAGGGGTTCTAGGTGCACTCAACTATCTTTTAATACCATGTTCTTCACAATAATTATAAAACTAATCAGAGGTGAACTCTCCTCCTCTATCAGATCTTAGACATTTCAATTTTAATCTGGATTCATTCTCAACATTAGCTTTGAATATTTTAAACTTCTCAAAGGCTTCAGACTACTGCTTTAAGAACACAACCCACATCATCGTAGAAAAATCATCAACAAAAAAAATGAAATACCTTTCTCCATAATATGATCTTGTTTGAGTAGGACCACATAAGTCTGTGTGTACCAAGTCCAATTTGTTTTCAGCTGAGTTTTGCTTGCTTCTAAAAGAACTCCTTACATTCTTACCCATAACACATTCCATGCATATTGTGTCAACTGGTCTTGCAATACTTGGTAGGTCTCTAACTATCTTGACATTACTGATCTTTACTATGTTATCAAAATTGATATGACATAGTCTCTTGTGCCATAGACAACTATCATCCACCTTTGCAACAAAACAACTTGCATCAGAATTAAGCTGAAAAACATTACCTTTAGTTTTAGAGCCTGATGCAATCATGTCTCCATCCTTTTTGTTAATGATGCACTTTTTTTCTTTGAACTCTAAATGATAACCCTTTTCAAGTAGCTATCCAACACTTAGCAAGTTATGATGTAATCCATCAACATATAGAACATCATATGTCTTTTTCTTTCCATCCAAAGTGATAGAACCTCTACCTATGATAGGTTTAGGAGTGTTGTCTCCAAATCTAACCATACCACCTTTGTATTTGTCTAACTGAACAAATCTTCCTTTGTCACCTGTCATATGATGGGAGCATCCACTGTCAATGAGCCAATCAATTCTGATGTCTACTTTGGAAATTAGGGCTAGCTCTTGTTCTTCCTTTTCATCTTCAATGTCCATTTCCTCAAGCAACTTTTCCATGTCTCTAAGGGAAACGAATCCAATTTCATCTTCTCCAAAATCTTCATCAGTTACACCTTCTTCAGCATGATAACATTCCTTCTTATATTTGGGTTTGTAATCAGATCAGAACTTCTTGATTCTTGTGGGACACTTAGATGCAAAGTGACCAATCTTGTTACATGAAAAACATTTAAATGGAAGTTGTCCTTCATATTTTTCTTTACCTTTATTTTCTCTTCTAGCAATCATAGCAATGATTTCTTCTAGTTCTTCATCAACTTCTTCTTTCTCATTATGACTAGAGATGTGTAAGGATTTCTTACCATGGACTGAGGCTTTGAAAGCTATTTCACTTTTAGGTTCAGTCTTCAATCTTGATATCTCAAATGCAGAGATTTTTTTGATCAAGGTCTCTCTCTTGAAGTCTTGTGAGAATTGCATGGTTTCCTCTAGAATGCTTATCTTGTTTTCATAGTCTGATGTTAAAGTAGTTAGTAGCTTGTCCATTATATCTTCTTCTAATATTTCTCCACCATTGTTTATGATTCCAGAGACTGCTTCATTTAGTCTTTGATTGTAAGCTCTAATGTTCTCTTCAGGTAACATCTCAAGACTGTTGTATTTCTTTTTCCATATCTTCCTGCGTGCATTCTTTGCTTGAATATCTCCTTCAAACATATCTTCTAAATACTTTGATATGGTATATGCTCTGTCAATTTTCTTGATCTCAGAAAATTCACTACCAGATAGGGCACTGATTAGGGCTTCTTTAGCAATGGTATTATTGGTAAATATATCCTTTTGTCTATTAGTAGCATCATCCTTTGCAAGGTATTTTAGAGATGGAATTACAACCTCTTGTGTAGCAATTTCAAAGATCTCAAAGCCAACACACTGGAGATGTGTTATCATTTTGTTTTTCCAATCCAAATAATTTTCTCCATCGAACTTAGGGCTTTCTTTTTTGAAGTAAGACATCTGATCTACCTTAAGCTGTTAGGCTTCTTCTCCAAGGCACTTGGCTCTAATACCAATTGTTAGAATAGTCCCAAAGGATAATTGAGAGGGGGGAGTGAATCAGTTATCCATAACTTTAATTCTTTTTCTTCTTTAACTTTAGAATACAACAAAGTAAATGCTTAATCAGATAACACAGTACACAACACATAATTTGATTATGGGGAAACCAAAGGGTAAAAAACCCCAGTGGGAATTAGCACCCACAATGAACTATACTTCTTTATAGTAATCCCTGTTAGAAGATATCTCAACCCTATTAGCAGTTGTGCTTTACAATGCAATAAGTATAGTGACCTGGTTAAGGGTTGGACCCTATTAAGAGTCTTTTACAAATAACCCTATTAGGGGTGGTGGACTCACTGTCCAAAAGCTCACTGCTTGATGGTGAAGGCTACAACCTTCTATATAATAGATATGCACTATATCTGCTGATGAAATATAGAGTAGACCTACTATCTTGATCATTTCCAATGTATTTCAATCTTTCACTTCTTCTTCACATAGACTCTTGATGAATGAACCAACTCTGATAATCTGCTTTGTACATCTTTCTTCTCTTTTTCGTATCATTCACACTTAGCGTGTCACCTTTGACTTGCTATAAGTATCTTCCTTAAAGTATGAGATCATGGGACCTATAAGACAACTCTTCATAACATCCTTGTTAGCTCTACTAAGCACACAAGCATTATTACAACCATGCAAGTATAAACTGAATAGATGCAACGCTTCACTATGTCAGACTCACCAATTTAACTCTAACTTTGCAATCTTCTTGAAACACATTTGGCACCTTTAGATGAATATCATCAAATCATAACTAAACATGAATATACACATGCATATCCTGAAGATAGGTGCAACTCAAGAAAAATGTTATATATGTCGGCCCTAAACAGTTACACTTCCAGAACTGTAACTGCCAATAACAAAATTACATAACTTTACTGAAACATCATATCTGGATCTGTGTGTATGGACATAACATAATAAACATATCAACAACATGTATCTATCCACACAAGTCTTCATATCATCATTATGATAAGTACATATAGAATTACTACTATGTATTATATGTTGTCATCAATGACAAACATACAATCAATCAACTGCTCAGAATCAAATCTGCAACACATATTACTAATGAATCCTTCATTATCAGCACATATTACCATTGATGTTTCCATCTAATAAGGTTCCAAGTATTTATGCAATTTTGATGGTAGGGAAGATGCTACCTTTCATTTTTCTAGTCAATGCTTCCTCTTGTAGCCCACCCATTTGTCTAAGTATTTCTGCAAGGTCTATCTTGAGTGGAACCCTATATGGGAGCACATTTGGGGTTCCTGTAAAACCATAAAACCTAATGACTATTGAAACAGGATATAGAATGAAGTCACCCAAGTTGTGAACAATCTAAAAATCTTTAACATATTCCTTTGGTCTCAAAATATTTAACAACTCTTTGTGAATTCTTGGGTTATCTATGCACAATAGTGCTCTGAGCCTAGAGGCAAAACATCTATCAAAATTGATAAAAATTGTCTCTTTCCTATCCCAAGACAAATCTGTACTCCATAATTGAAATGACATCTCTTCATCATCCTAAAATCTCATAAGATTCATTTCTTGCTCAAAATAATCAACATTTTTGTACAGGATCATGTGCATCAATATAGAGTACCATCCAAATGGCCTAACTATTTTTGCCTCTTTTATGCCTACTAAACCCTGGTGAATCAATTCATAAACATGAGTAGAAAAATTAAAAACAACTGCCAAATGCGGATGCAGAATCTAGATCATCATGAACATGTAATGGATTGGCATCATGGTTTCTTCATCTTCTCCAAAGATATGACATAGGGCACTGTATATTCCTTTGGCCTTTTGCAGTGAAATATTCCAATTTGAAAGGTTTTGGTGTGTTGGAGCCTACCACAATCAAACCTCCTATCTTGCTAAAGTATTCTAATAGCGGCCCGGTTCTAAGATAATCTCTTTGGGATTTATACACTTCCTTGAAATGGTCAATATCAATATTTTATGTTTGAACAGAGAGATCATTTAAGTCAAACACCTCCCTTAACTCCTGAGCTTTAATGCTGATTAGGACATTTCCATTTATATCTCTTAGAACCCTAGAGACACTGTTATAGTTTTTTGCAATTATAATCAATAAATCTGTGTCCATGAACACCCCAGGGACTATCAATTTTCCCACATCACACTACCATATCTTACTATCCTGGGTAGAAGCATTCCTCTAGCTGAAGGAAATTCTAAACAAACTCAGACCACTTATGCAGGTTTTGGCATCTCTAGCCCATCTACCCCTATCATACAAACCCTCCCTAACTTTGAAATGAGGTTTCATAGGTACTAACTATTTGAGTTTAGTGGCATCATTTGTGGATTCATTTAACTGCTGTAAGAGATTATCACATACATTCCCATCCTTGTAATCAATTTTACTAGTGAAATATCTTCTAGGACCCATTTCTGATCTAGGGTTTTTAATTAACAGTATCAAATTTTACACAAAATTCACTTTCTTCTTAGAACTCAAACCCTACTGCAATTATGAATTACAATGACCATAAATATGATTGTAGGATAACTTACCCATTTTGCAAATTGTAATACAACCCAAAAATACTACAACTTTAGCTCTGCTTCAATCACTTCAATAGTTATGGCATTTGTGAACTCAGGTGGTGCATCATATACACAATATTATCAACTCTTTGCATTGAATTTCATTTGAGGTGGCCACACGTTCTGTCTTCAATTCACCATGTTTGAACTTTCGTGGCCCAATGGTTCACATCAACCCTTTTAACATAGAAAAAATTTAAATCACGACTTTAGATCTTGGCAACATCTCATCTATCGTGTAGTTGCCAACAATTCATGAAAACCACTATTCACTTTGGACATGTGTCGACACAACTTAATGGCTTATACATTAGAAATTATGCATCTTCACTATTAGCCTTTTAGAGAACTATAAGATCTTCCTTAACATGACCAGAGGTTACTTTACCCAACACTTTACTGATTGCAGGTATAAATTTTAACAAGGAGGACACGTGTCAGCATGACTTAATCACTTATATGCTAGATCAACCCCATCTTTTCTTTAAGTCATCAAGTGAGCTGTTAGATCTTCTTTAAGCTGGATCACCTTTAATATTTATTTACTGTGGTGTTGGGCCCACCTACTACCACGCATCACTCAGACTTGATTTCTTATATGCTAGATATCGATCACTTTATCATAAATTCTTTAAGTCGACCATCAGATCAAACTTAACTTGTCTACCTTTTAAATCTTTCTTTATGACTTCAAATGGACCTGTTAGCACTGCCTTGTAAAAAATTTGAATTTCTTGGTCTTTTCCTCTTCTCGGGTTTTCTTGGTTTCAAATCCCATGCTTTGCCGCCAAAAAGAAGTCAAAAAACCCTTTTTGAAGTCATGTTTTACCTTAGTCGCTCTGTCGCGTTGATCTTTTTAACTTGTCTTTAAGTTGCGCGAGTGCGCGATAAGTTGTCCGTAAAAGGTGAATCGTGCAGTCGCGATGAGCTCATGTTTAGTTTTAGTCTGTGGGCGAGTGGGCGACGAGCTGTTTTACAATACAAATCACGCAGTCGCGATCAACCTATGTCTAGTTTTGTTCCGTGTGCGACTGAGCGGGTTTAATGATTTAAAATGTATATCGCACAGTCGCGATGTCTCATAAATGTCAGGCTACAGGTTCGCGAGTCAGCGATGAGTTAAAAGTTTATATATCGTGTAGTCGCTGAAAAATTATGTTGTTTCTATTATGCTCCACGACAGAGAGTCTTGCATAAAATGATGTAGTTGCGCATCCGCATCAAGTTCTATGTCAATGTTTAAAGTTGCACGACGAGGTCATGTCCTGTAGATGTTGCCCACTCGCCTAGGTTTTAACTCATGTGTATTTTGCAGAGCGAGTGCGCGACGAAGGTATAAAGCACCGATATGAAGATGCCATCGCTCAGTCACACAGGTCATTTTCAACATTCATAATAGTCTGCGACTGAGTGACAAAGGAGATCAGTCAAAAGCCTCGCTCACTTTCTGATGCTTTGAGGTGACCAAAAATCAGCTCGTGAGTAGGCGATGAGTCAAAGGAGAAAAGCATCGCTCAGTCGCCCAAATCAAAAAGTGCATTCTAAAAAGCTAGCGAGTGTGCGATGATGAAATAACTCAAAGAAAAGATGCATTATCGCTCAGTCGTCTAGATTCAGATGATATCAGAAATCAACTCGCGAGGGTGCGACGAGTTAAAAAAGAAAGCATCGCTCACTCACGTGAAACCAAAAGCAGGGCAAAAAAAGAAGTGCGAGTACGTGACAGACATGAAATGAACTTCAAGAATTTGGTCATCGCTCACTCGCAAAAGATGAAAAGTGGAGCAAGGATGGATGGTGAGTATGCGACCAGTTGAATATCAGGGGCGCGTTGCTCACTCACAAGGATCTTCCCAGAAGTGAAAACGTAGAAACAGAAAACAGAGCACAAAATTATGCAGAATAGAAAAGAGACATGGCTGAATTCGTGTCTAAGGCCAGACCTGCCATGAATGCCAGGTGAAGTGGAAGTTGTTGCCTTTTGATTGGCCCACCGTCAAAAGGAAGAACAGATGGGAAGCAAAAAGGATGAATCAAATATGGTTAAGCCACGAAAAACAAACCTTGTTAATTAGCTGCCACCTATGTTTGGTTGCAGAATTTTGTTACACGCAGTTGTGTAATTCTTCCAGTATGTCGGTAGCTTGTTGCATCCTTGTACTATAAAAGGATTCCAAGACAACTGGGAGGATGATGGTCATTTTTCTGTCTGAAAATACTAAGTCAATTGCAATATATCTGGTTGTTTTAGAGAAATCTCTGTTGAATGTAGTAATTGATGATGACTTCTGAATGAAATCCAGTTCACAGTTTCTGAAGCATTTAGTGGATTTTCTGTCTTCATTTTAGCATTCTGAATTTTGTCTAAGTTGAATGGTCAAGGAGCATTTTCAATTTATATATCTGTAAGGCAGATTATGAAATACTTCTAGGGTTCTTTCAAGGAGAGAATATACCGTAGAGATATTTCAAAAAAGTTTAGGGTAGCTAATGAATCTGATCGATTAGTCTGGGTAAGTGTATTGAGGTAGATATATAAGGTATATCTACGTTTGTGTCAGGTCCTGTAATTGCCTTAAGTTTAGTCTTCAATCATGCTGGTTAAAATTATTCACAGATGACTCCATGCCCTTAGATTGAGCACTAGTCTATTTTTGTTCAATTAAGTGACTATCACCATTAAAAATCAATTTTTACTTTTAGTTTGGTCTGTTTTAGTAAAAGTTACAGTGATCATTCTCTGTAAATCCACCAATAGAAAATTAGAATAATTTATTAATTTCATTATTCTAAGCTTTCAAGGGTAATCTCACCCAAGTCTGTGGAGCTCAAAGTGTAGGAGGTCTCAAGACCTTGTTACTGTACGCCTCTCTCTCCGGTTTCCCACAGCTTTTCAAGGGCAGGGGTTAGTAGCCAAGGTTCACAAGTACATGCAAATCTATTACGCAATAACTACTAAACGAATGATGGAAACGTAAGCAATAAAATGTACAAACAATGAAAAGGAAGACAAATGAATGCAAACCCTCCAAAGCTTGAAGCTTCTATTGTCTCTCTCTACTCCTTCAATAACGCTGTTATTGATGCTCAGTATTGGCTGGGCAGCGTCTGTGATTTGAGAAGCGTCGAGATGTTGATAATTGCAATGTGTGTGTGTGATCGCAGGATGCTTGAATGCTGACAGAGTAATGGCGCTTGAATGCCTGAAATCCTGGATCCTTCAAATGGTTATGAAGGGTCCATTATATAGGAATTGCCGATGAAATGAGTGGTTAAGATCAATCCCAGAGATGGGGAGATGAACGGTTGTGATCAAAAGGAACAGGAGAGATCCACAGTAAACTCCACCTCTTTATTTGGTTAAGAGGAGATGGAGTTTGGTTAACTGAGGAGCTAATTGTGCGTTACCTTTTTGAACTGAAGAGGTGGGTGAAGTTACCCATGTGAACTGGAGAGATGGGTGGAGTAACCCATGTGATCTGATTGGAGTTATCTCTTTGATGATAAATGAATATTTAATTCATTTATTAATTWATTGTTTTCAACATGTGAGATAATTGAATTCTTTTTAAYTAAGAATTGCTTTATTTGATGAAATTAAATTAATTTAATTGAAATTAATTTAATTGGAAGAATATAATTAGTGAGTTTAAATATTTGATTTAAACTATAGGAAWTTGARTTTAATTRATTAAATATWTGGTAATWTAATCAWTTAAAGYTTAATTAATTAAATAARATTAATTATTTAATTAATKTTGRGRATTKRATTAGATGATTTGAGAAAGATGAAWTTAGAAGAAAAAAGATGATTAATTAATGATTAAGAAACCATTAATTAATAGATGAAAATTAGGGTTTTAATGTAAAGTTGCAAGCCTGTCCATTTTAGGGTGTCTACATTTGCCCCTCTTTGATGCGGTGTGACTTGTCGCAGTGTGTCAAAGATTCTTTGATTTTGCCCCAGCTTGCCCCGGCATTGTATGAGTGTATTTATGCCCCCTCAACAGATTTGAGCGAAAAGTCGCAAGATGAGCGTAAATTTGTTGAAATTGCAAATTGTAGAACTGGGTAGCTGACGGATCTGAAAAGTAGTGTATCATGCCCCTGTAATTGACGTTTGAAGTTTCCGGGGTCCGAGAAGAAATTTGGGGCTTCTGGGCGAAAATTAGGGTTTTCAGAAACCCTATAAGTAGCTTTGTGGGCCCTTCATTTGTCAGAATTGACATTTGAGCTCAAATCCTTTGGTAAGTTTCTCTGAGTTAATTTAGCTGCTTTTTTGTCTTCATTTGAGCGATGGCTAGTCTTCCGGGAGTCGTTCACATTTCCGATCGAGTCCGTTAGTATCGTCATCCTGCTGGCTCCGGGCGCCCGGTGAGTATCCTTGCTTTGCGTGTCATTAATTGCATTTATTTCACATTTGAAAATTTGTACTTCTGCATTAAAAATTTAACTGTGCCGCACTTGTCTGCGGTTTTACCGCAATTGACATTAGAATGCCGCACTTGCAATTTGCGTGCCGCACTTGATAAAAGTGCCGCATTTGACCTATTAGGATGCCGCACTTGATATTTTTATGCCGCACTTGCTATTAAAATGCCACAATCGCTTAAGAGTACCGCACATGCATGTTTTAATGCCGCACTTGCTTTTTTAACACTGTCTGCCTGTTGTCGTGATTAGTTATCTGTCTGATTTTGCTTCTGGAATGTTCCATAACACTGAAAAATAGATAATTTGCTATGTTTGTTCCTCTGTGCAGTTCGTCGGATGTATATTGCAGTGTCGGGAGTCCCGACCAGCTGGTCTTGTATACCGATTCCAGCTTTCAGATGATGAGAGGTCAGTTCTACGAGGCCTTGGTTTATACTGGATTACTTATATGCCAGAGATCACGACCAACAGGGGTCTGATCTCCGCTCTATGTGAGCGATGGCATTCTGAGATGTGCACTTTCTGGTTGCCCACTAGAGAGTGTACAGTCACCCTGGAGGATGTTTATTGCATTCTTCAGCTGCCTATCCAGGGCGAGTTGGTAGAGTATTCTACTCGTACTGGTGTTCCTGCCCTCACGGAGCTTACTGGTTTGCCACGAGCTCAGCTTGGCCTAGCCGGAGGGTATGATATTCCCTGGGCCAGTTTTGGATTAGGTTTAGATAGACTGTCGAATCTATTAGGCAGTTTGATTTGTGGGCTCTTGTGTCCTGATCGAGGGCAGCGTGGGTTTGCCATTGGATTCGGGCGGGTCCTCCAGAGTATGGTCCGGGACCATACAGTTTTTGCGTGGGGTCCGTGCATGTTGGCCCACATGTACTTCCACATGATGTATGTTGCGTATCATGATTGTAGATCACTAGGTTGCGGGGCCACCTTATTACAGATCTGAGCATGGGAGCACATTGCCGTGTGCCGTCCTGTGGGTATGCGTGCTCTTCCGGCTGACAGGCCGTATGTTTTTATGTATGAGGGGGCCATCATTCAGACACACATGGGTCACCTGTCTTTTTGGCGTCAGCAGTTGGACATGATCCCCTACTTCATATTGCGGCCATATAGGGACTGTCTTGTTTGGGCGGGGGAGGATATTCATCTGTCATTTTGTCGGCAGCGGCGCTACCTCATTGGCCGAGTTAGCGTACATGTTCACATTATTGATTTTAACAACACCGACAGGGTGTTGCGACAGTTTGGGGAGCAGCAGGATGTCTCTGATTCTTATGCATATTTTGCCAGGCGCTCCCGAGATGCAGCTGTGTGGGGGCCTGTTGTATCTTTTGATGCTGCCCA
>MU228545.1:1518-58219 GCA_018584345.1 Thuja plicata
GCTTTTTAGTTTACATTCTTACATAATTAGTATAGTCTCATTTTGGAATTGAATATTGTTAGCTTTGAATTATGAGTTATTTGTAAGTGCTAACAATTTCATTTATGCTTTAAAAGCTTTGCAATTTAAATTTGTTAATCAATTCTAGCTTACTTGCATTTCATTTCTAGAATAGTTGCAATTCATTTTTCATATTTTAATCATGTTCAATTCATAGAATAGCATCATTTCTCATCATATCTAGTTGCAGATTTCTCATATTTGATAGTTGTTCTTCACACACTGCACTCTAAAAATCCTCCGTATTAGAGAAGATCAGGTTGTTGGCTCTCATTCTGAGGGTACACTACAACAATCACTCCTAATTAGGAGGCAACAGGTTGTCTCAATCATTTTGTAGAACAAACAATTCATGTTTGTCTCTGCAAATCAAATGGATTGAATAAGGACTATGTTGGGTTTCTTGTTGGATTGAGAGGTCACATTCGACATTAAACATTACTAACCTCAAAATGCAATAGATCTGAAGAATTCTATTTTCAAGCGTCTGCACTGAGTTTCCATGGATCAGGCACAGAAACACAGACATAAAGAAAACCTAGAAATCATTTCTAGATCTGGCTCAAGTCAACTTTGACCCAATATAGAAGCTCAAATTTGACACAAAATAGAAGGTTGACTTTGACCCAAAAAATAATGTTGACTTTGACCTGCACATTCTGACAGAAAATCAGATTTTGGATCTTGAAAATTTGCCGAAAAGGGTATCTAAATCTGCACTCCAATTTTCTGTTCTAAACCTATTCCTGCAAAAAAAATGGTTTTTTTGTTGGGGGTGAAAGGGTTTGCATTTGTCAAACTCTGGTTTTGGAATTAACCTTAAAATATAATTGAAATTGTATAAATAAACAAAGTAAATAAATGAATTCACCTTACTCATATAGAAACCCTTATGGAGGATTCAAATCCTTGGATCCTTAAGAAAGTATGCTCCAAAATTAATGTAGAATGTAGAATGTAGAATATAGGGATGCCTCAAATCAATTTCATTTAGATATTCAACACCAATCTTGAATAGATCTTTGAATAGGAAGAAGCTTGAATGAATGTGGATGGAGAGATCTTCAACAAGAGGGCTCCATTGAACTTGAATCCTTTAATGAATTATAATGGATCTCTTTGATGGATGGAATGCTTGAAGGTATGTAGATTATCACTTCATTATACTTCTTACTTGCATAGGTTGCTTCCAACTTCTTAGTCCAAAATTGCTTAGATGTGCTTAAGAATTGCTTAGGAGTAGTTAGATTAAAATAAGAGGAGAAGACATCCTTATATACAAAAATAGGGAAAAATCTTATAGAGAGACTAAAATAGGAGAATTAAATTCAAATTAGGCCTATACCCCTAGAAGTGGACCTATATTAAATATAATTTCAAGATTCGTTACTTTGGAGACAGAAATAGCTGACCTAAAAGAAAGAATTAAATCTTTCTAAAGCCCAACATCCAGAAACCCTGGAAATTGAAAATTGGACCCTAGGTCAGGGTTGAGGTCAAATCTAACCTAGGTTAGGGTCAAGGTTGACCTTGACCCAAAAGGCTTACCTTGACCCTGAATTCAAGATCTTCAGATCTATAGATAAGGATGTCAGAAAGAGGCTGGAGAGAAGTAGAAAATGGGGCAGAACAGGAGGAAAAGCCAAATCCAAGTTAGAGACCCATTTAAGGTGTTTGACATGACCCCAAACCAGTTACTCTAAGGGATAAACCAGTCTAAAATGGAAGTGCTTCCATTTTCTGATGATACAACTAGAGAAGAGAATTTGATGCATATAAGACAAGTTTTGTAGAGATTGAAAGAGGAAAAGTTGTTGATAAATCTGAAAAAGTGTTCCTTCCTGAAAGAAGAATGTGTGTATTTAGGTTTTGTGATTTTAGATGATAGTTTTAAGATGGATCTTGAGAAGATTTAAGCTATACTTAGTTGGCCTCCACCTGAGAATGTCAGTGAGGTAAACTCATTTCATGGATTGGCAAGTTTTTACAGGAATTTTATCAGAAATTTTAGTTCTTTTTGTAATTCTATGAATGCGACAATGAGAGGAGACAAGAGAATTCAAATGGAAATATGGATGTGATAAGATTTTTGAGACTTTGAAGTAGAAGGTTGCTGAATTGGCTTTTTTAGCCTTACCCAATTTCAGTAAGGTATTTCAAGTTGAATGTGGTGCAAGTGGAAGTGCAGTAGGAGCTATGTTGACTCAAGAAGGTAAACCTATTGCTTTTTTTAGTGAGAAGTTGAATGATGCAAAAAGAAAATATTCTATCTATGATCAATAATTCTATGCTATTGTTCAAGCCCTAAAGAAATGGAGACATTATTTGATGCAAAATGAATTTGTGTTGTATACTGATCATAAGGCTTTATAGTATTTGGGTAGTCAGAATAAGTTGAATCAAAGACATAAGAAATCGATAGAGTATTTGCAATTGTGATAAAACATAAGAGTGGAGTTTCTAACTAGTTTTTGGGTGGAGAGATATTCAACAAGAGGGCTCCATTGAACTTGAATCCTTCAATGAGTTCTAATAGATATCCTTGATCGATGGAATGCTTTAAGGTATATAGATGAAAAATTCAATAGAATTGTTACTTGCATAGGTTGCTTCCAATTTCTTAGTCCAAAATTGCTTAGATGTGCTTTGGAATCACTTAGGAGTATTTAGATCAAAATGAGAGGAGAATTCTTCCTTATATACAAATCTAGGGCACAATCTTCTAGAGAGGCTGACATAGGAGAATTAATTCCAATTAGGCCTATAGCCCTAGAAGTGGACCTATATTAAATATAATTTCAAGAGTCGTTACTTTGGAGACTGAAACAGCTGACCCGAATGTGGGAATTAAAGCTTTCTAAAGCCCGACATCTGAAAACCCTGGAAACTTGAAAATTGGACCCTGGGTTAGGGTGGAGGTTGACCTTGGCCTAGGTCGATGATGAGGAACCCCTCTTATAGAGCCTTCCAGCTCTCTCCAAGACCTTCATTGGGCCTCCCTTAGGGTCTCTTTCTCTACCCTAACAAGAGGATTCTTTCCTAATCCTCTCACTCCCTAGGAACTTCTCATCAGCTTCAAACTCAACTCCTTTCACTCTTCCTTAACTTTCTTGCAACCAAGGCTTCACAAGCCTCCTATCACTCCAATGGTGAAAAAATCCTAAGGTGAAGTTTCCAACATTCCTTAGGTCTATTACAACTCCTATGGATTTATTTTAATGAATCCTTCATCCATTTTTCAATCGAGTTCAAAATCTAATCTTCTAGGCCTTGTAGCCTTTTAGGCCTATTAGTTATCCTAATCACTGAAAATGTGATTTTCCTCCCAAATTCCTTTAACAACCCTAGAAAAAAATTACATATTCTTTGTGGGTTTTTCTTACACTTCAAGATTTTCTAGGTCTTAACTCTCAGTGGAGTCCGTACAATGGATTTCTACCAAACCCCTAAAAATAAGGGTTTCAAAGGCATGTAGACTGGTTTGGTAGCTTAGTCTTCTTTCCCCAATCATTTGATCTCCTTTGAACTACTCCTTCCATATAAAAGTCTGCACCACATGCCTCTACACTCTCCTAAACTTGATTGGCTCATACCAATCACTCTACAAATTCCATTGTCACTGACTTATTTAGGTACCCTAACCAGAATGCTCCCCACTTGCCTAGGGCCTGAATATTCTCAAGCTTCCCCTGCACCCACACACTCAAAAATCCATTTCTAGATAGTATATAAAAGTTCCTAGTATATTCCAAGTGGTCATGGATTTTGGGCCATGGGAACTCCAAAGAAACCCATTATTTACATAACTAGACCAAAACGGGCCAGTGAACTTGCAAAACACAAATAATTTAACAAAACCTAACCAAAATTTATAATATATCAAACTAATACAAAAACAATCTTGGAACCTACATTTCAAATACTATCCAATTATTCATTCAATCCATTCAATCCAATAAAGTGATGGATGATGGCTCCGTCACCAAATTATACTGCAAATTGATCCTTCCTTGTGATCAGTCTGTACAAAATGAAATCTAACTATCATATTAGGGTTGGATTAGCCTTATATACTCCTATCTCATCTTTCTTGACCATTTGGTCAGGATTTGGACACCTTAATGGTCGACTCCTAAAATCTAGGAAATGTTGTCATGACAACTTTAAAAGTTGTGATGACAACTTTGACAACTTTTGTCAAAATTGCAAATTTTACATTTTGAGTGTCCTAATTGGTTGAAAACTTTACCAATTGACCTAAAATGGATAGAAAACAACTAAATATTATAAATCTTCCAAATTTGGGACTTTATTCAACTCTTTGAATTTTGATTTGACTTCTAGGCCTTAGACTCCTAGAATCCACTAGACTCAAACAACACAACCCTAACCTTTCCAAACCTAAACCATACCTCAAACACACACTAGGGAATTTATAGTTTATTCCTTATTCATGGATGGTTTTCCAAACCAACCTACAAGCAAAAGTGTTTAAGATATTTCAATAGACCTTAAGGGTGCTCCTGCACCATCTTCCCCTCTTGCAATAGTCAAGTTAAGGAACTTTTGGTGATAGGAAATCCTCACTGATTCCATGTTTCTTGAATTCACTTTCAGCTATCCAAGTGGTTTATGACTCTGGTTGTTTCTTCCAATTCACTAGATGCTCCAAGTAGGTCTTATGTCTTGTTTTCTTTTTCACCATTGAATCCAATATCTTCTCAACTTGTAGTTTTTCCTGTTCCAGAGTCTTGAACTCTCCCATGTCCTTAATGACCTATGTTCTATACTAAATCTCATCCATATCTATCCCCTTATACTTGATCAAATCTTTCACATTGAAGATTGGAGAAATTTACATCTCCTTGGGAAACTCTACCTTGTATGCATTAGGTCCATACTTTGCCAATATCTTACAAGGTCCAATTCATTTCATCTATAGCTTGTTGGGTATCCCTTTTTGTATTCTTGCCTTATTTAGGAGCACCATGACTAGTTGACCTACTTCAAACTTTAATTCTCATCTCCCCTCATCTTTCTTTGCCTTTAACTTTTGATTTGCCTCCATCAAGGTTGTTTGCACTTGCTCATGAACCTCCTTCATTAATTGTACAAAATCATTAGCATGCCCACTGATTCCCTCATATACTTTGAGGTCTCTAAGTTCCATCACACCCCTTGGATGTGCCCCTTACACTATCTCAAATGGGCTCTTCCTTGTAACTTTGTTGGTACTATCATTGTAGGCAAATTCTTCTTGTGGAATAACTTTCTCCCAACCTTGTCCATACTCCTTGGTCAGACATCTAAGAAAGTTCCCAAGTACCCTATTGATTACTTTAGTCTACCCATCTATTTGAAGATGGTAGGAAGATCCATGAGACAATTTTCTACATAATCTCTTCCATAGGGTATTCCAAAAGTGACCCATGAACTTTACATCCCTGTCTACAACAATTCTCATTGGTAGGCCATCAATCCTTACCACTTATTTGAATTCTAGGTAACCTTACCACTCATTGGTAGGCCATGGAGTTCTAGGTAACCCCACTATGAATTCCATACTTATGCACTCCCAAGGTCTACTTGGGATGGATAATGGATGGTAAAGTATTGCATTAGATGAAGTGTCTTTAGCCTTCTGACATATGCCACACTACTCCACATACCTTCTTACTTCCTTCTGCATCTTTGGCCACCAATAGAATCTCTCTACTAAGTCCAATGTCTTGTTCAGTCCAAAGTGTCCACTTAGGCTTCCATTATGTTTGTCTTGTATAAGGTTCTCCCTCATTTTGCCTCTTTGAACACATAGTTGCTTGCCTTTGAATAGAAACCCATTATCCAATGTATACTCTGCAAACTCACTATGAAAGTGGTTCTCAAGATTTTTACACACCTTAGATATCTCTAAGAAATCTGAATCTCCCTCATATAGGTCCTTAAAACCTTCAACCCCTATACTTTGCAACTGAATCTCTTGGATGGTAAGTATTATTCTACTAAGGGCATCTACAACTTTTTTTTTCACTCCCTTCTTATGTTTTATAGTAAAGGTGTAAGACTATAGGAATTCCATCCACTTGATGTGTCTCAATTGAGCTTGTCTTGAGTGTTTATGTAACTCACTGCTTGGTTGTCTGTGAAGACAAAAAAATCTTTGGGGAAAAGATAATGCCTCCACTTCTTTAATTATTGTACAAGAGCATATAGCTCCAAGTCATAGGAAGAGTACCTAGACTTAGCCTCATTTAGTCATTCACTAAAAAAGGCCACAGGCCTACCTTCTTGACTTAAGACAGCTCCCACTGCAATGCTATTTGCATCACACTCCACAATGAATTATTTGTAAAAGCTTTGTAATAGAAATATAGGCTGAGTAGCCACTTCATGCTTCAATCTCTCAAATCCATCATTATCTACCTTTTTCCACACAAATTTATTTTTCAACCCTCCTTTTATAGTCTCTAGGACTAGAGAAAAAATCTCACTGAATCTCCTAATGAACTTTCTATAGAATTGGGCTAACCGATGGAAGCTCCTAACTTTAGTCCCTATCTTAGGAGTAGGCCAGTTCAATATGACCTCTAACTTCTCCTTATCCATCTTTAAGTCACACTTGGAGACTAAAAAACCAAGGTAGACTAGCTCTTCTTTCATGAACTCACTCTTCTCAAGATTTATGGTGAGTTTCTCTTCCTACAAATTCCTCAACACTAACTCCAAGTGTTTCATGTGATCCTCTTTAGTTTTACTAATAATTAGGATGTCATCTAAATAGACAACTACAAAAACTCCTATATAGTCCTTCAAGACTTTGTTCATCACCCTCATAAAGGTGCTTGGTGCATTGGTAATCCCAAAGGGCATCACTAACCATTCATACAACCCTTCTATAGTATTAAATGAAGACTTCCACTCATCACCCACTTTCATCCTAATTTGATAGTACCCACTCTTTAAATCAATTTTAGAGAAGTACTTAGCACCCCCCAAGCAATCCGTCAAGTCTTCTATTCTAGGAATTGGAAATCTATACCTGATAATTATCCTATTTATTTCCCTAGACTCAGTACACATTCTCCACTTACCTCCTTTTGTAGGAGTAAACACCACGGGGACAACACATGGGCTAATGCTTTTCCTTATCAACCCTTGGTCTAAAAG
Source organism: Thuja plicata (assembly GCA_018584345.1). Taxonomy (NCBI): domain Eukaryota; kingdom Viridiplantae; phylum Streptophyta; class Pinopsida; order Cupressales; family Cupressaceae; genus Thuja; species Thuja plicata. Next base: position 8,746 of record MU228545.1, read on the forward strand.
CTCTTGGAATTTTCTGGCTATCTCCTTGTTTTTTTCTGGTGTCATCTTGTATGTAGCCTTCTTTGGAAAAGATGCTCCTGGTATGAAGTCAATTTGATGACTTATCTCCCTCTTTGGTGGAAGGGTGACTGGTGTACCCTCACAAATTATGTCCTTGAACTCATCTAGCAGTTCTCTTACCTCCTGTGGTATAGGTGCCTTCTCATGAGACTCCTCCTCCTTTGGCTTTAGCAAAATTTCATAACAAAGTTCTTCTTTCTTCATATCCATTAGAAATTCTTTTCCACTCAATAGCTTGTCACTGGATTCTGCCTTCTCCACTGTATCCTCCTCTAGTATGGATTGTATTTTGTAAGTGACCCCATTTTTCTTAAAGGTGTACTTTTTGTCTTTCCCATTATGAACTGCATCTCTATCATACTGCCATGGTCTGCCAAGCAACAGATGGAAAGAATCCATTGGAAAAACATCACATAGTATCTTGTCATGATACTTCCTAATGGAAAATTCCACACACACTTGTTCATTGACTAAGATTTTCTAGCCCTTATTCAACCATGTGACTTTTTAAGGACATTCATGTGTAATTTTAGTGATCTTTAACTTCTCTACTACCTCCTCTAATATAACATTGTCAATAGATCCAAAATCAATGATCACCATACATAATTTTCCCATTATCTTTCACTTGACCCTGAAAAGAGCCCTTCTTTGCTTGTGTTCATCCTTATTGGATTATTTAATTAGTATTCTCCTAAGCATCAAGCTTTCACCTTTCTTTGAATCTAGACTGACCTCTGAATGCTTGGTGTTATCCTCCTCTTGGACATAGTTGATCCTCTTCTCTCCTTGTGAGGATGTTGGTTTATCTGGACACCTATATGAAGGGTGCCCCAACTATCCACAGTTGTAACATTTCATGGAAGATAAATGGGATCCCCTTCCAAAACCTCATGTCCTTCCTCTACCACTACTATAAGAACCCCTTCCTCTATTGCTAAATCCACCTCTATTTTTTGACTCATGTCCTTGATCTGGATATCTAGAGTCACCTTGACCCCTATTATCATAGCCTCTACCACTTGAGCCTCCTCTGTGGCCACTTTTTTTGTCTCTACCCTTTCCTCGACCTCTAGAGCTAGAATCTTGTCTTTTCTTTAGTTTTTCTTCCACCTTCAAAGACATTTGAAAACAACTATGGATGGAAGTCAGGGTAAAGAGACTAAGCTCTTCTTGAATGTTCCACCTTAATCCATTAAGGTATCTTGCCACTTTAATACTCTTTGTCTCCTGAATTCTTGCCTAAGACAAAGTTTTTGGAATTCTTCGGTATAGGCTGACACATCTAGGTCTTTTTTGCTAAGATTTTTCCTCTTCTTGTGTAGTTGGATGTCGTAATCCTCTGGAAGATAATACTCCTTCACTTTTTCCATAATTGTCTTCCAATTTGTTATGGGCTTCTTGACCTCTTTCTCTCTTTCTTCCTGCAAGAACTTCCACCATGTAAGTGCTTGTCCTCTTAGCCTTGACTTGGCTATCTTCACCTTTTGGGCTTCTGTAATCCCATCACACTCAAAGTGATTCTCCATTCCTTCAAGCCATTCCATAACCATTTCAGAATCCATCTTGCCAAAGAATATTGGGATGCCCTCTAGAGCCTTCCCACTAAATTCCCTGAGTGCTTTGAGGAATGGTTCCTCAGGTAGAAGAGGATTAGGCTCTGGTTATATTTCCTCTTCCACTGGTTTCTTTCCCTTATCTATCCCTTCATGCATTTCTTCTCTCAACTTACTAGCAGTCTCAACCACTTTTGCCATTTTGATCTTCATTTCCTTCATTTCTTCTTCGAGAATCCTATTATTGATTTGTTTCTCTTACAAATCTTTGGCCAACTCTACATTGGGCACCATCCTAGACTCACCTATGGACTCACTCCAATATGATATACACCAATTCAATCACTCAAGCCTTTCAATGGCTCTAATACCAATTTGATGAGGATCTCCTCTCCTAGAGTCTTCTAGCTCTCTCCAAGACCTTAACTAGGCCTCCCTTAGGGTCTCTTTCTCTACACTAACTAGAGGATTATTTCCTAATCCTCTCACTCCCTAGGAACTTCTCATCAGCTTTAAACTCAACTCCTTTCACTCTTCCTTAACTTTCTTGCAACCAAGGCTTCACAAGCCTCTTATCACTGCAATGGTGACAACCTCCTAAGGTGAAGTTTCTAACACTCCTTAGGTCTATTACAACTCCTATGGATTCATTTTGGTGAATCCTTCATCCATTTTTCTATCGAGTTCAAAATCTAATCTTCTAGGCCTTGTAGCCTTTTAAGCCTATTAGACCTCCTAATCACTGAAAATGTGATTTTCCTCCCAAAATCCTTTAACAACCCTAGAAAAGAATTACATATTATTTGTGGGTTTTTGTTACCCTTCAAGAATTTGTAGGTCTTAACTCTCAGTGGAATCCGTACAATGGATTTCTACACAACCCCTAAAAATAAGGGTTTCAAAGCCATGTAGACTGGTTTGGTAACTTAGTTTTCTTTCCCAAATTAGTTGATCTCCTCTAAACTACTCTTCCATTAGAAGGTCTGCACCACATGCCTCTACATCCTTATAAAATTTATTGGCTCATACCAATCACTCTGCAAATTCTAATGCCACTGTCTTATTCAGATACCCTAACCAAAATGCTCCCCACTCGCCTAGGGCCTAACTTTTCTTGAGCTTCCCCTACACCCACACACTCCAAAATCCATTTCTATATAGTATATAAAATTTCCTAGTGGATTCCAAGTGTTCATGGGGTTTGAGCCACGATAACTCCAAAGAAACCCATTATTTACATAACTGGACCAAAACTGGCCAGTGAACTTGCAAAACACAAATTAATTTAACAAAACCTAACCAGAATTTACAATCTATCAAAATAATACCACAAAAATCTTGGAACCTACATTGCAAACACTATCCAATCATTCATTCAGTCCATTCAATCCAATAAAGTGATGGGTGATGGCTTTGTCACCAAATTACACTGCAAATTGATCCTTCCTTGTGATCAGTCCATACAAAATGAAATATAACTGTCAGATTAGGGTTAGATTGGCCTTATATACTGCTATCACATATGTTTGGACCATTTGGTCAAGATTTGGGCACCTTAATGGCCAATTCCTAAAATCTAGGAAATGTTGTCATGACAACTTTAAAAGTTTTCATGACAACTTTGACAACTTTTGTCAAAATTGCAAATTTTACATTTTGAGTGTACTAATTGGTTCCAAACTTTACCAATTGACCTCAAATGGATAGAAAACAACTAAACATTATAAATCTTCCAAATTTGGGACTTTGGTCAACTCTTTGACTTTTAAGTTGACTTCTAGGCCTTAGACTCCTAGAATCCACTAGACTCAAACAACACAAACCCAACCTTTCCAAACCTAAACCACACCTCAAACACACACTAGGGAGTTTATAGTTTAGTCCTTATTCATGGATTGGTGGAAAAACCAACCTACAAGCCAAAATTATTAAGATATTTCAATAGACCTTAAGCGTGCTCCTGCACCAGTCGGGGTCAAGGTCGACCTTGACCCAAAAGGTCAACCTTGACCTTGAAGTCAAGATCTTCAAATTTACAGATCAAGTTGTTAGAAACAGGCCAGAGAGAAGTGGAAAATGGGGTAGAACAAGAGGAAAAGCCAGATCCAAGTTAGATACCCATTGAAGGAATTTTACAAGACCCTAAACCACTTACTAGGAGGGCTAAACTAGTACAAAATGGATGTGCTTCCATTTTTTGACGATACATTTAGCCCCCATTTTAGCAAGAGTATGGACTTGATGCAAATTATTGGTAAAGGAGATCATAAAGAAAAGATGATCTTATTGAAATCAAAGGGATAAAACAATCTTCAAGCCCCTAGGGACTTAAATATTTGTCAATCCAATATTACAATAAGAGAGACATCACCAGTCAAAGAAAAGGAGAGAGAGGGTTTGATTACCTCGCCCAATGAGAACTTAAGGGATGAAGAGATCCTTATGAGATAAAAATCCATGCTTTAAGTATTAGTCTTTAATCCATAAAGGTAAAGGAAATTTTTAATTTGAAAATATTTTGGAAGTGTGTGTGTGTGCAAAAAGTGTGTAGAGCGTATGCCACACTGTTAAAGTCATTGCTAACACTTTAATACGAGCAATAACTTTAACGTAAACATAAACAACTCCACTGATTATGTTTCCACTATGAGATGCCCCAAAATGAAGACAAATCAAGGGAAATACCACATAAACATACAAAGAACATAGAAGGGATCTATGTACCGTGGGGTCAGTATGATCATAAGATAATATATTTATGTATGATATTATAGAAAAAGAATTGAAATCATTTCCCAAAGAAAGTAGAAATACAATCACAATGGAGGAAACAAGATGCAAGAGTTACAAAGAAGATTCTTTTTCTACCACAATATAGAGACCAAAAAGAATCAGTGATACCATGTCACAGATCCAAGTGGACTACATAAGGAAAACATTTACGACCAATAGAACAAGTACAACATATCATGAAAACAACATATAGAAGAATGGAGATACATATAGAGGAATAGTACAATAGGCTCAATTCATTTACCACCTTGCACCAACAAAGTAACAAGGGTTATATAAAATAATCTAACAATCTTTAGGAAACACATTACGAGAGAAGAACAATACAACATGCAAACACATAAAAGGCTACCATGGAGGACAAGTCGATCAAGCACATCACCTACTCTCCCCATCTCGATCAATAGTATTTAGAGAAGGTGGGTAACTTGCAAGAGAGACTATATCCAACATAGTAGGAATGATATCTAGTTCCAAACAAGGATCCTCTTAAGAATTGTGATATTCGATACTAGGTGTAGTTATCAATTGAGTTGAAAGCATATTAGGTAAATTAGTATCCATATCAATGGTCTTATATTCATCATTGAGATCAATAGGATCATCAAGAGTATCTTCCTCATAAAGATTAATTAAAATAGAATCTAAAATGCGTATAGAATCATCATTAATATTCACTTCTTCCAACACATCACGCATAGGTTGGTCAAAAGAAGGTAAAGAAATTTGAAGAACAGAGGCAAAGGCCCTAGCTTTAGCCCGACGCTTCTTGTGACATTCATTAGCAGATTGGTTATGCTTCACTTTGTTTGAAACATGCTGAGAACTAGGAGGAACAATGAATGGTTCTTTCACAGGCTCTAGAGGATGATTAGGAGGATTCTTAGTAGGCTAAGAAGAAACATTGGGAGATTGATTAATATAACTAGAAGTAATGGATAAAGGAGGTATAGAAGGAGTGGGAAAAACACCATGATTAAGATCTATCTAAGGCATGTTAACTTAAGAATCTTGTGATGTTTATAGGATTTATATGAATGAAAAAGGTTATCATGCTGAGGACATGAATTAGGTAATGAAGGACAAAAAAAATCAAGGGTAGGACAATATCTAGGCCTAGAAGGTTGGTACAAAGTATGATTAATCATTTTCTCTTCTACATTATGAATGAAATTATTACACTTATGGATAAGAGAAGCAAGGACATGCATGGAAGTTAACCAAGGAAAACCAAATTTGACTTGAAACTGATCAGAAGTAGGAATAAAAATGAAGGTAGTGTTTATAAATTTAGCACAAAGTTCAACAAGTAAGTTAATAGAACCAAGTGAAGGATAGAGAAAATGATTACAAATTTGGATCCATGCATCAGATGTATCATAACAATCATGTTGTAAGTTCTTCATAAAAAGGTTTTCCTCAGTAATGACATTTACTAAGGATGTTGGATCAACAAGACAACCACATGTAGGTATCTTAGTAATCCTAGCATAAATATAAAGGGGACCATCAGGAGCCTTAATAGTCTCAGAATCATCAAACGTGATCGAGAGTTCCCTAGGTCGTTTATCCTTAGATTGTTTCTAAGGTTATGGTGGAAATTGAAGTTTAAGTGGAGGTAGAGGATCTTGAACAGTAGATGGATATGAGACAACACACTCCACATGGTTAAAAATATGGTTGAGATCATCCATCTTTGAATTGAAAACAATATCTACAGAAGATGGTTGAACAATGGTATTGGTATCATGTGTAGGTAAAGGATTCATAAAAATTTGAAGGTTTTGAATAGGAGGAGAGAGAAATTTATTCCCACTACCATCAAAATTATCAATAGATAAATCATTAGAATCAATTAAGTCTTGAACCTTATGTTCTAGAGAATAACACTTCTCAGTATCATGACCACGATGATGATGATATTGACAAAAGGCTTTAGGACCAAAATATTTAGATGCCATTGTAGTAGGGAGAAGAGGTCGAATAGGAGGAAAAGTAATCATATTAGCACTTAACAACCTACTCATAATAGAATGTAAAGATTCAGAGAGAGGAGTAAATGTAAAATTTATACGAAAAGTAGTGGATACATAAGTGGCCTTGTTGGATGCAACAAAAACTTGATCAACACCTACATTCACATATTTATTTATATTGACATAGTTGTTAGGTTTATAAAACTTATTGCGATTAGGAGCAGCATCACTCTTATCAACTGCAACAAGAGCCATTGGAGTGTTTTTGCCAAATTGACTCACTTGTAATTGATAATGATGAAGTGTTGCACAAATTTGTTGAAAAGACATAAATTTAGTAAGCAGAATCTTATCTCTAATATCCTTTTGCAAATTTGAAATAAACATATGTTGAATATCAATATTAGGAACAAGATAAGAAATATGAGCATACAAATGCTTAAATCTACCAATAAAGTCAGTCAATTTCTCCTTAGTGGTTCTGTTTACAATGTATCAGATCAATTAAGGAAAATTGCGGACCAATATTATTTTGAAACTGCAGGATAAAGGTATTAGCAAGTTTTTGAAAAGAATCAATAGAATAAGGATGTAAAGAACAATACCATTGTAAGGCCTTACCATGAAAAGTCCTAGCAAACAACTTAGCCAAAATTATATGGTCATGAATATAGTCACTAAAAAGGATTTGAAATGTCTTAACATGAGTGACAGAGTCTCCCTTACCATTTTAATTCTCAAGATGAGGCATATCGGATTGCTGAGGGACATGAGCATGAATAATGTCCAAGGATAGAGGACTACCCATGTCACATGTAGGAATGCTAAACTTGGATTGAGTTAAGGAAGAAAGTTGTTGTAAAGATCACATAGTTTGAGCCAAACTAATGATAATGGAATCATTAGAAGAAATAGGTGGCATAGAAACATTAGGAATACTAGGAAAAGTGTATGAAGTGACAGAAATAGAAGATACAACCGGTGGAACACTTGGGACCACAGTTGGAAGAGGGTTAGAATACATAAAAGTCAAACTATGATATGAAGGTTGTGAGGTAGGTAAAGACACTAGTGGAACATTCATAGGATGAGATGGAAGAGATGCAGTCACTAGAGGAGTAGTGTAAGTAGGAACGCTAGTTAAAGGAATGGAAAAAGGTTTCACACTATGATATGAAGGAGTAAGTATTAGATCTTGAGCCTCTTGAACTAAATGTTTAAAATTTAAATGCACAAGATGAGTGATACCACACAAAAGATTAATACCTTGATCACTATCACTAAGGAATTTCTTAAGGGCATCTATAGCTTGAATAGAAGCTCGGTTATGGTTTTCTTGGATAAGCCAATTTTGCATTTTATGAAGTTTAGTTGAAAGTTTTTGAACTTTCTCAAGAGGAACTATTAAAGCCTCATCCTCATCATGAGATGAGTGAGAAGAGTTATGATCCATAGAAGGATTGGAATCATGAGTGATTAGATTTTCATCTAGGATCCTAAGGAAATGAGAGGAAGACTCAAGATCAAAGGAACCCATAAGCCTATGACTTCTTCTAACCGAGATATTATAAGTAGGACTAGAGGTAGTAAAGATCATATGCCAATGTAATGAAATTGAACTAAATTACCAAGAATATATAAGAAAAGAAATATGCATGCAAGATCTAACATAAAATTAAAATCTATCACCAAAAAGAAAGAGTTGTCTATCGCGGGTTTACCAAAATGTAATATAAAATTTGTAATGTATGAAAATGATGTGTTGTTTTAAAATGTAGTAGATTGTATATAGGGTGTGATGTATGTGTGTGGGATGTGGAAAGATAATATTTCCCATTGAAACCTAAATTCATAAAGAGAAGATCCAAATTGATTGACCCCAAACAAAGGATCAATGTGCATAAATGAATCAACCTATTAGGAATAAGGATAAAGAGAAAAACCCTAAGTTCTATTTTATAGAAAAGAGTGTGTAATAGATCTAGAAAGATTAAAATTTTAATTGAAATGAATTAGAAAATAAGTACTAACTTCAAAATTAAACAAATCTAAAGAATTCTATTTTCAGGTGTCTGCACTGAGTTTCCATAAATTCTGCAACCGGATCGAGCACAGAAACACAAAGACGGAGAAAACCCAAAAATCTTTTCTGAATCTAGCTTAGGTCAACTTTGACCTGAAATAGAAGGTTGACTTTGAAACAAAATAGAATGTCAACTCTGAACCAAAATAGAATCTTGACTTTGACCTACATAGTCCAACATAAAATCTATTTCTGGATCTTGAAAGTTTGTCAAAAAGGGTATCTGAATCTGTACTCCAATTCTTTCTTCTGAACCTATTCCTACAAGAAAAATGGTTTTTTTGTTAGGAGGGAAGGGGTTTTCATTGGTCAAACTCCAGTTTTGGAATTAACCTTAAAATATAATTGAAATTGCATAAATAAACAAATTCACCTTACTTGTATAAAAACCCTTATGGAGGATTCAAATCCTTGGATCCACAAGAATGTATGCTCCAAAATGAATGTAGAATGTAGAATGTAGAATTTAGGGATGCCTCAAATAAATTTTGTTTAGATCTTCAATACCAATCTTGAATGGTTCTTTGAATAGGAAGAAGCTTGAATGAATGTGGATGGAGATATCTTCAACAAGAGGGCTCCATTGAACTTGAATCCTTCAATGGCTTATAATGGATCTCTTTGATGGATGGAATTCTTGAAGGTATGTAAATGATCACTTCAATATAATTCTTACTTGCATAGGTTCTTTCCAAGTTCTTAGTCCAAAATTTCTTAGATGTGCTTAGGAATCACTTAGGAGTAGTTAGATCAAAATGAGAGGAGAAGATGTCCTTATATACAAATATAGGGAAAAATATTCTAGAGAGACCAACATAGGAGAATTAAATTCCAATTAGACCTATACCCATAGAAGTGGACCTATATTAAATATAATTTCAAGATTCATTACTTTAGAGACTGAAATAGTTGACCTGGAAGCAGGAATTAAATCTTTCCAAAGCCCGACATCCGAAAAATCTGGAAACTTGAAAATTGGACCCTGGGTCAAGGTTGAGGTTGAATCTAACCTAGGTTAGGGTCAAGGTTGACCTTGATTGAGAAGGTTGACCTTGAACCTGAAGTCAAGATCTTCAAATCTATAGATTAGGATGTCAGAAACATGCTAGAGAGAAGTGGAAAATGGGGCAGAACAGGAGGAAAAGTGAGATCCAAGTCAGAGAAATTATTTGATGCCAAATAAATTTATATTGTATACTGATCATAAGGATTTATAGTATTTGGGTAGTCAGAATAAGTTGAATCAAAACATATGAAATTGGTAGAGTATTTGAAGATTTTTACATTTGTGATAAAACATAAAAGTGGAGTTTCTAATCGAGTTGTTGATGCATTGAGTAGAAGAAGATCTTTGTTGACTGAACTGAGAATTGAGGTTCTTGGTTTTGATGAAATGAAGCATTTGTATGAAAATGATCTTGATTTTTATGAGAAGTGGAGTGTGTAGAGCACCTAGTTCAAATCAATAAAGAAATTATGAAGACTATTTCATTCAAGAAGAAATGTTGTTCAAAGGTATTCAGTTGTGCATACCGAGAGGATTAATGAGGACTAATCTAATAAAAGAAAAACATAGTAGTGGTTTGGCTAGAAATTTTGGTATTGATAAAACCTTGAGTTTACTTAAGGAAAGGTATTTTTGGCCTCATTTGTATAAGGATGTTTAGAAACTTGTGAAAAGTTGTGGATTTTGTCAAGCTGCAAAAGGAGTGAGTCAAAACACTGGTTTGTATACACCAATGTCTATTCCTAAGAAACCTTGGAGTGATATCAGCGTGGATTTTGTTCTTGGCTTATTGAGGATAGAAAGAGGTAATGATTCCATGTTTGTTTTCATGGATAGATTCTTTAAGATGACACATTTCATACCATGTAGAAAAACACCAGATTGAGTACATATAAAAGATCTTTTCTTTAAGGATATTGTCAGATTGCATGGATTATCAAGGAGTATCATCTATGACCGAGACACTAATTTTTTTAGGTATTTTTGGAAAACACTTTGGAAGAAGTTGGACACTAAGATGAAATATAGTTCTAAATTTCATCCATATATTGATGGAAAAATAGAGGTTGTAAACCAAATTTTGGGTAACCTGTTGAGATTTTTAGTTGGAGACACACCGAGTAATTTTTGGATTTGACATTGTCACAAGTAGGGTTCACATATAATAGTTCAGTAGATAGAAGTACTGGAAAGACACCCTTTTAGATGGTTAATGGGACACAACCAAGAGGTATATCATACTTGGGAGACATTGCTAGAGAGGAAAAGAGGAGTGATGAAGGAGAGAAATTTGTTAATTTTATGAAGACATTTCATGAGGAGGTGAAACATAAGTTGGAGCAAAGTAATAAAAAATACAAGGATAGTGTAGATAGATCAAGAAGACATAAGATTTTTGAAGTTGGTGATGTAGTTATGGTTCATTTGAAGAAAGGAAGATTTCCTATTGGAACATATGGTAAATTGAAAATGAAGAAATTTGGTCCTTGCAAAATATTGAGAAGATTTGACAGTGGAAATTCTTATGAAGTAGAACTACCCAAGGACATGGATATATCACCTATATTCAATATTTTAGATTTATATTAGTATCATGAACCTGATGAAGAAGTGATAGTAACGAGTGATAATCCTAGGAAACAAATAAAGGAAATGGAACATGATTTGAAGAATTATTTCTTTCAACCCTAGGTGTCTGATGCATGAGCATCTTGGGTTCTTTGGAAATCCTAATCAACCAAAATTATATTTTCTTTTGTTCAGTAGCTTGTTGGAGGTTGCTCGGTAACTGCTGTTGCTCAATTACTTATTTTGTCTTCCTTTACCGATGGGTCTCGATAAATGTTGGTTGCTTAATGTTTTCTTTCACCAAGTTGCTTCTGTTTTTGGGTCTTTTCCAAGTTGTTCTTTTTTCTTGGTCAATTTCTTACTGAGTTGTTTATCTTGTTATGGCCAAATTCTGCATTTAATTTCCATAGCATAATTAATGTGGGATCTATCATTGGGATATGTGTGGACCTAAATCTGGGTCTTTGATATTTCCTATGTTGGCTCCTTAGGATTCGAGTGCCGAACTCATTGGTGGACTCTTGTATATATTTGGTTTTATGTACTTAGATCAGGGGACAAGTTTTTAGAGGGAGTTTTTGGAGATAGAAGATTAAGGGTTAGCAAATTCAGATTGAAAGTTTGTGACCTTGCATGTATCAATATTATTTTTTAAACATCTTAATGTATATGGCCAAAATTGGGAAGGCCTTATAGCCTGACATGTAATGAGTTTGATGATATAATATAATTATTCTATTGTTTCTTCTCTCCCTTTCTGTGTTATTGCTTCCATGTTGTTTTGAAATTTGGTTTGGATAGTTGGGAGTGCCTTGGGCCCTAGTATTCCTACCCTCCTTGCCTCAATTCTACATAATTTTCAAGAGTGCATGATCCAATAGAATCATGAGTCGTGAAAAAAGGAAAGTACAACATAGAATCTTGGAGTCTGTCAGATACATCATTCATTAAGCATTATTGGTGAAGTACAAAATAAAAGCATATAATATACATACTAATCATATTGTCATCATAAATCTATTGCAAGACATACAACTATCACCACATGAGCCTTCGATCATTTTTCTCATAACATAGTACATGAAGATGTATACAATAATATTATAATGTCATGGTGAAGTATTCATATATTTTTGGACCAATCGAAACCTGTACTCTATTCTTCAACAACATTTGGCCACACCACCCGACCATAAGGAAACCTTAGTCCCTCTCCCACTATTCTCTAGAGATAACCATATGGCCCATACCACACATCCCAATAAAACCAGACATAGGGAGTATACAAATGCACAAAAATAGAACATAAAACCATATTTACAAAAAAACTTGACTACGTGGATTCCAGACATCACAAACACTATAAACACAAACAATCCAGCTCAAGGAGGTAATACCATACATAACTCAAGTCGTAGTGTCATACCAAAACACAAGGGAAAGGAAATACAAACCACAAGAAGCATGATCAAACTAAGTAAAAGGTAAAGCACTCAGACATGTATATAAATTCTATAACCAAGCATAACCACAACCACCGTACAAGAAACAACCTCAACATAAAATAAATGTAAACTCACTAAATATAGGAATGGGTGCATATTCCAATAATGGGAGTGCCATTGCATATCCCAATACAGAATGAAATGACTCATTGCCTCACCTCACCATGAATCATGTGATGCCAATCAATCCTCTCATGGTGACAAGGAGCTTGATGTGCTGGTACACCTTGGAACTTATCCATTATGTTCATGACTAGTACATCTAGGATATACAAGGAATGTAGGAGGTATCTAAGGATGATCACTCTCTAGGCCTACTCATACATGGTTGAAAAGCTCTATGCCAACTCAAACCATGGCTAACAATTGTCAAGCCATCACTTTTAGTACTACTCTTTCTTAGTTAGTTGTTTTAACCCCATTATTTTATTAAGCATTATATTTTCACTTGATTAACACTCTCCAATGAGTTACCATGGTGGCCCCTTTTACCTTGGTCCCCCCATTGGAGAGCCACGATTGGCTAAAATTCCATTCAAAAAACACATGGCATACAATGAGATCTCCAAACACAATATGTATAAAACATTACCAACATATACATTGGTAACAACACCATGAATTCCATCAAAAACAAGCATGGAATGTTGTTGACATAACCCTTAGTAACCATATATAGATTCCCATCCACACAATAAAACCATGGGAATACATCAAGTAAGCATATACATGAAAAATCCATTATACGAGGACATCTCATAAAAGAAACATAATGCCAAGTCTCTACTCTCATAAGAAAAAATAACCATCACATAAAATTAACATTAAAAAGCCATGCTCTTACAACACATAAGCCACCTAGAACACACAAAATTCCAACTGGGTACACATAAGCCCAATCATAATAAATCCCCCATTAGTTTTTTATCCATAAACTCAACCACATACCCCATCATTAACATAATTTGTAGCCAAACATTGACTTATTTCACGCTAGGCATTTTTTTGATTTACAACCGGTAAGACATTATTGCGACCACGGAAGTGGTCAATAAACTCAAATTGGAAAGAAATATTCCAATAACATATAAATAATTATAAAATATCATATGGTAAAGGATTCCAATTAACATTTCTAAACTCCCAATACACCATCTCATTTACATATAGTTGGAGTTTTGCCCGAATCCAGTTACCTAAACCATAAGTGAAAACCATCATCAAAACCCATGCAAATCAAATGGAACACTCAAGAGGAACCATACTAGATTACGAAATTGATCAATGAGCTTATAAAAAAATTGTAATACAAATCCAATTTCTATTTCCTCACAAAATCAAAGACAAGTTGGAATTTTTCCCAAAAACAAATGCATAAAGCACACCAAGCCAAAATCACTCAAATTTTAAACTCATCCAATTAAAAATGTGTGTGAACCCATTTGTCCGCATGTCATTATCATCACAAAAATGAAATTTAAATCACTAAATACCCTTTAAATTTAATTCCAGCAAGGTATTAACATGAAACCCTCATCTTTCCCATAATCAAGAATAAAATCATCATATCATAACATATCATCACTAAGAGACATAAAGCCCAAATCCATGAGTATAATCCTATATTATACAAAACTATCAAGAGTGCATGATCAAATATAATCATTAGTCATGAAGAAATGAAAGTACAACATAGAATCCTAGACTATATTAGATATAACATTCATTGAGAAAGATCGGTCAAGTACAAAATAAATGCATATAGTCTACACACTAATCATATTGTCATCATAAATCCATTTCAAGACATAAAACTATCACCACATGAGCCTTGAATCATTTTTCTCATTACATTATACATGAAGATGTATACAACAATATCATAATGTCATGGTGAATTCTTCATATATGTTGGGATTAATCAAAACATGTACTTCATTCCTCAATGATATTTGGCCATGCCACTCAACAAAAAGGAACCCTTAGGCCCTCTCCCACTATGATCTATAGATAACCATATGGACCATACCATACATACCAATCAATCCAAAAATAGGAGGTGTAAAAATGCACATTAATGGAACATTAAACCACATTTACAAAAAGATTGAGCACGCAAAATCCAGATGTAACACCCCAAAATTGGCATCTTGCAACCATAACCAATTTTGTTGTATTTATCATCCTTATGAATCATCAAAGTCCTATGGTACTAGGAAATTTTAATTTTTGAGTGACTCTACTTGACTTAAGTGTCAAATGCACAAAATCCTAAATCTGCATTAATCACATACTATGTTTAATTCCTAAATATCAATTACAATTGGCTAAATAAACCCTATGATCAAATTAATTAAATTACAAAGTCCTAGCACTTTAATTAAATTAAATTCACCTTTTTAGCTAAAATACATAAAAGGGAATTAAATAAAATTTGATTATTAAACAAATATCCTCATTTGAATAATTGAATTAATTATTCAAATAATTAAGAAAGTGCATTGATGAGGTCATATTTCATTTATTTAATCAAATAGGCTATCCAAAATCTTCACTTCAGTTTAGAAATGGAAACTTTGAGTTAACTATAATTCAAAAGTGCAAAAAATCAATTAATTGTTTCATTCACTTAAAAAGACACAAGATCATCTACTATAACACCTCATCATATTCCACCTCCTTGTAGTGAGTTTTTATGCACTTCACACTTGCATACTAGCAAGATGGTAGACCAAAATCAAAAGGGTGAACACAACAAAGATAATGATCAATCTAAAACCACCAAGGGTAAATATCATTATCAAGAACCCCCTAGTGATCAGGAGGGGGAAATAACTCAGGAATATATAGCGGATGCTTGCAATAATAAAAACTTCTATAAAATGATGGAGATCCTCCTGAAGGAAGAGAAGGAGAAATATCTCTTGGAGCAAGCTAACCAAGGGGCCAACCTACCCTCAAACTACAACATAGAGACTCTTGTCACAAAGGAGGAAGAAACTGAAAACTCTTGATTACAAAAACAAGTTCAAAGCATTCAAGAACAACTCCTTCAACTCATGAAGGATAAGGACAAATCGACCACATAGTTCATTCTAGATGACATTTTCCAATTTCTATTCGACAAAATTCTTTGAATGCCTCCTTTTCCTAAAGGGGTTGAATTTCCCAAGTATGACAAATACTTGGGTACCTCTAATCCTCAAGATCATTTGAGAGAGTTTGGTGCTCTATCTATGGAGTTTATACATGACCAAAATTACATCATGTGTCTCTTCTCATGCAGTTTGGGAGGGTCTGTCATAGATTGGTTCTCTAGGTTACCTATTGGCATCAAGTCTTTGGGTGAGATACCCAACTTGTTTCTGCAACACTACTCACATAACATCCAACATTTGGTTAACATCTGTGATCTTTGCGACTTAAAACAAAACCATGGGGAATCTTTCATGAAATTTCTCCAGAGGTGGAGATATATTTATACAAAATATTCTCATAAAATACCTAAGTCTGAAAATCTTGACATCTTTTTAGACAATCTTCTTGCCAATTTTGGGTACCTAGTACAGCTACAAGGTCCTTTAACCTTCGATGACATGATCAAACAATCTATGAGAATTGAGACATTCATCGTCAAGAAAGGAGAACTAACCCTACATAAGGATAAAAAATAGGGGCCCTCCACCTCGAGAAAAGAAAAACCTAAATTTGTCAACAAGAATTGGGATGTTGTGAATGACGGAGTTGTTGAAAACATAACTCCCAAGCCTCCAAAGGCTGCATTTAATCTTACTACCACCATGCAAGTGGCCAAAGCCATTGAACAGGTCACAGAAGAAACTAAACCAAATTAAAAAACTAACTACTCACTCCTCTAGATAATTCACATCCTTACGATCCACAACCACGACCTCCTTGGTGGAATGAATCTGCCTACTACAGTTACCACTAGAACAAGGGTCACAAAAAAGCTAGCTACATTGAACTATGGAATAAAATCTAGGACCTTATCAATAATATGGATATCACTATGGGGATTCACAACACAAACTCAGATCACCAGGCATTCAAAGATGCATTTCCTCCTCATGAGAAAGGTGAATCCTCTAAAAATAAAAATGCTCATGCCAAGGTCAACTATACGTATACTACTAATGATAATATTATTAATAGGGTTGAACCTATCGATGTCAAATACTATGATGTTATTACCATCAAGGGAAGAGACGACACTCCCAAACACAAAATTCCCTTCATCTTGCAAGGGCCTACGCCCCATTCCTCTAAACAAGAAAAATCTCAGGTTTGTGCAAATGCCATTACTCGGTCTCGTGCGAAGATCATTCTCAAAGGCCCTAAGCCTTCTACATCTGTACCAAAAATTCCTATAGATAAAGTTTTTGTTGGTACTTCCAACAAGAATTGAAAACTGGTCCCCTCACCTAATGTTTCTAATTACATCATACTAGAACAATTACAAAGAACCTACTCTCAAATTACTATATTTGAGGTACTAAAAATCTCATCTTCTCATAGGGAGATTCTTGACAAAGCCCTCACTAAGGCAAATGTTTCAAAGGATTTAGATTTAGAATGGTTTCAATCCATGGTAGGTCACCTGACTTCATCTCATTACTTGTCTTTCTCTGAGGAAGATGAGTTTTCCTTGAGTCATCTACACAATAATCCACTACATATCAAGGTCATGATTGGCCCAAATCACGTCTGTTGTGTCCTTATAAATAACAAAACTAGCCTTAAAATATGCTCTGCTATCTTTCTTTCTCAGTTAGGCTATGGTGAAGACTACATAGATTCCCATAAAAAATCACCATTGAGGCATATGATGAAGAAGAGAGAAAATCCAAGGGGCTAGTTGTGTTACCAATTCAAGTTGGGCCTATCGAAAGGGATGTTATCTTTCAGGTGCTTGCCATTCCCCTAGCATAAAACATAATGTTGGGAAGAACGTGGATCCATGAAATGTAGGCAGTTCCTTCAACCTATCATTAGTGCATAAAATTCCCATTCCAAGGATCCAAAGTGACCGTACCTTCCAATACAAGTTATGATTGCAACATGCTTACCAAATCTTCTGATAGCTTTTTTCCCACCAACAAAGAAGCTACTGAGTTATTCAATTCCAAGTTAAAGGAAATAGAAAAAACTTTGAAACTCAGGGACACTAGCATGAGCAGGTATCAGATTGAACCTGTGTTATCAATAAAATCTCTGCCTCTGTCTCCACATTCTTATGGGAGGATTTCTAAGAACAAAAAAGATTCTACTAATCCTCCTCAAACACTATATGATGGCACCTTTGTATAGGCCACAACACAACTAGAATAAGAAGACAAAAATAGGGCTATTGTAGTATGGATCTATAGAGGGGAGGAGATGTCTAAGAAAATTACTCCAACTCGCAAAATAGAACCTGGACAATATGGAAAGGGTCTTTATATTATTAAGCACTTTGGATATAAAGGGAATAGACCTATAGGAGTGACCAATAAAGGATTTCTCAAACCACTTGAAGCTATTGGTAGATGAACACCTAACACTACAGGCCTAGGCTTCAAGAAGATCCTGTTTCACTTAAGGATTAACAAATTTGTGCCAGAACCATATCACCAATCGGAACTTGAAGGAACAAATACAACTAGAAACTCAAAGGATAGCTCTTATGAGGATTCCTTTCCTTGTCCTATTCCTCTAGATATTTTTGTTCTCTTCACTGACCTAGATGATTTTATACCATGTGTCAATACACCCAAGACTGACAGAAACTCTGATGAAACTGGTTCAATCCATCCACTAACATATGAGCAAATGAGAGAGACACAAAATCATGTTCATTAGGGTGAACTATACATGCCACCATATTTCAAAGAGTGGTTTGAACAAGAAAAAATCCAATAACTCATCATTGCTACACAAGATGAACAAGAATCAGATGGTGTCGCAAGAAGTGATGAGGTACCTATCTCAAGTAGTACTATCTTGTAGGAGTATAAATTTTCTTCCCTATGTGATGAAACCTTTGATAGGGATGGAGATATTGTACATGCATAGGAAAACCATCTCAAAATAGGTGAAGGGTCTAGTGTTAGGAAAAATGAGTTTGATTCCATCAATGTTAACTTTTCTTCTACTACAGTCACAAGGGGTCAAAGGAATTTGACTTAGCCTCTAGATGAGATCGCTTTAGGTCTCAAATTTCTAGTCCATGCTTTTGATGATTACACCATGAAAGCACTAGAACATATCATCTCTCTTTCAATCCACCATCCCGAGCTCATAGACTAGAACTATTCCTCTCCATCCAAGGAATTTCTTACGTTCTAGAATAACTATGCTCTTTCTTGCTACCTTAATGATGTCAAACCAGTAATGTCCTCCACCAGCAAAGACTGTGTCAACATGACTGAAGCTGATAACAAGTATCTCACTCAAAAAATTAAAAGAAGAAAGAATAGGTGCTCTGATGGTGAAAACTGCATTGTGGCAGTATCAGAGCCTACAAAAGTAAAAAAAAAGGATGTATCTGAGGGTGAAAACCTCTTTGAGGTGCTTGAGGATGGGATACTTGACATGCTTCCAAGTTGCTCTCAGGAATTTTCATCGGTGTTGATTGAACCAACTCAACCTGTGAACTTGGGTACAGAAGAAGAACTTCAAATCATTCATTTGGCACAGTCATTATCTGAGGAAGAAAAAGATGAATTCATTGCCTTATTCTAGAGAAAGAAGATCAAATTTACATGGACATATGCAGGCATGCCAGGCTTGGATCCTAATCTGATCTTGCATCACTTGTCCATCACACTAGGCATCAAGCCTATCAAACAAAAGATTCGAAAGATGCATCCACATGTGGCATTACTAGTCAAAGATGAACTTGAGAAACTTCTTAAAGCTGTATTTATTAGATCAATTGACTATGCAGAGTGGATTTTCAACATTGTTCCAGTATATAAACATGACAAATCCATTCGAGTCTGCACAGATTTCTAAGACATGAACAAGGCATGTCCTAAAGATGACTTTCCGTTTCCCAAAATTGAAATTATTATAGACATGACAATAGGTTATGAAATGTACTCACTGATGGACAGTTTCTCTAGCTACAACTAGATAGAAATTCCACCTGAAGATCAAGAGAAAACTACTTTCACATGTGCATGGGGCACTTTTTGGTAGAACATCATGCCTTTCAGGCTTAAGAATACTGTCATTACATATCAGAGGGCTTCCACCACTATCTTCCATGATATGATTCAAAAGATGATGGAAGGATATGTTGATTATACTCTAGCTAAGATCATGCAATGAAGACACACCTTGCAGATCTAGGTCCTATACTAGACTGCATGGAATATTTCAATTTATGGCTTAATCTAAAGAAATGCACATTCAGGGTGACATATGGAAAACTAGTTGGTTACATCATCTCTACAAAAGACATAGAAGTGGATCCTGAGAAGGTCCAAGGCTTCATGGAAATGTCACCGCCATACAACATTTCTCAGATGAGAGGACTCCAAGGTTAATTACAGTCTATTTGGCACTTCATCTCACAACTGGCTGACAAGTCACAACCCTCCACTAAGACCTTACACAAGGGTATGACCTATAAATGGAATGAAGACTGTGATAAAGGGCTAACACAGAGAAAATAATATCTTGCAAATCTGCCAATACTGATGCCTCCTATTCCTGTGAAGCCTCTCATCCTTTACATCTCTACTATAGATACATCATTGGGTGTCCTATTAGCTCAAGAAGATTAGAATAATAAAGAAAGAGCTATCTACTACATCAGTAGGACACTGGTCTCATACATAAAAAACTATTATGTCATAGAGAAGGCTTGCCTAGCGATAGTCTTTTCTTCATAGAAACTATGACACTACATGCTTTCTCATACTGCATGCGTTATTGCTAAGATTAATCCATTGAAATATTTTCTTAGTAAGGCTACCCTCATAGGTAGAATAGAAAAGTGGGTCATGATACTCAGTGAGGTTGAAATTGAGTATGTAGAAAGGAAGGTCATCACAGGGTAGGCGATTACAGATCAATTAGCGAAGGAACCTCTCATAGATCATCAATCGTTGAGCATCAAGTTCCTAAACGAGTCCATACTACTTCTCACATATCAATCCTCGACTATGTTATTTAACGGTTCATTTAACCAACAGGGGTTAGGTGTTGGTATACTATTCATCATGCCACAAAAGTACTATTTACCCAAAGCATACGAGATGTTGTTTCCTTGTACAAACAATTGTTTGAGATTTGCCTTTGTGCAAATAGTTGACGGTATATTTGTCATTGATGACAACATATAGTATACAACAGTGTACTGTATTCACTTTTTAGTATGGATATGTTGGAGCCTTCCATAGTTTTTTTAATGTTTCAGACATAGTTATCATACCATGTTGATACACATAAATTCAGAAGTTTAGTTACAGTTGAGTTATGTTCATCTGTTTACTAGCCATAGTTTCAGATTCATGTTTAGCTATGAGTCAAAGATGATTAACCAAAGGCGCTAAACATGTTTCATCCGAAGTGTGACGTTTGGGTAATTTTGGTGGAGCCGACTATGTGAAGTGATGCATCTATTCATGTTGAGTTGCACGGTTCTAATTATGTTGTGTGCTTCATTTAGCTGAAAAGAAAAGTGTTGAATGGATTCCTACAACTGACATGATCATATCATTTGGAGAAGATAGATATAGAAGTTCATTTGTGATCACTAAGTGTGAATGATAAGAAAAGAGACAGAAAAAGAACATAGCAAAATGCTGGTTGTTTTGGGACAGTAAACTATTTCATTGATCAGTTAAAGATCTATGTGAAGAAGTAGAGAGTGCATACAATTCACTAGAACTCATCAAGATAGCAGGTCTACTCAAGTAGTTCATTATTAGATATAGTGTATATTTGTTTTACTGAAGGTTGTATCCTTCATCATTTTAGCAGTGTGCTATTGGATAGTGTGTCCTCACCCCTAACAGGGTTATTTGTAAAAGACTCCTAACAGGGTCTGACCCTTAACCAGGTCACTATACTTATTACATTGTAAAGAACAACTCCTAACAGGGTTGTAAGATCTTCTAACAGGGATCATTATACTCTAGTGCAGTTCTTTGTGGATGCTAATTCCCACTGGGGTTTTTACCTATTTTGGTTTCCCCGTAACCAAAATTATGGTGTTCTATTTTGTGTTATCTTGTTGTATATATGCTTAATGTTATTTTGTACTTAAATGGAGAAAAGAGTTAAAACTAGTAGATAACTAATTCACCCCCCCCCCTTAGTTATCTCTTGGGACTATTCCTAACAATTGATATCAGAGCCAAGTACCTTGGAGAGAAAGCCTAACAGCTTAAGGTATATCATATGGCGTACTTCTGAAAAGAGATTCCTAAGTTTGATGGATAAAATTATCTTGACTCGAAGAAAAAAATGATAACACATCTTCAGTGTGTTGGTTTTGAGATCTATGAGGTTTCTACTCATGCAATTGATGTTCCTACCTTGAAAGACCTTACAGAAGAAGACTCTACTAATAAACAAAAGGAAGTATTCACCCAAAATGTAATTGCCAAAAAAGCCCTAATCAGTGCCTTATCAGACAGTGAATATTTTGAGATTAAGAAGGCAAACAAAGCATATTCAGTATGGAAATACCTAGAAGACATGTTTGAAGGAGACATCCAAGCCAAGAATGTGCGTATAAAGACATGGAAGAAAAGATACAACAATTTAAAGATGTTACCTGAATAAAACATCAGAGCTTACAATCAGAGGATTAATGAAGTAGTCTCAGGAATCAGAAACAATGGTGGAGAAATTTCAAAGGAATATATAATGGACAAACTGATGACTACATTGACAAAATATTATGAAAGCAAGATAAACATCTTGGATGAAACCATGCAATTTTCAAAGGACTTCAAAAGAGAAACCTTTATCAGCAAAATTTCAGCATTTGAGATATCAAGATTGAAGACATAACCTAAAATTGAAACAACTTTCAAAGCCTCGGTCCATGGTAAGAAATCCTTGAGCATCTCTAGTAATATTGAGAAAGAAGAAGTTGATACAGAAATAGAAGAAATCATTGCTATGATTGCTAAGAAAGAAAGGAAAGGTAAAGGAAAATATGAAGGAAAACTACCATTCAAATGTTTTTCATGCAACAAAGTTGGCAATTTTGCATCCAAGTGTCCTACAAGAGTCAAGAAGTTCAGATCAGATTACAAGCCCAAATATACCAAGGAATGATATCATGTTGAAGATGGTGTGAATAATGATGATTCAAGAGAGGATGAAATTGGATTTTCTGCAATTAAAGATAATGAAAAAATTATTGATGAAATAGAAATTGAAGATGAAAAGAAAGCACAAGAATTGTCTTTAGTTTCTCAAGCAGACATCAGAAAAAATTGGATCATAGAGAATGGGTGTTCACATCACATGATAGGAGACAAAGATAGATTTGTTCATATAGATAAGTACAAAGGTGACATAGTTATATTTGGAGATAACACTCCAAAACCTATCATAGGCAGAGGATCCATCACCTTAGATGCAAAGAACAAAACATATGATGTTTTGTATGTTGATGGTTTACATCATAACTTACTAAATGTTAGACAGTTTATTGATAAAGGATATAAGTTGGAATTAAAAAACAAAATATCCATCATTAATAACAAAGAAGGTGACATGATTTTTTTAGGTTCAAAGACCAAAGGTAATATTTTTGAGCTTAACTCTGAAGTAATTTTTTTTTTTGCAAAAGTGGATGACAGTTGGTTATGGCACAAAATACTTTGTCATATCAATTTTGACAACATAGTAAAGATAAGCAATGTAAAGGCAGTAAGAGACCTTCCTAGTATTGCAAGACCTGTTGATACTATGTGCAGGGAATGTGTGATGGGAAAGCATGTGCAAACCTCATTCAGAAGCAAACAGAACTCTATAGAGAACAAATTAGATCTAGTGCATACAGAATTATTTGGACCTACTCAAAAAATATCATACTATGCTAAAAGGTATTTCATTTTGTTTGTTGATGATTCCTCCAGAATGATGTGGGTTGTGTTCTTGAAAGATAAATACAAAGCTTTTGAGAAGTTCAAAATATTCAAAGCTAAAGTTGAAAATAATTCTGAATTAAAGATACAATGTCTAAGATCTGATAGAGGAGGAGATTTCACCTCTGACAAGTTTCTTGAGTACTACAAAGAACATGGGATTAAAAGACAACTAAGTGCACCCAGAACCCCTCAACAAAATGGAATTGCAGAAAAGAAGAAATAGGATAATACTTGACACAACGCACACTATCATGATTGAACAAAAAGTTGCAAACACCTATTGGAGAGATGGAGTTAATACATCAGTCTATACTATCAACAGAATTCAACTAAGACCAGGCGTAGAAAAAACACCTTTTGAACTTTGGTTTGGTAATGTACCTACATTAAAATACTTTAGAATCTTTGGAAGAAAGTGCTACATCAAGAGAGCTGATGGTTTTAGTAAATTTGATTCTAGAAGTGATGAAGGTATTTTTCTTGGTTACTCTACTAAGAGAAAATCTTACAGATGTTTTAATTTAAGGTTGAAGAAAATCATTGAAAGTGCACATGTGAAGATTGATGAGAATATCATGATTCAAGAAAGATATTATGAATATGCACCTATGATTGAAGATGAACCTAGACCTATCAATAAAGAAACAATTATTGAAGAAATTTTTGACTATATTGATGTATCATGCAATAACCCTGAACCAAGTCAAGAAGAATCACAGATAAAAGATGAGAGTGTCACACCTAAAATATCAAAATACACATCTAGATACCATTCAAAGGAAGATATCATTGGAGTTTAGAGAAGTAAAGTTTTGACAAGATCTAGAGCAAAAGGTTCAACCGTTGATGAAGAGGTATGTTTACTTTCACAAATTGAACCCTTTAGTGTTGAAGATGCGTATAATGATTCAAATTGGAAAAATGAAATGCAAGAAGAATTAGATCAAATAATTAAGAATGACACATGGGAATTGGTCCCTAGACCTTTTGACAAAAATGTGATTAGAACTAAGTGGATATTCAGAAACAAAATAAATGAAGATGGTACAGTGATAAGAAACAAAGAAAGATTGGTATGTAAAGGATATGCACAGAGAGAAGGAATTGACTATTTTGATACATTTGTCCCTGTGAGTAGACTGAAAGCTATAAAGTTGTTTTTAGCTTATGCAACATTCAAAAATGTCAAAGTATATCAAATGGATGTCAAGTCAGCATTTCTGAATGGTGACTTGAAGGAAGAAATTTACATATAGCATCCTGAAGGATTCAAACTTTCATACAAACCAGACATTGTATGAAGATTAAAGAAAGTCCTATATGGACTTAAACAGGCCCCAAGAGCTTGGTATGAGAGACTTGATGGTTACTTGACAAATATTGGATTCAAAAAGGGAGTAGTAGATTGAAAATTATTCATCAGAGAGACACCTGAAGGATTATTACTTGTTGCTATCTTTGTTGATGACATTATTTTTGGAGTTAATGACAAGCTTAGTGCAGAATTTCCCAAAGAGATGTAGACAGAATTTGAAATGAGCATGATTGGACCTATAAAATACTTTTTGGGTTAAATGTAAAGTAGAAAGATAGAGGTATATTCATAAATCAGTCTTAATATGTGAAGGAGATATTGAGTACATTCAAAATGGAATATTGCAAGCCAGTAAGCACTCCTATGATAACAGGAAGAAAGCTTTCTTAAAATGATGACTCCACAGTAGTTGACAAAACACTTTACAAGTCCATGATTGGAAAACTCATATATCTCACTTAATCTAGACCAGCTATTTCTAATGCACTTGACATTTTTGGGAGATTTGCAGCTGAACCAAAATAGAATCAATTAATGGCCATAAAAATAATATTTAGATATTTAAAGGGAACTATACACTATGGTTTATGGTATCCTAATTTAGAAGATGTAGAACTTCATGTGTACATAGATGTAGATTGGGGAGGTTGCATTGATGACAGAAAGAGTACCTTAGGAGGAGTAGTATTTCTTGGAGATAGGTTGGTTACTTGGACAAGCAAGAAGCAGAACTATATTTCTCTATCAACAATAAAAGCTGAGTATATAGCAACCGCATTGAATTGTTCAACAATGGTTTGGATCAAACAGATGATTAATAACTTTGGAATTCAGATTAACTATCTTATTGTCATTCATTTTGACAACACTAGCACTATTAATATGTCAAAAACCCTATGATGCATGCAAAGACAAAAAAAATAGAAATAAAATATCATTTTCTAAGACAAAAAGTTGAGAAAGAGAAGTGAATTTGGATTATGTGAGCACCAAAGATCATTTGGAAGACATATTTACGAAACCTTTATCAAAAGATACTTTTGAGTATCTCAGGAAGAAGCTGGGAGTAATTCCCTTTCCTGAGTCTGATTAGAAGTCAAAGAAAATGCATCAGTCCTTGGTGACTGATAAATGGTTGACTACTCTACTTATGTAGTAGTACCTGTGCTTATTTGTATTTGGTATCCTTTTCCATTTATGTCAAAGGGAGAGTATATAGTAAGGGGGAGCATATACTCTAGGGGAGTATATAGTCATAAAAATAAAAACACAATCAAAGGAGATGTAGTAGTTAAGAGGAACCTTTGATAAGGATATTGAGAATATTGTAAAAAGAAAGAAGACACTTTTGGATTGATGGTGTTTTTAATCATATGTTGCCATCAATTTCAAAGGGGGAGATTGTTTGAGATTTTCCTTTGTGCAAATAGTTGACTGTATGTTTGTCATTGATGACAACATATATTATACAGCAATGTAATGTATTCACTTTTTAGTATGGATATGTTGGATCCTTGCATAGTTTTTTTTATGTTTTAGACATATTTATTATACCATGTTCATACACGCACATTCAGAAGTTTAGTTACAGTTGAGTTATGTTGATCTATTTACCAGCCACAACTTTAGAGGATTGTTGTTTAAAAGCTGACAGTAATCTTATTGATTATTCAATTGTGCCTATCTATGGGATATGTGTGTTCAGATTCATGTTTAGTTATGAGTAAAAGATGATTAACCAAAGGTGATAAACCTGTTTCATCCAAAGTGTGACATTTGGGTAATTTTGGTGGAGCCAACTATGTGAAGTGATGCGTCTATTCATTTTGAGTTGCGTGGTTATAATTATGTTGTGTGCTTAGTTTAGCCGAAAAGAAAAGTGTTGAAGGGATTCCTAGGGTTGACATGATCATATCATTTGGAGAAGATACATATAGTAGTCCATTTGTGATCACTAAGTGTGAATGATAAGAAAAGAGACAGAAAAAGAACGGAGTAGAATGTTGGTTCTTTTAGGACAGTAAAGCTATTTCATTCATCAGTTAAAGATCTATGTGAAGAAGCAAAGACTGCA
This sequence comes from Thuja plicata, assembly GCA_018584345.1. NCBI lineage: Eukaryota > Viridiplantae > Streptophyta > Pinopsida > Cupressales > Cupressaceae > Thuja > Thuja plicata. The sequence continues at coordinate 35,803 of MU228545.1, forward strand.
TATAATTCATTGGAACTGATCAAGATAGCAGGTCTACTCAAATAGCTCATTATCAGATATAGTGTATATCTATTTTACTAAAGGTTGCAACCCTCATCATTTTAGTAGTGTGCTATTGGATAGTGTGTCCTCACCCCTAACAGGGTTATTTTTAAAAGACTCCTAATAGGGTCTAACCCTTAACAAAGCCACTATACTTATTTCATTGTAAAGAACAACTCCTAATAGGGTTGTAAGATCTTCTAACAGGGATCATTATACTCTAGTGTAGTTCTTTGTGGGTGCTAATTCCCACTGTGGTTTTTACCTATTTTGATTTCCCCGTAACCAAAATTGCGGTGTTCTATTTTGTGTTATCTAGTTGTATATATGCTTAATTTTATTATGTACTTGATTGGAGAAAATAATTAAAACTAGTAGATAACTAATTCACCTCCCCTCTCAGTTATCTCTTGGGACTATTCCTAACAACATCATCATCAAGTACAAAGATCTGATCAATGGAATGAATATCTCCATCGAGTGGTGAGTAGATGAAATCAAAGTCTTCAGTGATTCAAAACTGGTAATCAATCGGGTAAATGAAACTTATTAGACAAAGGATGGAAAATTGGTACCTTTAAATCACATGGTCGATGACCTTTGAAATTACTTTGCATACATCATGTTCCAATATATTCCAAGGGCAAACAATAAAGTAGTTGATGCAATGGCTACTCTCGCTTCTATGCTATAGATGTCAGAGAACAACTTTTGACATGAATTCCAAGTGGAAATGTTACTCTACCGATCTGATGACTCCCCTGAATCTTAGATGATCTATTCTATCATTGGACATGATTCCTCCCACTACCATCACATATACTTCTACCTGAGTGACTAGATTGTTTTGGATACCTATACCTAGAATAAGAAATGTCACCAAATCCGTAGTGCTTTATGTTACATTATCATAACTAACGAATTGTATAGGAAAGGTCTATATGGTACCCTTCTTAGGTGTTTAGAACCTGATGAGTCTAAGAATGCATTAGTTGAAGTTCACGAAGGCATCTGTGGATCTCACTCAAGTGGCCTGACACTATCCTATAAAATTGTTAGAGATGGTTACTATTGGCCATATATGGAAGAGGAAGCTACGCGGTATGATAAGTCTTGTAAAATAGTCTCAGTTACATGGAAATCAGATTCACACTCTAGCCAAGGAGCTCATTTCATTCATCACTTTTTGGCCATTCTAGCAATGGGCCTTCAATTTGGTGGGTCAGATTCATCCTTCATTATCAAATGGACACAAGTTCATCATAATAGCTATTGATTATTTCACCAAGTGAAAGAGGCAGTACCTCTCACCATAGAAAATGGCAAATCTATGGCAATGTTCATACTCAATTACATCATCTGTAGGTATGGTGTACCCTCTTCTATAATCACTAATAATTAGGGGTAGTTTAAGAAAAATGATTTGAAGGAGCTATGTTCTAAGTTTTGAATCACTTAGAACTACTCTTCCATCTATTATCCTTAAGGAAATGGACAGGTGGAAGCATAAAAAAAAATGATCCTTAAAATCCTACATCGCATAGTTCACAAATCTGGACAAGCTTGGCATCTCCGGATCAATCTAGCTCTCCAGGAATATAGAACAAGTATACAAATATCGATAGGGACCAAACCCTTTTCTTTGGTTTAAGGAGTGGATCTTGTCCTACCTATTAAGGTTGTGATACCTACTCTGCAAGTCTCTCTTAAAGGCCTCATCACTAATGATGACAACAGAATATCTCTGTTGCAAGAGCTAGAACTACTAGATGAACGTCAAAAGTGGCCTTAGATCACCTTAGCACATATCAAAAATGGATGTCTAAGAGCTATAACAAGAAGGTTTGACCAAGGGACTTCCAAGTGGGTGATCTCATTTTCAGAGAGAACCCTAAGAATCAATAGAACCAAATCTAAAAGCAAAAATCTAAACCAAATTGGATTGGTCTGTATGTTTTCACTATAGTATTTGGGTCTGGTACCTATCAACTCTCCACCATTGAAGGAGAGAAACCGAAGGATTTGATCAATGCTCTTCATTTAAAATGATACTATAGCTAAGACATTGTCAAAATGCTCATGTACACAGTAAATTCCTGAAAAATCTTAAAAATTGCAAAATGTCCTGAAAAAATTCAAAAAAATGGAAGTGAACTACCTAGTGGATGAAGTTTCTCATTCAAAAATTCTTCTAGTCTTACAAGAAAGGACAGTCATGGGAATAGTTGTCTTCTTCTTTTCCCCAAAATCCATCTAGGTAAGTTTTGGTATACCTTATCACAAGGCCACATGGCTTGTGTTGGATCTATTTTAATGATATTTCCCATGATTCTATAGATATATCTACCTATTCAAAAGATCTATTCTATATCAAAAAATACCAAAAAAATAAAAAATACAAAAATACAAAAAACAAAAAAGTGCCATTGATGAAAACCTAGCAAACAGGCATCATAGTAGCAAAAATTGAAATTCTTCCAAGAAGGTGAAAACCTAGTAAATAGGCACCTCTTATTTCACAATGCTATACCTATTGCAACATCACTTGGCTCTGTATAGTTGCTTTCATGCTTTCCTTCTTTCATTTTCTAATGTGCATTCTCTCAGTTACCTTCGAGGCACTAACTTACATGGATTGAAATGGTCATACTCTAGGGGAAACCTTCCTTGTCTAGGGGAAATTTCCTGTTACTTTTTAGGATCTCCTTTGCATCAGCCACCAGTGGTTCTCACTACATCTTCCTACTATCTCTTAGCTTGTACTAAGATCTCTCTCCTTGAGAATTTTCCTCGCGTCAGTCACTAGTGGTTCTCACTACGTCTTCCTACTATCGCTTATCTTGTAGTGAGATCTCTCTCCTTGAGAATCTACCTCATGTCAGTCAGCAGTGGTTCTCACCACGACTTTCTCCTGATGCCTAGCTATTAGTGAGATCCCTCTACTTGATAATCTCTCTCACATTAGTCACTAGTGGTTCTCACTACGTCTGCCTACTGTCGTCATACTGATGGGATTTCTCACAAATGACATATATCAAAAAATTTGACACCAATCTAATGAAGTTGGAGTTGTACTCACTACTACATCTATCAATACTCCATCTTGGAAATCCTTTGCCTCAGTTTGTATGTAGCTTTTAATCACTTTCCTGACACTTTGGTTCTTCTGAGAACCCTCCTAACTTGAACGTGGGAAATCAACTCAACTTTTTTCTTGCACTGTGAGTCAAGTCAGTCATCACCATTTGTTACTTGGGGTGTGGCTGCCCAAGAAGATCATATTTTTGAATTAAACCAGAGTCAGTAATCTTGTCATTTCTAAAGGAAAAACCACTACTGATACAAACAGGTGTTTCTCAACACCACAATCAAAATTATTTCTTAAACACTATCTTTGGACACATCTGTGTTTCTCAACACACATTGGATATCACAAACATAAACAACATCTATCGATAGCAATCAAACAAAAATAACTCACAAGCACAATGGTATTTCTCAACACCCTATACATGTTCACATCCAAAAACTTTGAAACTAGCCAAAGTATGTTGAACTTCTCTTTGTATGCTACCTATTCTCATTGATTTTGTTAATCTTTTCTTTGTCTACTACTTATTAGTGTGGTCCCGATGATTTGACAATGTCAAATAACTAGGGTGTATGTGATAAGAGCTTCTACATTAAGGTGGAAATGCCTCACATCCCTCGATCCAGTTTACTTGTATGCCAAGGTGAGGCTAGAACTATCTCCTTGACTATTATTTATCTACTTGTTTACGCAACATCACACTCATGGTTATCTTTGTATACCTCTCTCAATCATGATTTTTGGTTCCCAAGATTTCCAAAGGCAAGGGTTAGTAGCAAAGGTTTACAATGATATAAATCCAGGTACACAAGAACTACTAAAATGAATAACTTGAAATGTAACCAATAAAATGAATAAGCAAAGAATGGAAAACAAATGAATGCAAACCCCAAAGTTCTTGAAGCTTCTATTGTCTCTCTCTACTCCTTCCGAAATGCTATTTTTGATGCTCAGTATTGATGTGGGAAGCGTCTATGACTTGAGAAGCGTCGAGAATTTGCTAATTGAAATGGGTGTGTGATTGCAAGATGACTTGAATGCTAGAACCAAACTAACATAGTAATGGTGCAAGAGAGCTTGAAACCCTGGATCCTTCAAATGATTATGAAGGGTTTATTATATAGGAATCGGTGATGATATGAATGGTTGAGATCAATCCCAGAGATAGGGAGATGAACGGTTGAGATTAAAAGGATCTAGGGTAGCCATGAGTAAACTCCACCTCTTCATTTGGTAAAGAAGAGATAGAGTTTAGTTGAATGAAGAGCTAATGGTGAGTTACCTTTTTGAACTGAAGAGGTGGGTGATGTTACCGATGTGGATTGGAGAGATGGGTGGAATAACCCATGTGATCTGATTGGAGTTATCTCTTTGAAGATAAATGAATATTTAATTCATTTATTTAATTAATGTTTTCAACATGTGAGATAATTGAATTCTTTTTTATTTAGAATTTCTTTATTTGATGAAATTAAATTAATTTAATTGGAAGAATTTGATTAGTAAGTTTAAATATTTGAATTTAAACAATAGGAAATTGAATTTAATTATTTAATGGTAATTAATCAATTAAAGGTTAATTAATTAAATAACATTAATTATTTAATTAACTTTGGGAATTTGATTAGATGATTTGGGGAATGAATTTTAGAGGAAAATAGATGATTAATTAATGATTAAAAAATCATTAATTAATAGATAAAAATTAGTGTTTTTAATGTAAAGTCGCAAGCTTGTCCATTTTTGGGTGTCTACATTTGCCCCTCTTTGATACGATGTGACTTGTCACAGTGTGTCAAAGATTCTTTGATTTTGATCCTACCCTAGCTTGCCCTGACGATAGTATGTGTATTTATGCCCCCTCAACAAATTTGAGTGAAAAGTCTTGACATGAGCGTTAATTTGTTGAAACCACCATTTCTGAATTTGGGTATGTGACTGATTTGGAAAATACCTTATATTTCCCCTGACATTGCCTGTGTAAATTTCTAGGGACCAGGAAGAAAAAATCGGACCTCCTTGTGAAATTAGGGTTTGTGGGGACCCCTATAAATAGCCAAGAGAGCCATTCATTTGTCACATTGCCTTCTTGGAGCTCTTGATTTCCTCGTGAGTTAGTCTTTAGTTTTCTGTGCTTTTCTTCCTATTTTTGTGCGATGGCGGGCTTTCCTGGAGTCACTAACATTTCCGACCGGGTTTGGATGTATCAGAGACCAATTGGCGTTGGACGTCCAGTGAGTTTTCTTGATTTGTGTGTCATTAATGCCTTTTTTTATTGCTTTGAAAATTTTTTGTTTTTTGAATTTCTACATATGATGCCACAATCGTCTGCAGTTTTCCCGCAATTGTGTTTTGAATGATGCAATTGCCAATTAAGTGTTGCATTTGATAAGTGTACCACACTGTGTGTGTTTGGATGCCACAATTGATTTTTTTATGCCACAATTGATAATGATGTTTTTCAATTGCATAAGAGAACCACAGTTGAAGTTTTTATTGCTGTAATCTCTTTTTTAGAACTGTCTGCCTCATTTCTTTGTCTGATATCTGTGTATTCTAGCTTTTGATACTTTTCTAGATGACTGATACTGATATTTTTCTGATTTATTTCTATGTGTTGTTCACTACGTAGATTCTGCACTATCAAAAGTCAAGACCAACGGTTCTTGTTTACAGGTTCCAACTCTCAGAGGATGAGAGGTTAGTAATTAGGGACCTAGGATTGTATTGGATTTTCTATATGCCATGGATCACGACCGCCAGGGGTCTAATCTTTGCTCTTGTAGAGCGTTGGCATTTCAAGACATGCACTCTTTGGTTAGCCACTAGTGAGTGTACTGTCACATTGGAGGATGTGTACGGCATCCTCCAGCTTCTAATCTAGGGTGCGCTTGTTGAGTACGCCACCTGTTCTAGTATCATTTTTTTGACAAAGCTTTTTGGATTGCCCCGAGATCAGATTGGGTTATCTAGTGCTTATGATATCGCATGGTTTAGATTTGGTTTGGGCTTCGACAGACTCTCCACCTTACTATGTAGTCTAATTTGTGGCATGTTATGCCCCGATCATCGACAACGTGGATTTTCTATCGGCTTTGGTACTGTGCTGTAGAGTATGGTTAGGGACCGTACTATTTTTGCTTGGGGGCCATGCATGTTGGCTCACATGCATTTTCATATGTTCTATGTAGTTTACCTTAATGGTAAGTTGCTTAGTTGTACTGTGACCCTACTTCAGATATGGGCATGGGAGAACATAGTTGTTTTCCACCCTATTGGTACACGTACTTTGCCAGTTGATAGGCCTTATGTGTACATGTACAATGGAGCCATTGTTCAGACCCACTAGTTCATTTGGTATATTGGCATGAGCAACTGGATATGATTCCTTATTTCATATGGAGGCCATATAGAGATTTCCCTATCTAGGATGGAGAGGACATCTATCTTCCCTTCTGCTAGAAGTGAAGATATCTTATTGATCATGTGACTGACCATGTTCACATGATTGACTTTCACAACACTGACACGGTGTTGTATCATTTTGGTGAGCGATAGGATGTGTCTGATTCTTATGTTTATTTTGCATGTAGGTTGAGGGACTCTGCTATCTAGGGTGGTGTCATATCACTTGATTCTTCCCATACGGAGTTTGCAGGGTTACTTCCAATGGTGTGGAAATGGTGATAAGCCACTGTTGATGCAGGTTTTGTTGTTTTCTTCCCATCTCTTGTTCAGTTTCTTTACTGCTCTTATAATCTATCTGTCTATGTGATGTTGTCTTTTATCTGATGTGGTACTGATATTTGAATCTGATCTATTTACATGAACTACTCCCTAGTTTGATGCTCATTAGACCTAGACTCAACTAGTTGCACTCACAAATGTCTCTCATCCTATTGCTGGTACACTCATGAGGAGGCACCATCGGGTATGACAAGGGAGGGGAGGTTGGGATGGAGGGAGGGATGGTGTTTGTGATAGAGGGAGGGTTGGAGGCTTAGATGGTGGATGGGATGGTGGGAGAGATGGTGGTAGGGGGAGGGGAGATGATCCTAGTCTAGAGGGAGCGGGTGGTGGAGTGAGGACTAGAGGTGGGCAGAGTGGCAGTCGATCCAGTACTCTGAGGGTTGGCTTGAGCACTATTTTAGAGGATGAGGAGGCAATGGAAGAGGAGGCACCCCCATTGGTGTAGAGAGCACACCGATAGACTGGTGTTGTCTTGGCTTTTAGAGAGGAGGAAAAGGTGGTGATTGAGGATGTGGATGTTTAGGTTGGAGATATAGATGTAGAGGCTTTAGATGAGCAGAGTGCAGGGACCAGTTCCTTGACTAGTAGTGGCAGTACTGGCAGTAATACGGGGGAGAGTTCAGAGAGTGATGGTGATGGATTGGGGGATAGGGCCAAGGAGGGAGATATGGATGTGGCCATGGGAGGTATGGAGGTTGATCCCTTGGAGTTGGAGTGGCTCACTCAGTAGGTACACAATCTTCAGGCTAGGCTTGCTTTTGCTGATGCCCGTGCTACAAGATTGGAGGCTTGGCTTATAGTAGCCAAGGCTAGAGAGTGATAAAATTAAGCAAAGATTTGGTCATTCATTGACAGTGTACAAGACGCTCTCAACAAGACCAATACTATAGATCTAGGCGTGATGCATAGAGGGAGATTGAGTAGTGGAGGTGCCATTATGAGGGTGCAGTTCCTATAGAGTAGAGAGTGCTTGGTTACATAGCCTCCTAGAGATCTAGCAGGGCCCAACAATCATAGAGAAGCAATGTTGGAGATCCTCGTTCATCACAGAGACCAGTTTTTGATATGCCACCCCCTCATCCACCTCCTGGTGAGGGTGGGGGTAGAACATGTTGATCCCATTATGTATCATGTAGCATTTTTGTAGTGATGTTCATCTAATATACTCTGTGTAGTATCCATTTTTGTATCCTGACACACATGATATTTATTGATATAAATGTTGATTACCTTCTTTTGTTCACACTTGCAACCATTCATTATACTCAAGTATTTTGATTTATATGAGATGCAGCTAGTTTTTTTGATATGATGTTCAATGGTTTACTTGCTATATGTATGATCTACATGATTTTGGTTTTAAGATTATGAGATGTATATGCAACATGATTCTATTATGCAGACTCGTAGATGGATGATTTACTTTTCCTATGATACTGATATGTTTATGTAGGATGGTGAAAATGAAATGCATGTTTTTATGAGATGCTTATGGATGCATGTGATTTTATGATTTATCATGTATGCAACTACTATATTTTTTCTTTTTTGATGCACTTAAATGGAATGAACGCAATCTATTATGCACAAAATATATGAGTAATGCATGTGTTAATTAGAAAGAAGTTAGTATGGATAGATGTTCTCTGGGATTGATCTATTAGACATGGAATGATAGAAAGGATTTTTTTTTGCTATTTTTTTTGGATAGATACGAATTGATAAAAAGGATGAGTGTCCCAAGTTGCTGCCCATGTTTCCAATTTTTGTCATCATTGCATTTTTTTGTATTTTATGAAATTCCAAAGAGAGTCCAATGTATCCAGATCACATACCATCTAGATACTGCCATGACCTCTTGATATCAAAAGGAGTAGAGAGATTGAATAGAAACAGAACCTAGTGCACCCAAATATTGACCATCTGGGTTCAACTATGTTCCCTGTTTGAAAAGAAAGAGAGCCAAAAGCACCGAGATATTGACCATCTAGATATCACTTTGTCCTCTAAATAAATTGCAACAAGGATACCAAGATAGAACTCCTATGCCCCTAGAGTACATCTAGATAGCATCATGAGCTCTTGATTCCAAAAGGGAAAGTCAAAGCAAACAATATAGAGCTACTATGCCCCTATAATTCATCTAGATAGCATCATGAGCTCTTGATTAAAACATAAAGGGGTCTCATCACATCCTTCAACATTACATCTCATATTATCAATCTCCCAATCTTGTATGTCAGAATCACCAGGCTGATAATATGTTTTATCATTTACAAGTGAGGAAGTCATAGAACAACCACTGTCATCATATTCTTCCTCTTCATCTTCTTCATTTCTTCAGTGGTAGAAATTCTGGCAGCAATAACACAATATTCAGGATTGTGTGGAGACTAACAAGGTACATGCCAGGGGTTATCATTGCACATATTTACAGAGGTCTTATGCAGGGGGTCAAGATTTTTTTCATCAGATTTATCCTTCTTCTGTGGGACAATAGGTTTCCCATCTTTCCATTGAGTAGTATAAGGATAGTTTTGCATCCTAGGTTGTCTGTTGAAATTTCCATAAGAAGGTTTATCATTATTTTAAACGCTATTGTGACTACTTTCTCCAGGCTTTAAAATTTTTAAAGAATTTAGAATCAATTTGAGGTTATCATCCTCCTTAGGTTTTGAACTCAAGGGTTTATCTGATTCTTTCTTATTATACTTGGTGGGTTTCCAATCTTCTCTCCTACCCACTTTCCAAGAAACTCTTCTATTTGTCTCAATATTTACTGCTACCTTATATGCTTCCCTAATATTCCTAGGGTTCTTATCTCTTAATAAATAACCCATTTTTTCATCAAAAGCATTAAGATAGGTAGCGAGACATACCTTGTCATCTAGTCTCGTCACTTGTAGCAACTTGTGCATTGACCTTTGAAATCTGATATTGAATTCCACCTCCTCTTCATTAGGGTTCTTCTTTATGTTGTTGAACTCATTCAACATGAACCCTTGATTAGTCTTGTCCCCATATTGGTCCCTGAAACATTCATTCATCTCATTCATGGACCCAATACATTCATGGAGCAATCCTCTAAACCAGTCCCTAGCATCCTTAATTAATGATTGCACAAATAATTTCATCATAACATCATCATTTTCAATTTAATAGTCATCAACCATATCCATAAAATGTTTTAGATGTTCTTCACATGTTATAACATTATTCCTAACAAATTTAGGAAGTTTGTCCCTAATCATTTTAGGAATTTCATTTGGATAACCATGAATGCCAAGGAAAATAAATTCCTTGTAGCTTTTAGTATAGACAAGAGTTTTTAAATATGAAATGTTACCTTGATTACTTGAAGTGGTATCATTTCCAGAATCAACATGTGGTGGTAAATTCATTCATGAATTCAAAGACAATTTAGGGCCAGCACCAGAAGAATGAGAACCAGAGGTTTGTCTGAGAAGTTAAATTTTCTTCTTCATTTGAAGAGAAAAGGCTTCCAATTCAACCTTCTCTAATTCCTTGGCTATTATCTCCCTCTCTCTTTTGGATCTCTCCAACTCAGTATCTAGCTTCATCATGGGATCCATCATACTCCCTTTTCTCACTGGATCCTTTATTTCAATAGATTCTACCTTTTGTTTACCTTTGTCCTTGGGTTAGGGTATGTCATACAAATGTTGAACAACGGGTTCATATTCAATTTTATTAGGCATAATAGTAGCATTCATACAAATTCATATTCAAATCCCACAGTTACCTTTTTAACTAGTCAGATTGAATCTGAGCATGTGTGATTCTTTCCTCCTTTTCTCTTTCTCTTTTTTGTTTCAAGGCAATTTTCTCTTGGATCTTCCTTTCCAACTCACCCACATCTTCAAAAATATCTTCATAATCCACAAGAGTTATGTTAGATTTTGAGTTTTCTTCCATGATGGTTCTCTCTCTTTGGTGATGATGGGCATGTGGTCTTTCGGATGAGGGAGAGCTTGGATCACTTGGATCATTCTTATTCTCTTCACCTCTACTTTTGGATCTATACCTTGTCTCATGTCCCTAAGACATACCACAAACCACCTTTCTGATATATCTAGGGACATCATCAACCCTTTCACTCTAAGAGTAATACTCCCCATAGAAACCTAATCCTAGTTGTGTTTCTTGTTCAACTTCTAAATTTTCTTCCTCATGATTAGGAGGAATGGGAGTATCCATTATTATGTTCCTTCTCTACCTCCATGCTTGGGGAGTAACTCTAGCAACATTTATGTTCACTGATTTCCCATCTCTAAAAGTGGATGGAATCTCACTTTCCAATTCATTCTCAGGATGACTGTTCATCTTGGATCTGGTATTTTTGTAAGTCATAGTTAGATAGTAGTATATCGAAATAATTGTAACTTATCACTGATGCAGATATTTCTTCGAGTCGCCACCCAACAAATAGATGGGAAAGTACACACTAACTTGAGTAACAAATTTGGTATGGAAATTTTTCACGGGTTACAAATAACAGCAAATTCTAAGCACCTATCCTGACAAATTTTCAATGGTAATACAGATCACTGGGATATGCGAAGATAAAACTTTGTAATACAATGGTAAACTAAATGGTATTGATAAGTAAGTAGGCTAGGAGTCCAACTCAACTTGAGAAACCATACTTTCTTATTGCAATGAAAGACTATTCCCTAGTAGTTTCACTCTTTTTTTGTTTTCTTTTTATGTTGCAATAGAAACAACAACAAACTCTTCCGTTTATGACTTTTTATAGAGGGGCCACCTCAAAATATTTATTCATGCAAGAAAAGGACCAACTAACAAGAAATCACTTAATACTTCTAGTCTTTAGGTCATGCTACACCAAGGGGGATACCCTATAATACCTATTGATATATATACTTTTGTACTATCAAGCAGTAATCTCACAAATGACTCAACATAACTGGGAGATAGTAGATAATTGGATAATTACCCATTAAACATCAACCATGAGATAGAAATTTTTAACAAACTTAAACAAACGTAGACTTAATAGATTTTAAATGTTTTCTTATAGGAAAACACAACCAATGTGCAACTAGATATCCAATAAAACAAAACTTATTAGCTTCAAATCAGTGCTTTATCTATTGGGATATATTCTGACTCAGATATAGTATACTTAAATTAATGTTCACCAAATATTTCAGATCATAATACAACTATCCCAAAACCCCTACCACTAATAGAATCCTAGCATGTATCATATGAATCTATCCATAAATATGACCCTAATTTAATGTGATCCTAGATCAGAACTCTCAAATAAGTACATAAACATAGAGAAAATTATGCTAATGATATAGAAAATTCATAACTCATATGACACATAACACTGGAGAGATTGGAATCCAAATCTTTGTATTAAATTCAGAAAATATTATTTCAGTATACAAAAAGTACTCAAAGATAACCTCTTCAATAACTTGCAAAAGAGCTCTCAACTTTTATTTCTGACTTCTTACACTATCTAGTACAAATTATACTATCTTTCCCCTCTTGACGGAAAACTTTACAAATTGTTTACAATACAAAATTTTCAGCCCCTTCCAATACAAATTACTCTCTAGGGTAATTATGCTATTGGTTCTAACTACCAATGCTTCATTCATCTACCGATGCCACAATGCTTCATCTTTTATATCTCCATTCTTCTTGAAAATATTTGGAAACATTTCATACCAGTCCTTTGAGTATTCATTGCTTAAGACTATTACCTTTCTTATGACAATGCTCCTTATATCCATGTCCATGAGAAATTTGACACATTTATGAGTGCCAATTAAGACAATGTCAACATTATGCTCTTTCTTGCAAGTGGTGTGGAATAATTTCAATTCTCCTCTCTTTTCTTTCCATCTATTCACCATTTGATCTAGATTATCTTTATCTGTATTGTATTCATTCAGCATGCTGACAATTTTCTTCCCTTGTGAATAAATTACAGTGGGAACTAATTCATGGGTACAATGCATGAGGGTGTTGTGTATCTTGTCTGCATATTTTTGTTTCACCCATGACTCTGCTTCTCTAAAAGCTACAGACTATTCAACACCCATTATTTCCTTGACTTCTCCAACTCTATTCTTTCAATAATCAGTCTTGCCTTTTCTTTCTCTAACTCGTCTAGTGTGGTTGGGTTTGATGGTGCAGGGGAAGGAGGATAAGTGATGATCGGGCTTGATGATGATGGTTGATGGGGATCATGTGTGATCATCCTCTAAGGCAAAAATTTAACTCTTTGTCTTCCCTCAAGGAAAGAAATTATATTGTCCTTCTCAATAGATTTAATCTTCTCATCATTGTAGGCCTTCATGACAATCTCATATTTCTCTGTTAGGATTTTGAATGCCTCTTCTTGTTTCTCAGCCACCTTCAAACTCAGTTTTGTAGTTTGTAGAGTAAGGTTAGCTACGTCCACACCTAATGTATCTGATACTCTTCTTACAATAAGGCTACCTACCTGTTCAGATTGATCATCTTCATCAGATACCTTATTGCTTTTCTTTTTCATATGCCACATGACAAGGGCTATATGATCTTCACTAAATCTCACTCCCTTAGATGCTTGTCTTGCCTCTATCTCATTATCATTGATAGTCTTTGTTTACTTTCTCACAGCATCGAAGATAATAGAATCTGCAATATCCCACTCTAGAAGTATCAGTACTCCTTCCTTCCTTACTTGCGCCCTTCCTTCCTTGGGAGTTATCTTTTCAAACTTAGATATCATTTCCTGTTTGATCTCATTTTCAATCTCTTCCTTACTCCCTTCAAGTTGCTCATTATTTTTTTGTTGGCACTTTTCTTTAAATTCATTTATGTGGGTTCTCCATAAAAACTGTAAGAATGCCCTGGCCTTGACAAAATTGTCATCAGAAAGAAATTCATTTCTATCCTATTGAGTCAAGGGGTACTATTCCTTTCCAACATATTATGCACCAGTTAGATCTAGTGAAGCATGCTTTGGAACTTTAGGCACTCCTTCTTGTAGTTCATGGGCTGTGACAATTATTTGTCCAACATCTCCCATTTGTAGCAATTGTTCTGCTACTGCTTTCTCATCAATACATAGTGTAGCTAGGGAAGGAGAATATACATTTTCCTATTGTTGTTGTTGTTTTCCTTCTATTCTTTTCCTTTTAGGCAATGAAAATGATTGAGTATGTGGGTCTAATGGCCTCTTCCCCTTTGGATCCAAGGTCTTCTCATCTTATGGAAAGACTGTACTATACCCTCTTCTTTGGTAAACCACATATTTCATTGGGGGAACATTCCTAGTAGGAGCTATCCTACTCATCATTTCCTTTTCCCTTTCTGGCTATGTTTGTAAAATATTAGACCTTTTCTTATTCATTTCCTCCATGATATCCTCAAACATCTCCATTAAAGATTCTATCTTTTTGGCCCAAGTCTAAAATTATTTCAATGGGTCATACAACTTGTCAAAATGTTGCACAAAATCTAGGCTTTTCTTGTATGCCAGCCACTTTTTATTTTTTATCTCCTACTCTATCCTCTCAAAATAATTTATGATTATGTCCTTAGGGAAATTGAATTGGTGATTAAGCACCAGACATTTTGTTTTTTATTTAAACATATCTTTGATAAAAGCTTCAGGGTCAGCACATCTTGAAACTGTAGTACTCAAATGGTAAGGGGCCATATATTTATCTAGGTGTTTCCACCCTCCCTTTGTGATAATAAATTGATGGGCTGCTGTGATTGTAGGAAAAATAGATCCTTTTCCTCTTCCTATCAAAGCTTCCTCTTGTAGACCCCCAATCTGTCTTATTATTTCTTCCAATCCAAATTTGACAGGTACTCTGTAGGGTAATATATAAGGGATTCCCCTGAAATCATAAACTTTGAAAAACTGTTGACACTGGGTAGAGAATGACATCTCCCAAATTATGCACTATTTTCAATTCTAGACTATGTTACTTAGGTCTCAATAATTGCAAAAGTTTCAAAGGCATCCTAGGATCATCATTCAGCAACAATTCCCTAATCCTAGTAGCAAAATATCTATCAAAATTTATGTAAATTTCCTCCTTGTTGTCCCATGACATGTCTGCATTCCAGAGTTCTACAGGCATTTCCTCATCATCTTTGACCTTTGTCAATTCCATCTATCTTTCAAAATAATATACCCCTTTGTATAAAAACATATGCATTAGCAGGGAATACCATGTGAAATGTCTAGTCAGCTTGCTATTCTGGATACCTATCAATCCTTCATGTATCAAATCGACAAGATATGGAGCAAAATAAAAAATTATGGCCAAATGGGGGCGCAAAATTTGTACCATCATGAACATGTAGTGGATGGGCATTTCCTTCTCTTCATCATCCCCACAGATCTAACATAAAGCCCTGTATGTTCCTATGGCCTTTGGGGTGAAATAGTCTAACTTGAAAGGTTCCTTGGTTCTTGGCTCTACCATGATCATATCTCCAATTTTGTTAATATATTCTTTTAATGGTCCATTTATCAGATAATCCTTTTGTGCTTCATACACTTTTGTGAATTCTTTGAAATCAATTTTATCCATTTGGGTATCCTCTTCACTCAACTTGAATACATTCCTAATTTCTTCTACAGTTATGTTGACCATGATCTGTCCATTCTTATCCCTGACTACCCTGGATATCTTGTCATACTTGCCTGCTATTTGCATAAGCATATCAATATCCATGAAAACCCCATGCACTACTAACTTACCCACATCAAATTGCCATATATTGCTATTAGGAGAAAAAGTATTTCTCTAGCTGAAAAGTACTTTGAAAAGAGCCAAACCAGTCGTACCTATATTTGCATCCCTAGCCTATTTTCCTAGATCGTAAAAACCCTCACCAATTTTCAAATGTGGGCTCTTAGGGACCTATTTTTTTATTTTTGTGAAATCATTTGTCAACCTAGTTAACTGCTGTAGTAGGTCATCACATACATTCTGTCTTGATAATTCATGTGGCCCTTGAACTCTCTCCTAGGTGACATCTTGAATTTATAGTCTTTATAATCTAATGATTTAACTGATTTGACAGAATATAGTAACTATAAGCCCTAATAATTCTTCAAATTTTGGAATTCAAACAAAACTTGCACTAGAAATTTACCCATTCTGCAAACAACCTTGAAGTTGAAACATGATCACTATAGCTTTCTTTTGTTCCACAAATTTGATAATTATGATAATCAAGATTTGAATGATATAATACATAGCAATCCCGTCACTTCTGAGCATTAAATTCTTACTATGGAAAGCACATATTCACCATTACTTCACCTGAGTTCAAACTCTCACAGCTAATGGTTTAGAATTGCTAAGATAACTCCTTTGAATTATGACCATCAATCTTGACATCTCTTCTTTGCATTAGATGACTCACAACAATTCTTTTACAACATTCATCTCTGTGGACACATGGTAGTATTTTTCAATCCCTCAAAGCTAAACCTTCAATCACTTTCCATCATAGGCTTTGGATGCACCGTTAGATCTTTCTGAAGATGCTAACCTTTTACCTTACTTAACATCGACAGAGGGTCGTAGCACTTAGGACACGCATCACCATGACGCTTTCTCTTGATGACTAAAGGTCGATCACTTTATCCATAAGTATTTACACCATCCATCTAATCTTGCTTAATATTTACTATCTTTAACAAATATTTATGGCCTGCAAATTTGATATCCTGGGACATGTGGCAATATGTCACAATGCCTTAATGGTTAAAATATTCACATCTTTCATTGGAGGCTTTGCGCCAGTCGTCAGATCTTTTCTAACTTTTCATTCATTTACCCAACTAGCTATATATTAACCGTAGTCTACAACTTGACTAGATGGACACGCAACACAATGATGCAATCCCTTAAAGGTTATCTTTCAGTCATCTTATCATTGAAGGTTAACACCAACCATCAAATCTTTTTAGAGGTGTTGTGAATTTGCTTAATCTTTAATCACCTGTCGGACCCACTAGACACCAAATGGTAGCATAGCGCATTCCCTCAATGATGATTATATGTGCATCTTCATCATAAGCCTTTGGGCCAACCATCAAATCAAATCTGACATATACTAGATTTAACTTCATTTGCTTGTTCATGTTTGGGCCCACCGAGGACACGCATCACCATGGCGTGATCTCTTGATGTTAACTCACCCACATCTTTGGTATAAAGGTAATGCACAAGCCCTTGGATGAAAAATCATCTATGGATATCCTTCAATCTGTATATTAGATGTATCTGGTCCCGCCAAGGACACGTAGCACAATGACGCATTGCCTTGAAAATTAAAATTTGATCATCTTCTCATCATGGGAATGCACAAGTCGTTAGATGAAAACACATTATCTCGACAGATAACAGTTTAATAAATCTTATAGAATTTGGAGTTAGGAAATAATAAAATACCATGGCTTTAGGATACTCACAACTTAATTAACACAAACATCTTTTTAAAAGGACACATGCAAGACATGACTTAAGTAGCAAAAAGTAATAGAGAATTAGAAACCATTTTGAGACATAGGGTTTTAGAACCAAATTATACACTTAGAAACATGAAAATAAGGGTTTTTTAGTATCCTCATAAGATTCTTTGCAAGAATAGACCATGAACTCATTGCTTGAAAAAAAATGTAAACACACCTGACAGATCATATGCCCTGTTTCTAGTTATGACGACACCAATTCTATCTCTCTTCTTTACTTTCCTCTGAGAAGGTTCCCCTGTTTCAACCTTTTGTCTTTTAGGTGGGGGTTCATTTATAACTTTTTTCTTAAGGACCTCTGTTAGGTCAATTATATTTTCACCCTTAGCTACTTGTTCTTCAGCAAATGATTTTTTGATTGGAGGGGAACTAGGCATTGAGTATCCTTCATCACTATCATCATCATACTCTGATGATGAGTGCCTCTTGTGGCCTTTCTCTGGCACTGCAAGTGCATCTTCTAATTGATTTCATAGGAGAGTGTGGGAATCTATCATGGCATCTAGCCTCTTCAAATATGGCATGTCTAGGAAGAAACACCCAAAAGTAATGCCCTTTCTCTTAACTTGTCTCTCTAGATCCATTAGTTCATTGAACATTTCTTCTCTCTTATGAACCTCTTCATCCTCCAAAATTTTTCGTATCAAGTCCTCTTCCATGCATTCCTCATGGTCCTTGGTGTATGGGATGGTAGGTGTCAGCAACTTCTTTACACTCAGGATGAAGCCCTATGTGTCAATGTATCTGTAAAGAGCCACATTCATCCTATAATGGCTCATCCAGTTATTTACAGGGTCCAATGCCTTCTTCCCAATTGTAAAATTGTAAATTTTGAACTGTCTTGGGGTAAATCTACCCTTCCTGTGAGGGGAAAGGTGTTTGTTATTAGTTAAAATCAATTTCCTGTTGAACTCCATTGTTGTAATCCTTGGTGGAACATGGAATGGAGAAACATGGGGAGGGTGGGTACAACCATACACCCTAATCAGTGTGAAATTATTTTCATAATAAAAATCACCTCAATTGTGATCTCCTAGCCATTTGTCAAAATATTGGCTTGGTCTAAGTAGTTGTATCACTTTAACTACTAGCCTAGTCTTGTTGACACATAGGCACTGAAGAATTGGATACACTATCCAATTTTTGAAGGCACAAAATTTTTGTTCCCTAGAGGTGTAATTCCACAGTCTCAGCTAGAATTGAATGGGGTTAGACTGGTTTTGGTGAAACCTCTAAGGCCTTAAACATTGGTAGTTCATGATGGGGAAGTTGTAATATAGGATCAAATGCATTAAAACAGAGTAATACATGAATCTAGGGTTGTCCTTTTTATTTTGTATATCCACAAACCCCTGGTGCATTTGATCTATGTTATATTGGATATAGTCATAGTTGGTACTGGTGTGAGGGCTTTGCATGTCAAGGACCATCATCAGGATGTCTAAGTGATTCTCTCTAGTTATCCATTCTTTCCTAGCACTCTGCATAGTGCATATGATATATACATCATATAGAAGTTCAAGTCTTTGTATTAGTATGAGGAAGTCCCTGGAGTAGGTGCTATATAGTTCTTCATTCTCCTTGGAACACGGTGTTCCTAAATCAATTTGGAGGCAATGCCACTCTCCCTCGTATATCTATTCTCTAAACTCTTCAAGTTGATCTCAATACCCATGGGATGGTATGCATTGAAGGCTTTCATTAAGGAGTTCCTGTCTATGGTAACTAGGGATTTTTCATCGTCCCTTTTGATTTTTTTTGTCAGGGTATCATACCTACTGGCCATTTCTAGAATGAAATTGGCATCTAAAAATATGTCTGGGACAATCAACTTGGCCAATCCATAGCTCCATGGGATTGATAAGGGTACAACTTCATCACTATTGTTATAAAAATAATTGAACAAGGAATACGTAGAGGATCTTGGGGTTTTAACATCCCTAATAAAGCTCAAATAATCAGTGACGGTATCAACACAAACCTTTCTATTCTGGGTTGATCCTGGCAATAAGGAAATGAATTATTCTGAGTAGTTGCATTTCCCTTTCATATCATCATCTACATCATCACTTCTCCTATTGGTAGACGCCACACTCACTGCCCGAATAATCTTGTTTTGTTCCAATATATGTTACCAATATTGAAACAAATCTCCTCCAAACCCTCATCACAAGCTATCAATTACTCTATAATCAACAATTTTGAGCAATGAAAACACTCCCAATGACAATTCCCTCTGAATTTTGAACCAGGAAATCACTTTTCTCAATACACAGTACTAGAGAATTCTACTCTTCTTGGAAAATGCTGAACTCTTATAAAATTCTTAGCTTTGAAAACTTGGAAGCTGGTGAGAATGAAATGACAATGGATATGCTTACTTATAACTGAGAAATCAATGTAGCCATCTCTTCAAAACTAGTAAAGTTGCAATTCAAACACTTCACCCATTAGTTTACACACTGTGACATCATTTCTGGTTCTAGTCATGGAATTTCAATCTGACATGTAATCAATTATCAATGAGTGCTTTTTCTTATTAAAACCTTATAAAATTTGAAAAGAGATCAAACTCAAATATGATTGGCTGTCATTATTCATAATTTGGCTACTTTTCCATCTGTCAAAAATCTTTGAAATCCTATTGGCTAGCAAATGTCCACCATGGCATCAAAGAAAAGTCTTCTTTTTAACTTTGGTTTTACTTCTGGTGACCTGGCAACTATGTAATCTCTTTTTCACTTGATAATTTTTCTAACTGTGGTTTGTCACTGAAACTCTGCAACTACGGTTGGATCAATCTTCAGATCAATGTTTGTCTCCATGTTACTTGATGTTTTCACTTAACCAATATTCTTACCGAGACACCGTGACTAAGCCTTTCTTTTAACTAAAAGTTGCAATTCAAACACTTCACCCATTAGTTTACACACTGTGACATCATTTCTGGTTCTAGTCATGGAAATCCAATCTGACATGTAATCAATTATCAATGAGTGCTTTTGCTTATTAAAACCTTATAAAATTTGAAAAGAGATCGAACTCAAATATGATTGGCTGTCATTATTCATAATTTGGCTACTTTTCCATTTGTCAAAAATCTTTGAAATCCTATTGGCTAGCAACTGTCCACCATGGCGTCAAAGAAAAGTCTTATTTTTAACTTTGGTTTTACTTCTGGTGACTTGGCAACTATGTAATCTCTTTTTCACTTGATAATTTTTCTAACTATGGTTTTTCACTGAAACTCTGCAACTACGGTTGGATCAATCTTTAGATCAATGTTTGTCTCCATGTCACTTGATGTTTTCACTTAACCAATATTCTTACCGAGACACTGTGACTAAGCCTTTCTTTTAACTATTGTTTAACCTCACATTATATCTAGAGACTTGGTGATTGATATATCTCCTTATCGCTAAACAAATCTTCTAACTCATAGTTTATTTGAAGACCTCGTGACAAACACCTTTAGTCTCCTTATCACTTGGTAATTTTACTCTTATGATTTCCATCTGGAGACAACATGACTACTATTGATCTTCTTTTCCTCTACATCTCACAT
Organism: Thuja plicata; assembly: GCA_018584345.1. Lineage (NCBI taxonomy): Eukaryota > Viridiplantae > Streptophyta > Pinopsida > Cupressales > Cupressaceae > Thuja > Thuja plicata. The sequence continues at coordinate 56,806 of MU228545.1, forward strand.
TTTTTGCCAAGTCTCCTGATTCTCATTACAAACCCTAACCTTCCATGAGACTTCACGACTAATGAACACATGTCTTATTTTTCCTTTTGTCTCCTGATCGCCAGATCTTGTTTGAGTTTTCAACTTCTTACCGTGACCACGTGACTATCGTTGGATCCAACTTTCATCTTGTGGTTGTTGCTAAGTCTCCTAATATTCAACTTAACTCAAGATCTCTTTCGTGACTTGGCACAATTTTCTTCTGGTGCATCCGTTGAATAGGTAAATAAGCCAATTGATTTTTATTTCAAGTTGAATACTTTTCCAATTACTGTATTGGATGTTAAGTTCCAACATAACTTGAATAGATTTGTTTTAAGTACGGAAACAATGATTATATATTTGTTTAAAACTTTAAAGTGAATATATTTATATGTATTAAATTGAATGATTAAAATTTCTCAGTAGTTGTCTTGTATTTATATGTATATATTGTTGATAAATGCACTAATTATTTACATTGGAATGCAGTTTGCCGATCCTGAAGCACCATCCGAGCACCACACAGGCATCGATTCAGATGTGCATTGTAGAACTCAAGGTATACATTTTCTTTTTGAATTTTGATTATTGATTTATTAATACAAGTAAATATTTTAAATTGAATTTAACGTAGTAATAAAAATTTAATTATAATTGAAGATGAAAAGAATTTAGAAGTTCCTGATGATCATGTTGAGGTTCAAGCCACCGAGCAAGAAGATGTGTTTCCACAAGGTAAAGAGTGTCATGTTTATGTTTTTTAAAGTAGTAAAATGCTTATAACAATTATGATAATATGTTTTTAAATTAACCCTAATTGTGATAATAATTTTTTAATTTAACCCATTTATTTGTTATTGTAGAGGGCCCGCCTTTGTAAAGGGCAATGAGATCACTTCCACGGGGAAAAAGAAATGACGATGCCGAGATGGATATGCCTTTGGAAAATTTTAGAGAATCAGAAAAAAAGAAAAATTCAAAAAAGAAATGATTCTCATTTAATATGAAACTTATTTGATAATGACTGATGTTTATGTCTTGATGTTGTAATAATAAAATTATTATAGTTACTCTTATTTTTAAAGGTATATTTTGGTATATTTTCAAAGGAATGCATGATATGATTAAATTATATACATGTTATTGTTCAGGCTTAAAATTGTCACCCTAACTCAGGCATTAGGGCTACACGACAATTCCATCCTCACAATGGAAACCTCTCCTAGCTGTGGGTAGACTATGAGTGAAGAGGAATCTCCGGATTCGAGGCCGGTTCCTATAAAATATGGATATCACCTCCTGATTTGAAACTTAGTAGGGAAAGGGAAAAAAGAAACTTTAAAACTGGAAATAGATAGGGGTGATACACCAAGAATGAATTCAGAATTCACAA
>MU228545.1:64031-82977 GCA_018584345.1 Thuja plicata
ACACCATGATGCAGGATACAGGACCACTGAAGACCTAGGATTGAGGACAGACAAAGACAAGACAGGACATGAAAGACTTTAGATGATGTAGATAAACCATTCCAGAAACTAGAAGACCTCTTAAAGGAAATACATAGACCCTAGACTTCATCATGCTTCCTTCTTTCTTTCTTTTTTGCATATGCACTCTAAGTTTCAGTATGCAAGATGTGACCTTAAAGGAACACTTGTCTAATACATTCAATATGAATGCACAATGTAATGATCAATTATGAATATGAAAGTGTGAATTTGATCAAAACTTAGTACAAATATAATCTGATAATATGAATGTAATAGAAATGTATTTCTTTTGCATTGGCTGAGCAGTAATGTTATAGAGATGTTTCTTTATGCAAATTTTACTTTTTCTCTCGCATGTAAAATTTTGGGTAACAGTTATACTAATATGTTAGATTTTAAGATAACTGGTCATAGAATTAGGTAATATGTATCTCCTCTCATACAATTATTAATCTTGTAGGTTTGGGATCATAGATATTACCTTAACATCTTACAAGAATTGGTTCTCCATCATATTTATGAACCATTGGGTAGGTAACCTTATGAGGAGGTCTATGTAAAACTTATTTGTAGGTAGAATCTAATTAGGATCTCATCCTTGTTCACCTAATTGGGTGGAAGCCAATGGAGACACTATCTGGGGACTCTACCCTAGAAAGGGGTTGCATAACCAATTCTAGCATCCTTTAAAAGATTGCTTTTAAAGTTAAACCTGAACTATGATGTCTCTGCAAGTTATGTAGGCAAGGCCATCTATTATGAGCCCCATAGGCATTAGGTATGGCCCTTAGGTCTTGTAATTTGGAGTTCTTCCTTGATCTTGCCACCCCTTACCAATATTTTACATAGTTTTCATCTCTTTGGGAAACTAGAGGGAACAATGCATCACTTTAGAAGTTTAGCAAGTTTTATGGTTGGGTAGAAACTTACACGACTTTAACTAGTTTTCCGTGGAACTTGAAACTTCAAATATGATCATTATAGTCCAAGTGTGTGCTCATGAAACTTAAACCACATTTTATGATAATTGACAGAGCTAATTAATGGAAAAACCATCTTTGGTGGTCACTTTCTTAACTTCTACTAGGTTGTAATTCATTGGCCAAAACTTACCAATGGCTCAGTCATCTCATATGTGCCCCTCACAAACCTTTATTTCAATATCTTGAAGGCAGCTAGAGCTCATGATAATTTTTTCCACCTTCTCTAAGACCTGGTGGAAATAACTAACAATTAATTTGGGCTAGGCATGTGCCATTTCTATTCAATCCATAGTTCCATGAAGTTTCTAAGGTCTTAAATTTGGGGATGGCGGGGGGATGACAACAAGGTGGCAGTGGGGGGAGCTCTGAAATATATTTAGTACTTCAAAATAGTTATAAAAATATTATAAGTATAAGAATTACAAATGAAACTTTGGTGAACTAATGCCAAACATTTGAATTGTTAAAGTGAACATTAACTTGGATTCAATCCTCTTCTTTCTCTTCTTATTGCACCTCAACCCTCTTGCTTTTAACTCTCATTATTTCACCTTATACTTGCATCTATTACTCACACTATCAGATTCTTATTGATTTGTTTTTCTTGTTGAGTGGAAACCTTGTTCATCCATGCAGAGGTAGAACTTTTAGTTATTCTTGTCACCTTCATCAACTAATTCTCTTATTTTTTCCCCATGATGCCCTTTTCTACTATTTTTTCGTACTTCCTATTGCTTCTAATTTTCCTCATATTTCAGTTTTGGAAATCTTACTTATCCATGCCAAGGTAAAGCTTTTAGTTATACTTGTAACCTTCATTAGTTGATCTAGCTTTACTTTGGCCCATGATTGTCCTTGTCTACTTCTGATTCTGCCTCCTAAATCTTTTAATAATATTTTGGAAGGTTATATGTAGTTAAACTATTCTGGAAACAAAGCTTATTATATATTTTTTTAATAATATTGACTATCGTCACAATTACAACAGAATCTAGAGAACGATAGACACTAGAGATAAAATGCGACATCGAGATGTCAAAAATTGCTGACAGCTAGATGTCACACTTACATCATATCTTTCATAGACTTGTTATACTTGCGACACTCATAAAGTGTAACGATGATAGGTTGACAATCCTAAACGTTGCACACTGCGACGGTCAATACCTAAATGCGACATTTAGATGTCATAATTGCCACAGTAAAAATGGGTAATGACGACATACTAAACATCATAGCCAATACATATTTTGATGGTCATTGTTGTCACAATAATGACACACATAACAACTGTTGGTGATTCTGACACCAAAACTGCAACAACCGGCATGTGTCTCTTGACTGACGAGGTAGTGTCAAAATTGTGACACATAGCCATCGCAAAAAGGACTCAAAAGTACTAGTGAGGGCACAATATTCTAGAGAGGAAAATATAGGAGATTTAATTCCAATTATTCCTATACCCCTAGAAGTGGACCTATATTAAATATAATTTCAAGAGTCGTTACTTCAGAGACTGAAACAGTCGACCCGAAAGTGTGAAATAAATCTTTCCAAAGCCCGACATTCGAAAACCTTGGAAACTTGAAAATTGGACCTTGGGTCAGGGTCAAGGTTGACCTTGAACTAGGTCAGGGTTTAGATCAACCTGGACCTAGGTTAGGGTGGAGGTCAACCTTGACCTAGAAGGTCAACCTTGACCCTGAAGTCAAGATCTTCAAATTTTCTTATCAGGATGTTAGAAACAACCCGGAGAGAAGTGGAAAATGGGGTAGAATAGGAGGAAAAGATAGATCCAAGTAAGAGATCCATTCAAGGTGTTTTACATAACCCTAAACCACTTAATTAAAGGGTTAAACTATTCCAAAATGGAAGTGCTTCCATTTTTTGACGATACATTTTCCCCCCATTTTGGCAAGAGTATGGACTTGATGCAAACTCTTGGATGAAAAATCATCTATGGATATCCTTTGATCTATATCTTTAACGTATCTAGTCCCACCAAGGACATGTGGCACGATGGTGAATTGCCTTGATGATTAAAGTTTTATCATCTTCTCATTGTGGGAATGCGCAATCCGTTGGATAAAAACACATTATCTCGACAGATAACAGTTTAATAAATCTTGCAGACTTTGGACTTAGGAAATAATAAAAGACCACAGTGTTAGGATACTCACCACTTAATGAACATGAACATCTTTTTAAAAAGACATATGCAAGACATGACTTAAGTGGCAAAAACTAATAGAGAATTTGAAACCATTTCTAAACATAGGGTTTTAGGACCAATTTTTACACTTAGAAACATGAAAATAAGGGTTTTTTAGTATCCTCACAAGATTCTTTGCAAGAACAAACCATAGACTCATTGCATGAAAAAAAAATTAAACAGACCTAACAGATCATATGCCATGTTTCCAATTATAAGGGCACCAATTCTATCTCTCTTCTTTACTTTCCTCTGAGAAAGTTCCCCTGTTTCAACCTTTTGTCTTTTAGGTGGGGGTTCATTTGTAAATTTTGTCTCAGGGACCTCTATTAGGTCAATTATATTTTCACCCTCAACTACTTGTTCTTCAACAAATGCTTGGTTTACTAGAGGGGAACTGGGCATTGAGTATCCTTCATCACTATCATCATCATACTCTGATGATGAGTGCCCCTTGTGGCCTTTCTTTGGCATTACAAGTGCATCTTATAATTGATTGCACATGAGAGTGTAGGAAGCTATCATGGCATCTAGACTCTTCAAATATGGCATATCTTGGAAGAAACCCCCAAAAGTAATGCCCTTTCTCTTGACCCATCTCTCTAGATCCATTAGGTGATTGAATATTTCTTCTCTCTTATCAACCTCTTCATCCTCCAAAGTGTTTCTTGTCAAGTCCTCTTCCATGCATTGCTCATGGTCCTTGGTGTATGGGATGGTAGGTGTTAGAAACTTCTTTGCACTCAAGATGAAGCCCTATGTGTCAATGTATCTTTAAAGAGCCACATTCATCCTGTAATGGCTCATCCAGTTATTTACTAGGTCTAATGCCTTCTTCCCAATTGTAAATTTTGAATTATCTTGGGGTAAATGTACCCTTCTTGTGAGGGGCAAGGTGTTCCTTATCAATTAAAATCAATTGCCTGATGAATTCCATTGTTGCAATCCTTGGTGGCACATGGAATGGAAAAACATGGGGAGGGTGGGTACAACCATACACCCTGATCAGTGTGAAATTATTTTCATAATAAAAATGACCTTAGTTGTGATCTCCTAGTCATTTTTCAAGATATTGGCATGTTCTGAGTAGTTGTATCACTTTAACTAGCAGTCTAGTCTTGTTGACACCTAGGGACTGAAGAATTAGATACACTATCAAATTTTCGAAGGCACAGAATTCTTGTTCCCTAGATGTGTAATTCCACACTCTCAGCCAGAATTGAATGGGGTTATGCTGGTTTTGGTGAAACCTCTGAGGCACTAAACATTGGAAGTTCATGATGAGGAAGTTGTAATATAAGATCTAATGCATTAAAATAGAGTAATGCATGAATCTAGGGTTGTCCTTTTTGTTTAGTATATCCAAAAAATTCTGGTTCATTTGATCTATGATATATTAGATATAGTCATAGTTGGTACTTGTGTGAGGGCTCTTCATGTCAAGGACCATCTTCAGGATGTCTAAAATGATTCTCTCTGGTCCTCCATTCTTTCCTAGCACTCTTCATAGTGCATATGATATATACTTCATATAGAAGTTCAAGTCTTTGTAGTAGTATGGGGAAGTCCCTGGAATAGGTGCTATATAGTTTCATTCTCCTTGGAGCATGGTGTTCCTTAATCAATTTGGAGGCAATGCCAATCTCCCTTGTATATCTGTTCTCTAAACTCTTCAGATTGATCTCAGTAGCCATGGGATGGTATACATTGAAGGCTTTCATGAAGGAGTTCCTCTCTATGGTAACTAGGGATTCGTCGTCATCCCTTTTGATTATTTTTTTTAGGGTATCATACCTATTGGCTATTTCTAGGATGAAATCAACATCTAGAAATATGTCTAGGATAATCAACTTGGCCAATCCATAGCTCCATGTGTTTGATAAGGGTAAAACTTCATCACTATTGTTATAAAAATAATTGAATGAGGAATACGCAGATGATCCTAGGGTTTTAGCATTCCTAATAAAGCTCAAATCATCAGTGAGGGTATCAACACTTACCTTTCTATTCTGGGTTGATCCTGGCAATAAGGAAATGAATTGTTCTGAGTAGTTGCATTTCCCTTTCATATCATCATCTGCATCATCACTTCTCCCACTAGTAGACGCCACACTCACTGCCTAACTCATCTTGTTTTGTTCCAATATATGTTACCACTATTGAAACAAATCTCCTCCAAACCCTTATCACAAGCTATCTATTACTCTGTAATCTACAATTCTAAGCACTAAAAACACTCCCAATCACAATTCCCTCTAAATTCTGAACCAGGAAAGCACTTTTCTCAATACACACTGCTGGAGAATTCTACTCTTCTTGGAAAATGCTGAACTCTTATAAAATTCTTAAATCTGAAAACTTGGAAGATGGTGAGAATGAAATGACAACGGATATGCTTACTTATAACTAAGAAATCAATGTAGCCATCTCTTCAAAACTGGTAAACTTATAATTCAATAATGTTAGCCCCATATAGACCCAAATTTAAAAATTTAGAGTTTGGGTCTTCTCTATGTCAATCATTTCTCAAATGAACATTGTATCTATTAAGAATGAGTATTGAAACCCTTTAAACTAAGTTCAAATAAGTTCAACGAGGTTCATTTCAAATGTTCAGATCAAAGGTGCAGCTCACAAGGTTCCACAGGTTTGATGGAAAAATCTTAAAATGCAAATCTTTCAAGGCATGAGAAGTATAGTTTCACGATTCAAGTTGAATTATTTGAAGGCACATCCTGGCTTATACAAGTTTGGTTTTAGATTCAAGGTTTCAAGTAGTCTGATGGTTCATTCTCTATGGTTCAAGTTGGTTCAAGCATCTATATGCAGATACCAATGTCTAATCAAAGTTTATGGCTACCCAATATAGGACATGTTGGCAGCTTCATGATCAAAAGGGGATGTGATATCTTTCTAAAAGAATGAATTATTTTCAAAAAGGTTCTGTAAATGATATAGCTCCCTTCCTAAAGGTTAGTTATGGTAAGATAAACCTCACAGTGGTCATGCTATTGGTGTCACTTATGCAGTTTTAGTATGTGAAGAAGAATTTATCAAAGATATGATATCAGTTTATGGTTCTCACAAACAGAGGCTCAATTGGAAATTAATATGTTTTTAAGTCATGGAATCATCTCCACAACATTCCTGTAGAGAAATTCTCCATGCAGGTGAAGATTAGATTGATCTCAAGCTTATAATGTGAAGATAGAGCTGTGAAAAAAAATGATTTTCAAAATGCTTCAATTGTGAGTTCAAGTATCCTTCCTCAGAAAGAAGTAGAGATTTCTGAAAATTTATTTAAATTAGAAGTTGATCCTCAATGTAATCCATCAAATTTGTATGGAAATAAGGATTCAGGAGCAGCTATGGAAACATCAATGACTCAAACTTTCATGACCACAGATTTGTCAAAAACAGTAAAAAAATAGTCTCGGTGCGGGGAGCATATATTTTGTTTCAATGATTGGATTTGGCCAAATGTTTTATATGTTGTGCACAGGCTAGTTATGCAGGTTCCCACCAAAGTGATCTTTGAAATTAATTCTGGTTCGCAAGATATGGAGGACTGTGTGCAAGCAGTTTGAAACAAATAATTTTTGACATAAAGCTTAATAATTTATATTAAAGAATACCGATCAAAATATCCACATATTAAACACATAAAGCTTCCATTTGTAATTTTTTAATCACACATCATACATACTCCAAGCTTGTGAGGTGTTCTTATAATGTTTATTAACTAAACATTATACAGGTATTGTAAAAGTTATGAATAATTAATTCATAACTAAAAATTAAAATTAGTTATGAATAATTGAAAATATCACGGGAAAGAAGGGATTTCCAAGAGAGTCTATTAAGGGGAATTTTTTCAAAATTTGAGGGGTTCTGCTTCTTTTTTTCTAGAGACTATGTTGTAGGAAAGGGGATTTTGTCTCTATTTATGTTTGTAATTGTAGAGGGGAAAGAACAGTGGGTTATATTTTCAGATATAGTTTTCTGTGTGGATGAAAATAATAATCTTTTGGTTATTATTCTTTATTAGAAGAAAAGTGAGATATGTTTTGAATCTCTGAGTTTTGAATGTATTCATTTTGATTGCAATTGATCTATGTGTCAAAGAGTTTATTTTGATAAATCCTCATCCACTAAATTTGTCTTCATGTGTGCCAAGAAATCTTTGATTTTCATGCATCACGTTTATCTAAAATAAATCTTTAATCTTCCCCTTAGTTTACTGATTGTAAATGTGGAGTTACGAATCTTTGAGTTCTTAGTCTAAATTTATTTGCTTGTAAATTTCCCCATCTATCCCATGTTTATGGATAGATGGTTACTTGCCTTTTGTGCCTTTCGGTTAAAGGCATACCAGTGATTTCATTCTTTGTATATCTTACGGAGGGAGCCATACCTTCATACCAAAATTCAGAGAGCACTTGCATATGTCAATTGCAAGTGACTCAACTGTTAGTTGCAGATTGTGTCTTTGTGTTTGGGCATCTAAGAGTCAATTTTAGGCAATTTTGTAAAAGAAAAATCTATTCACCAATAGATTTTTGGCGACTCTACTGGGGAGAGGAATCAAAGGCTAGTGTTGCATATATTTCCTCTATTATTTTTGAAGCATCTCTATGTGCAAGAGATTGGAGAATCTATTGATGACCATGCTGGTTATAAAGATTATGAAAAGGACAAGGCCTAATCTCACCCTTATCTAAATATATCTAATGCATGACAAAGTTTTGCATGAGTTCTTGGATAGTTTTAAAGAAAGCATCTCCCGGGCTGTCAGGAATAACGTCAGCTTGGAAGATGATCATACCTCTACATTATTGTGGAGAAGCCTCTGTGCAATGTTTCACAAACTCAAAGATATGTAGGATTATGAAAGAAGAGTGGTAAGGATGAAAGAAGAATTGATAGTTGATGATGAAGAGCCCTCAGTGATATCTTCTCATTTCATTTCTCACATCTATTCAGTCTTCAATGATCAAAACAACATACAAGAGCCCATGAGTAAAGATGAACAAGAAAATCATAATGATTTCCTCAGTGCGGTGATAGATGAGGAAAGCCACACAACTAAAATAAATCCAAACACATTCTATCATGATTTGGACAAAGATGAAAAGAATAATGTAGCAGCAACTAAAATGGAGGAACAATTCACAAAGCCAGTAGATGGGATTACTTGGGGTGAAGTCAATGCACTATACTTCCCAGTTCAATATGATAAAGATTATGAGGTTAGAAACAATGCTCTTTTTGATATTTATGATTCCCAACCAATTGATGATGGATTGCCTCCTCTTCTTAGAAAAAATGGTGCTGGAATAAATGTTGAGAAAGGAAGGAATCAAGATGTTGAAATTTTGCAGCCTCAAAGATTGCTCAACAATTCAGATGATATTTCTCTTTATGAAGAATAACTTATAGGTTAATTTTTTTCATCCCTTGGACAAGAAGACCTTAGTGCAAAATGTGCATGTATTAATTCTTCATATACTTAAGTTATGGACAGAGAATTTTCAGATTTGATCACAGTTAAAAAAGATGAATTCTTTCTAGCTAATGTTGATCCTATGTTAGATGAAATTAACTTTTATGCCAAAGGAAATGTAGGTGCTGAAATTTATTTTTATTATAATGATTTTCACAGTGAGGATTGTAAGAATGATGCAACTAGTATTTTAGAAGTTTCTCAGTGTTATTATGTACAATCAAAGGCAAAATATTTCTTGAACAATCTTGCATAGGATATCCAAGAAAATTTAGAGACTTATGATGAGATGTAGATTTTTGGGAAAGAATGGTGGGTTACCAAATTTTTGCATAGTATTGGCTTGTTGGACAGTAGTGAGGAAGTCCTCAGAGAGAATTAGTTTGGAGCTTCTTCTTTGAGGCATAGTCCACTATTTCGGAAAGGCTCATATTTCTTGCAGCCGGTTAATGGTCATGTATGAATTCTTCTCTTCTTTCCTTTTGAAGTAGGAGTTTCCTACCTACGTATATACTTGTGAATATGTCTTTCCTTTTCAATTTTTGTTCGTGCTTGGTTTAGCTTGCTTTGTTTCATCTTGTTGCTAGTTTAGTTGTTTTTGGTGGTTTGGTGTTTTGTTTTGTCATCTGCTTTGCTCCCCTCCACCCACATTGCAAAAAACTTCCTCCATTCTATTTCTTTATGAATATATTTTCCCAATCATCCATGGCACTTCTCCTTGACCAGAGATACTGGAAGTTCTCTACTTTTTGCATGAAAAAGTAGTCCCCATGTACAGCCAATGTTAGCCCCATATAGACCCAAATTTAAAAATTCAGAATTTGGGTCTTCTTTATTTCAATCATTTCTCAAATGAACATTGTATCTATTAAGAATGAGTATTGAAACCCTTTGAAATAAGTTCAAAGAGGTTAATTTCAAAGGTTTAGATCAAAGGTGCAGCTCACAAGGTTCCACAGGTTTGATGGAAAAATCTAAAACTGCAAATCTTTCAAGGCATGAGAAGTATACTTTCATGATTCAAGTTGAATTATTTGAAGGCACATCCTGTCTCATAAAAGTTTGGTTTTAGATTCAAGATTTCAAGTAGTCTGATGGTTCATCCTCTATGGTTCAAGTTGGTTCAAGCATCTATATGCAGATACCAATGTCTAATCAAAGTTTAAGGCTACCCAATATAGGACATGTTGGAAGCTTCATGATCAAAAGGGGATGTGATATCTTTCTAAAAGAATGAATTATTTTCAAAAGGGTTCTGTAAATGATATAGCTCCCTTCCTGAAGGTTAGTTATGGTAAGATAAACCTCATAGTGGTCATGCTATTGGTGTCACTTATGTAGTTTCAGTATGTGAAGAAGAATTTATCAAAGACATGATATTGGTTTATGGTTCTCACAAACATAGGCTCAATTGGAAATTAATATGTTTTTAAGTTATGGAATCATCTCCACAAAATTCCTATAGAGAAAGTCTCCATGCAGGTGAATATTATATTGAGCTCAATCTTATAATGTGAAGATAGAGCTATGAAAAAAATGATTTTCAGAATGCTTCAATTGTGAGTTCAAGTATCCTTCCTCAGAAAGAAGTAGAGATTTCTAATAATTTAGTTAAATTAGAAGTTGATCCTCAATGTAATCCATCAAATTTGTATTGAAATAAGGATTCAAGAGAAGTTATGGCAACATCAATGACTTAGAATTCCATGACCATGGATTTGTCAAAAATAGTAAAAAAATAGTCTCGGTGTGGGGAGCATATCTTTTGTTTCAATGGTTGGATTTGGCCAAATTTTTTATATGTTGTGCACAGGCTAGTTACACAGTTCCCACTGAAGAAATCTTAGAAATTCATTCTAGTTTGAAATAGATGGAGGAATGTGTGCAAGCAATTTGAAACAAATAATTTTTGACATAAAGCTTAATAATTTATATTGAAGAATACCAATCAAAATATCCACATATTAAACACATAAAGCTGCCATTTGTAATGTTTTAATCACACATCATCCATACACCAAGGCCATGAGGTGCTATTATAATGTTTATTAACAAAACATTATATGAGTATTGTAAAAGTTATGAATAATTAATTCATAACTAAAAATTAAAATAAGTTATGAATAACTAAAAATATCACGGGAAAGAAGGGATTTCCAAGAGAGTCTATTAAGGGGACTTTTCTCGAAAGCTGAGGGGTTCTGCTTCTTTTTATTTTGGAGACTATGCTGTAGGAAAGGGGATTTTATCTCTATTTCTATTTGTAATTGTAGAGGGGAAAGAATAGTGGGTTATATTTTTAGATATAGTTTTCTGTGTGGATGAAAATAATAATCTTTTGGTTATTATTCTTTATTAGAAGAAAAGTGAGATATTTTTTGAATCTCTGAGTTTTGAATGTATTCATTTTGATTGCAATTGATCTTTCTGTCAAAGAGTTTATTTTGATAAATCCTCATCCATTAAATTTGTCTTCATGTGTGTGAAGAAATCTTTGAGTTTCATGCATCACGTTTATCTGAAATAAATCTTTAATCTTCCCCTTAGTTTGTTGATTGTAAATGTGGAGTTAAGAATCTTTGAGTTCTTAGTCTGCATTTATTTGCTTGTAAATTGCCCCATCTATCCCATGTTTATGGATAGATGGTTACTCACTTTTTGTGCCTTCCGGTTAAATGCATACCAGTGATTTCATTCTTTATATATCTTACAGAGGGAGCTGTACCTTCATACCAAAATTCAGAGAGCACTTGCATATGTCAATTGCAAGTGACTCAACTGTTAGTTGCAGATTGTGTCTTTATGTTTGGGCATCTAAGAGTCAATTTTAGGCAATGTTGTAAAAGACAAATATATTCACCAATATATTTTTGGTGACTCTACTGGGGAGAGGAATCAAAGGCTAGTGTTGCATATATTTATCTGTTATTTTTTAGGCATCTCTATATACTTCAAAAAGTGTTGCATATACGTCCTTATATACAAATATAGGGCACAATCTTCTAGAGAGACTAAAATAGGAGAATTAAATTCCAATTAGGCCTATACCACTAGAAGTGGACCTATATTAAATATAATTTCAAGATTCATTACTCCGGAAACTGAAACAGCTGACCCAGAAGCAGGAATTAAATCTTTCCAAAGCCCGACATCTGGAAACCCTGGAAACTTGAAAATTGGACCCTAGGTCAGGGTTAAGGTCAAGTCTAACCTAGGTTAGGGTCATGGTTGATCTTGACCCAGAAGGTTGACCTTGACCCTGAATTCAAGATCTTCAAATCTGCAGATCAGGATTTTAGAAAGAGGCTGGAGAGAAGTAGAAAATGGGGCAGAACATGAGGAAATGCCAGCTCCAAGTTAGAGACCCATTCAAGGCATTTGACATGACCCCAAACTAGTTACTTTGAGGGATAAACTAGTCCAAAATGGAAGTGCTTCCATTTCTAGTGATAAAACTAGAGAAGAGCATTTGATGCATATAAGACAAGTTTTGCAGAGATTGAAACAGGAAAAGTTGTTGATAAATCTGAAAAAGTGTTCCTTCTTGAAAGAAGAACATGTGTACTTAGGTTTTTTGATTTCAGATGATGGTTTGAAGATGGATCTTGAGAATGTTGAAGCTATACTTAGTTGGCATACACCTGAGAATGTCAGTGAGGTAAGATCATTTCATGGATTGGCAATTTTTTATAGGAATTTTATCAGAAATTTGAGTTCTTTTTTTAATTCTATGACTAAGACAATGAGAGGAGATAGGAGAATTCAAATGGACATATGGATGTGATAAGAGTTTTGATAATTTGAAGTAGAAGGTTGTTGAATTGGCTTTTTTAGCCTTACCTAATTTCAGTAAGGTATTTCAAGTTGAATGTGGTGCAAGTGGAAGTGCAGTAGGAGCTATGTTGACTCAAGAAGGTAAACCTATTGCTTTCTTTAGTGAGAAGTTGAATGATGAAAAAAGGAAATATTTTGTCTATCATCAATAATTGTATGCTATTGTTCAAGCCCTGAAGAAATGGAGACATTATTTGATGCAAAATGAATTTGTGTTGTATATTGGTCATAAGGCTTTATAGTAAATGGGTAGTCATAATAAGTTGAATCAATAGAGTATTTGCAGAGTTTCGTATTTGTGATAAGACATAAGAGTGGATTTTCTAACCAATTTTTGGATGGAGATATATTCAACAAGAGGCTCCATTGAAACTGAATCCTTTAATGACTTCTAATAGATCTCCTTGATCAATGGAATTCTTGAAGGTATGTAGATGATCACTTCAATAGACTTGTTACTTGCATAGGTTGCTTCCAAGTTCTTAGTTCAAAATTTCTTAGATGTTCTTAGGAATCTCTTAGAAGTATTTAGATCAAAATGAGAGGAGAAGGCTTCCTTATATACAAATCTAGGGCACAATCTTCTAGAGAGGCTAACATAGGAGAATTAATTCCAATTAGGCCTATACCCATAGAAGTGGACCTATATTAAATATAATTTCAAGATTCATTACTTCAGTTACCAAAACGGTCGACCTGAAAGTGGGAATTAAAGATTTCCAAAGCCTGACATCTGAAAACCCTGGAAACTTGAAAATTGGACCCTAGGTCAGGGTCAGGGTCTACCTTGACCTAGGTCAGTGATGAGGAGATCCTCTCCTAGAGCCTTCTAGCTGTCTCCAAGAACTTCACTGGGCCTCCCTTAGCATCTCTTTCTCTACCCTAACTAGAGGATTCTTTCCTAATCCTCTCACTCCCTAGGAACTTCTCATTAGCTTCAAACTCAACTCTTTTCACTCTTCCTTAACTTTTTTGCAAACAAGGCTTCACAAGCCTCCTATCACTCCAATGGTGAAAACCTCCTAAGGTGAATTTTCAAACACTCCTTAGGTCTATTACAACTCCTATGGATTCATTTTAGTGAATCCTTTATCCATTTTTCAATCGAGTTCAAAATCTAATCTTCTAGGCCTTGTAGCCTTTTAGGCCTATTAGCTCTCCTAATCACTGAAAACATGATTTTCCTCCCAAATTACCTTAACAACCATAGAAAAAAATTACATATTATTTGTGGGTTTTTCTTACACTTCAATATTTTTTAGGTCTTAACTCTCAATGGAGTCCGTATAATGGATTTCTACCAAACCCCTAAAAATAAGGGTTTTAAAGGCATGTAGACTGGTTTGGTAACTAAGTATTCTTTCCCCAATCAGTTGATATCCTTTAATCTACTCCTTCCATAGGAAGGTCTACACCAGATTCCTCTACACTCTCCTAAACTTGATTGGCTCATACCAATCACTCTGCAAATTCCATTGCCACTGCCTTATTCAGATACCCTAACTAGAAAGCTCCCCACTCGCTTAGGGCCTGAATATTATTGAGCTTCCCCTGCACCCACACTCTCTAAAAAACATTTCTATATATTATATACAATGTCCTAGTGGATTCCAAGTGGTCATGGAGTTTGAGCCATGGGAACTCCAAAGAAACCCATTATTTACATAACTGGACCAAAACTGGCCAGTGAACTTGCAACACACAAATAATTTAAAAAAACCTAACTAGAATTTACAATCTATCAAAATAATACCACAAAAAGATTTGAAACTACATTTCAAACACTATCCAATCATTCATTTAGTCCATTCAATCCAATAAAGGGATGGATTACGGCTATGTCACCAAATTACACTACAAATTGGTCCTTCCTTGTGATCACTCCATACAAAATGAAATCTAACTGTTAGATTATGGTTGGATTAGTGTTATATACTCCTATCCTATCTATATAGACCATTTGGTTAGGATTTGGGAACCTTAATGGCCGATTCCTAAAATCTAGGAAATGTTGTCATGACAACTTAAAAAGTTGTGATGACAACTTTGACAACTTTTGTCAAAATTGCAAATTTTACATTTTGAGTGCCCTAATTGGTTCCAAACTTCACCAATTGACCTAAAATGGCTAGAAAACAATTGAATATTATAAATCTTCCAAATTTGGGACTTTGGTCAACTCTTTGACTTTTGAGCTGACTTCTAGGCCTTAGACTCCTAGAATCCACTAGACTCAAACAATTGAACCCTAACCTTTATAAACCTAAACCACACCTCAAACACACACTAGGTAATTTATAGTTTAGTCCTTATTCATGGATGGTTGGCCAAACCAAATTGCAAGCCAAACTAATTAAGATCTTTTAATAGACCTTAAGTGTGCTCCTACACCATATTCCCCTCTTGCAATAGGCAAGTTAAGGAAATTTTGGTGACAGGAACTCCTCACTAATTCCATGTTTCTTGAAGTAAATTTCAGCTATCCAAGTGGCTTCTAACTCTTTTTTTTGCTTCCACTTCACTAGATGTTCCAAGTAGATCTTATGTCTTGTTTTCTTTTTCACCCTTGAATCCAATATCTTCTCAACTTGTAGTTTGTCCTATTCAAGAGTCTTGAAATCTCCCATGTCCTTAATGACCTCTATTATGTACTACATCTCATCCATATCTGGCCCCTTATACTTGATCAAATATTTCACATTGAAGATTGGAGAAATTGGCATCTCCTTGGGCAACTCTACCTTTTATGCATTAGGTCCATACTTTGCCAATATCTTACAAGGTCCAATTCATTTCAACTATAGATTGTTGGGTATCCATTTTTGTAGTCTTGCCTTATTCAGGAACACCATGACTAGTTCACCTACTTCAAACTATAATTCTCTTCTCCCCTCATCTTTCTTTGCCTTCAAATTTTGACTTGCCTCCATCAAGGTCTATTGCACTTGCTCATGAACCTCCTTCATTTATTGTGCAAAATCATCAGCATGCCCATTGATTCCCTCATATCCTTTGAGGTCTCTGAGTTCCATCACACCCCTTGGATGTGCCCCATACACTATCTTAGATGGGCTCTTCCCTGTAACTCTATTGGTACTATCATTCTAGGCAAATTCTGCCTGTGAAATAACTTGCTCCCAACCTTGTCCATACTCCTTGTTTAGACATCTAAGCAAGTTCCCAAGTACCCTATTGATTACTTCAGCCTGCCCATCCATTTGAGGATGGTAGGTAGATCCATGAGGCAAGTTTGTACCTAATCTCTTCCATAGGGTCTTCCAAAAGTGACCCATGAACTTTACATCCTTGTCTGCAACAATGCTCATTGGTAGGCCATGAATCCTTACCACTAATTTGAAAACAAGTAAGAAATATGGATGGCATAATGTGTTGTTTGACATGGTATGAAGTGGCTCATTTTACTAAACCTATCTACCACTAGAAATACACTATCTAAACTAGTTGGAGTTCTAGGTAACCCCACTATGAAGTCCATACCTATGCACTCCCAAGGTTTACTTGGGATGGGTAATGGCTGGTAAAGTCTTGCATTAGATGAATTTCCTTTAGCCTTCTTACATATGCCACACTGCTCCACATACCTTCTTACTTCCTTCTACATCTTTGGCCAGCAACAAAATCTCTCTACTAAGTCCAATGTCTTGTTCAGTCCAAAGTGTCCACTTAGGCTTCCATTATGTTTGTCCTGTATAAGGTTCTCCCTCATTGAGCCTCTTGGAACACATAGTTTCTTGCCTTTGGATAGAAACCCATTCTGCAATGTGTACTCTGCAAACTCACTATGAAAGTGGTTCTCAAGGGTTTAACACACCTTATATATCTCTGAGAAATCTAAATTTCCCTCATATAGGTCCTTAAAACCTTCAACCCCTATACTTTGGAACTGAATCTCTTGGATGGTAAGTAGCCTTCTACTAAGGGCATCTGCAACTTTGTTTTGCACTCCCTTATTATTTTTTATAGTAAAGGTGTAAGAATGTAGGAATTCCATCCACTTGATGTGTCTCAAACTGAGCTTGTCTTGAGTGTTTATGTAACTCACTACTTGGTTGTCTGTGAAGAAAAAAACTCTTTGGGAAAAATATAATGCCTCCACTTATTTAAAGCTTGTACAAGAGCATATAGCTCCAAGTCATAGGAAGAGTACCTAGACTTAGCCTCATTTATTCATTCGGTGAAAAAGGCCACAAGCCTTCCTTCTCGACTTAAGACAGCTTCCACTGCAATGCTACTTGCATCACACTCCACACTGAATGGTTTATCAAAGCTTGGTAATAGAAATATAGGATGAGTATCCACTTCCTTCTTCAATCTCTCAAATCCATCATTAGCTGCCTTTGTCCACACAAATTTTGTTTTCAACCCTCCTTTTATAGTCTCTAGGGCTGGAGTACAAATCTCACTAAATCTCCTAATGAACTTCCTATAGAATTGGGCTAACCCATGGAAGCTCCTAACTTCAGTCCCTGTCTTAGGAGTAGGCCAGCTCAATATGACCGCTACCTTCTCCTTATCCATCTTTAAGTCACCCTTGGAGACAAAAAAACCAAGGTATACTAGCTCTTCTTTCATGAACTCACTCTTCTCAAGATTTATGGTGAGTTTCTCATCCCACCACTTCCTCAACACTAAATCCAAGTGTTTCATGTGATACTCTTTAGTTTTACTGGAAATTAGGATGTCATCTAAATAGACAACTACAAAAACTCCTATATAGTCCTTCAAGACTTCATTCATCACCCTCATAAAAGTGCTTGGTGCATTGGTAAGCCCAAAGAGCATCACTAACCATTCATACAACCCCTCTGTAGTCTTAAATGCATACCTCCACTCATCACCCTCTTTCATCCTAATTTGATAGTACCCACTCTTCAAATCAATTTTATAGAAGTACTTAGCACCCTCCAAGAAATGCATCAAGTCTTCTATTCTAGGAATTATAAATCTATACCTGATAGTTATCCTATTTATTGCCCTAGAATCAGTACACATTCTCCACTTACCTCCTTTTTTAGGAGCCAAAACCATTGGGACAACACATGGGCTAATGCTCTTCCTTATCACCCCTTGGTCCAAAAGCTCTTGGACTTGTCTGGCTATCTCCTTGTTTTACTCTAGTGTCATCTTGTATGTAGCCTTGTTTGGCAAAGATGCTCCTGGTATGAAGTCAATTTGATGACTTATCTCCCTCTTTGGTGGAAGGGTGGCTATTGTACCCTCACAACTTATGTCCTTGAACTGATCTAGCAGTTCTCTTACCTCCTGTGGTATAGGTGCCTTCTCATGAGACTCCTCCTCCTTTGGCTTTAGCAAAATTGCATAACCAAGTTCTTCTTTCTTCATATCCATTAGAAATTATTTTCCACTCAATAGCATGGCACTAGATTCTGCCTCCTCCATTGTATCCTCCTCTAGTATGGATTATATTTTGTAAGTGACCCCATTTTTCTTAAAGGTGTACTTTTTGTCTTTCCCATTATGAACTGCATCTCTGTCATACTGCCATGGTATGCCAAGAAATAGATGGCAAGCATCCATTGGAAAAACATCACATAGTATCTTGTCATGATACTTCCTAATGGAAAATTCCACCCACACTTGTTCATTGACTAAGATGTTCTGGCCCTTATTCAACCATGTGATTTTGTAAGGACATTCATGTGGTATTTTAGTGAGTTTTAACTTCTCTACTACCTCCTCTAATATAACATTGTCACTAGATCCAGAATCAATGATCACCTTACATAATTTTCCCATTATCTTGCACTTGACCCCTAAAAGAGCCCTTCTTTGCTTGTGTCCATCCTTAGTGGGTTCTTTAATTAGTATTCTCCTAAGCATCAAGCTTTCACCTTTCTATGAGGGTAAAAGTACAGAACTATGTCACACTTGAGGACCATTTGACATGTTTCGACTGGACATATTTCGGCCGGACATGTTTCGGCCAGACATACGTGGTGCACACATGGTGCCAAGTGGCATCCATGTGGCAGAGGGGTTCCGACTGAACCTGGTCCGGCCGAAACATGTCCGGCCAGACCATGTTCGGCCGGAACCCTAAAAATCTATATAAACCCCAAAATCGGTTAGAGCGGCTCATTTGCACTGAGCGCCTTCCATGATCTGTGGAGCGGAATAGGAGTACTTCAGCCGAAAATCGGTAGGAATTTTTTTTTTAAATGTTTTTTCAATGTTTTTAAAATTTTTTTTATGTTAAATTAATGTAATTATACTATTATTTGATGTTTTTTGTTTTTATTTTCTTATTTATAAAATATTGTTTAATGTAGATTTAAATTTATTTTTTAGTTAGAATCATATGTTAGTTAG
>MU228545.1:105442-200761 GCA_018584345.1 Thuja plicata
TTGGCAATTGCATTATTGGTAAATGTTTCCTTTTTTCTATTAGTAGCATCATCCTTTGCAAGGTCTTTCAGAGATGGAATTACAACCTCTTGTGTAGCAATCTCAAAGATCTCAAAGCCAACACATTATAGATGTGTTAATCATTTTGTTTTTCCAATCTAGATAGTTCTCTCCATCAAACTTAGGACTCTCTTTTCTGAAGTATGCCATCTGATCTACCTTAAGCTGTTAGGCTTTCCCTCCAAGGCACTTGGCTCTGATACCAATTGTTAGAATACTTCAGGGATAACTGAGAGGGGGGGTGAATCAGCTATCAACAACTTTATCTTTTTCTTATAATTATTAATCTAGATTGATACAAAATAAATGCACATTCAGATAACACATTACACAACACATCAATTTGGTTACGGGGAAACCAAATGGTAAAAACCCCGGTGGGAATTAGTATCCACAAATAACTATACTATTTGTAGTAATCCCTGTTAAAAGATCATACAACCCTATTAGGAGTTTTTCATTACAATGCAATAGTATAGTGACCTGGCTAAGGGTCTGACCCTATTAGGAGTCTTTTAAAATAACCCTGTTAGGGGTGGTGGACTCACTGTCCGAGTGTTGAAGGCTAAAACCTTCTGGTTATTTGATACACGCTGTATTAACAAGGTGAACTACTATTTGTGACACTGCTTGTCTGATCAGTTCCTCTTGTGCACTGATTCTTTAACCTCTTGTAAAGAACTACAACAATCTGATTTGTATTCTGAAAGCTTCAACTTCAATATCTATATTATCAACATATGATAAATATAGCTCTGCTGCTTAAACACTCTTCTCTACTTTTCTTATCTCTGGCTTTTGCAACTCTTCTTATCACAAATGACCTTCTATAAGTATATACTCCAAGTATGAGATCATGGGACCTGTTGGACAACTCTTCATAACATCCTTTTTGGCTCTACTAAGCACGCAAGCATAATTACAACCACGCAAGTATAAATTGAATAGACGCGTCGCTTCACTAGGTCGGCTTCACCAATTTAATCATAACCTTGCAATCTTCTTGAAATATGTTTGGCTCCTTTAGGGTAATATCAACAACTCATAAGTAATCATGAATATACACATGCATATCCTAAAGATAAGTGCAACTCAATAAACATGTTACATACATCGGCCTTAAACTGTTATTCCTCCAGAACTGTAATCGTCAAATACAAAATTACATATCTTTACTAAAACATCATATTTGGGTCTGCGTGTATGAACATAGCATAATAAACATGTCAACAACATGTATCTATCCATGCAATTCTTCATGTCATCATATGGATAATTACATACAAAAGTGCTACTGTGTATTATATGTTGTCATCAATGACAAACATACAATCAATCAACTATTCAGAATCAAATCTCCAACAATTTAGTTGGATGTTGTAATCCCCTGGAAGATAATACTCCTTCACTTTTTCCATCATTGTCTTCCAATTTTTTATGGGCTTCTTTCCCTTTTTCTCTCTTTCTTCCTGCAAGAACTTCCACCATGTAAGTGCTTTCCCTTATAGCCTTGACTTGGCTATCTTCACCTTTTGGGCTTCTGTAATCTCATCACACTCGAAGTGATTCTCCATTCCTTCAAGAAATTCCATAACCATTTTAGCATCCATCTTTCCAGAGAATATTGGGATTCCCTCTAGAGCCTTCCCACTGAATACCTTGAGTGCTTTGAGGAATAGTTCCTCAGGTAGAAGAGGATCAGGCTCTAGTTCCATTTCCTCTTCCACTAGTTTCTTTCCCTTATCTATCCCTTCATGCATTTCTTCTCTCAACTTACTAGCAATCTCAACCACTTCTGCCATTTTGATCTTCATTTCCTCCATTGCTTCTTCAATAAGCCTATTCTTTATTTGTTTCTCTGACAAATCTTTGGCCAACTCTGCATTGGTCACCATCCTAGACTCACCTATAGACTCACTCCAATCTGACATACAACAATTCAATCACCCAAGCCTTTCAATGGCTATGATACCAATTTTATGAGGATCTCCTCTCCTAGAGCCTTCTAGCTCTCTCTAAGACCTTCACTGGGCCTCCCTTAGGGTCTCTTTCTCTACCCTAACTACAAGATTATTTCCTAAACCTCTCACTCCCTAGGAACTTCTCATCAGCTTCAAACTCAACTCCTTTCACTCTTCCTTAACTTTTTTTGTAACCAAGGCTTCACAAGCCTCCTATCAATCCAATGGTGAAAACCTCCTAAGGTGAAGTTTATAACACTCCTTAGATCTATTACAACTCCTATGGATTCATTTTAGTGAATCCTTCATCCATTTTTCAATCGAGTTCAAAATCTAATCTTTTAGGCCTTGTAGCCTTTTAGGCCTATTAGCCCTCCTAATCATTGAAAATGTGATTTTCCTCCAAAACTCCTTTAACAATCATAGAAAAAAATTACATATTCTTTGTGGGTTTTTCTTACCCTTCAAGATTTTCTAGGTCTTAACTCTCCCTGGAGTTCATACAATGGATTTATACCAAACCCCTAAAAATAAGGGTTTCAAAGGCATGTAGACTGGTTTGGTAACTTAGTCTTCTTTCCCTAATCGGTTGATCTCCTCTAAACTGTTCCTTCCATAGGAAGGTCTATACCACATTCCTCTACACTCTCCTAAAATTTATTGGCTCATACCAATCACTCTACAAATTCCATTTCCACTGTCTTATTCAGATACCCTAACCAGAATGCTCCCCACTCGCCTAGGGACTGAATGTTCTTGAGCTTCCCCTACACCCACACACTCCAAAATCCATTTATATATAGTATATACAAGGTCCTAGTGGATTCCAAGTGGTCATTGGGTTTGAGCTATGGGCACTCCAAAGAAACCCATTCTTTACATAACTAATACCACAACAATCTATCAAACTAATACCACAAAAATCTTGGAACCTACATTGAAAACACTATCCAATCATTCATTTAGTCCATTCAATCCAATAAAGTGATGGATGATGTCTCTGTCACCAAATTACACTGCAAATTGATCCTTCCTTGTGATCAGTCCGTACAAAATGTAATCTAACTATCAAATTAGGGTTGGATTAGACTTATATACTCCTATACCATCTATCTAGACTATTTGGTTGGGATTTGGTCACCTTAATGGCCGATTCCTAAAATCTAGGAAATGTTGTCATGACAACTTTGACAACTTTTGTCAAAATTGCAAATTTTACATTTTGAGTGTCCTAATTGGTTCCAAACTTTACTAATTGACCTCAAATGGCTAGAAAACAACTAAACATTATAAGTTGACTTCTAAGTTTACTTCTAGGCCATAGACTCCTAGAATCCACTAGACTCAAACAACACAACCCTAACCTTTCCAAGCCTTAACCACACCTCAAACACACACTAGGGACTTTATAGTTTAGTCCTTATTCATGGATGGTTGGCCAAACCAACTTACAAGCCAAAATTATTAAGATATTTTAATAGACCTTAAGGGTGCTCCTACACCAGTCAGGGTTGAGGTCGACCTTGACCCTGAAGTCAATATCTTCAAATCTGTAGATCAGGTTGTTAGAAACATGCCGGAGAGAAGTGGAAAATGGGGCAGAACATGAGGAAAAGACAGATCCAAGTCAAAGACCCATTCAAGGCATTTTACATGACCCTAAACCACTTACTAAGAGGGATAAACCAGTCCAAAATGGATGTGCTTCCATTTTTCAATGATACATTTAGCCCCAATTTTAGAAAGAGTATGGACTTGGCGCAAATTCTTGGTAAAGGAGATCATAAAGAAAATATAATCTTATTGAAATCAAAGGGACAAAACAATCTTCAAGCCCCTAGGGACTTAAGTCTTTGTCAACCAAATATTACAATAAGAGAGACATCACTAGTCAAAGAAAAGGAGAGAGAGGGTTTTATTACCTCGCCCAATGAGAACTTATGTCCCATTGTGAATCACACAAGGAAATAAGGCAACTAGAAAGATGAAATTGAACCACCTAGTGAATATGGCTACTCACTAGTCAACCCATCAGGGAGATCCATTCTTAAGGAAACCTTCCAACCTTAAGGGATCAAAACATTGTAAATTGAAACTAGAGGGATCAAGAGATCTATAAAAATTGAAACTAAAGGGATCAAGAGATCCTTATAAGATAAAAATCCATGCTTTAAGGATTAGTCTTTAATCCATAAAGGGAAAGGAAAGTTTTAGATTGAAAATATTTTTGGAAGTGTGTGTCTACAAAAAGTGAGCAGAGCGTATGCCCCATTGTTAAAGTCATTTCTAACACTTTAACAGGAGCATTAGCTTTAATGGAAACATAAACAACTCCACTGATTATGTTTCCACTACGAGTTTCCCCCAAACAACGAAAATTCAAGGGAAATACCACATAAACATACAAAGAACATAGAAGGGATCTACGTACCATGGGGTCAATATGATCATAAGATAATATATTTATGTATGATATTATAGAAAATGAATTGACATCATTCCCTAAAGAAAGTAGAACAAAAATCACAATGGAGGAAAGAAGATGCAAGAGTTACAAAGAAGATTCTTTTTGTACCACAACATGGAGACCAAAAAGAATTAGTGATACCATGTCACAGATCCAAGTGGACTACATAAGGAAAAAATTTATGAACAATAGAAAAAGTACAAAATAACATGAAAACAACATATAGAAGAATGGAGATACATATATAGGAATAGTACAATAGGCTCAATTCCTTTACAACCTTTCACCAAAAAAGTAACAAGGGTCATATAAAATAATCTAACAACATTTAGGAAACACATTATAGGAGAAGCACAATACAACATGCAAACACATAAAAGACTACCATGAAGGACAAGCCGATCAAGCGCATCACCTACTCTCCCCATCTCAATCAATATTATTTAGATAAGTTCGGTAACTCGCAATAGGGACTATATCCAACATAGTAGGAATGATATCTAGTTCCATAAAAGGATCCTCTTGAGAATTGTGATGTTATATACTAGGTGTAATTATCAATTGAGTTGAAAGAATATTAGGAAAATTAGTATTAATATCAATGGTCTTATATTCATGACTGACATCAATAGGATCATCAAGAGTGTCTTCCTCATCAAGATTAATTAAAATAGAATATAAAATGCATATAGAATCGTTGTTAATATTAACTTCTTCCAACACATCAGGCATAAGTTGGTCAAAAGAAGGTAAAGGAATTTGAATAATAGAGGCAAAGGCCCTAGCTTTGGCCCGACACTTCTTGTGATGTTCATTAGTAGATTGGTTACGCTTCAATTTGTTTGAAACATGCTGAGAACTAGGAGGAACAATGAATGGTTCTTTCACAGGCTCTAGAGGATGATTAGGAGGATTCTCAGTAGGCTAAGAAGCAACACTGGGAGATTGATTAATAGAACTAGAAGTAATGGATAAAGGAGGTATAGAAGGAGTGGGAAAAATACCATGATTAAGATCTATCCGAGGCATGCTTAACCCAAAAATCTTGTTATGTTTATAGGCTTTACATGAATGAAAAAGGCTATCATGCCAAGGAGGACATGAATTAGGTAATGAAGGACAAACAAATTCAAGGGTAGGACAATATGTAGGCCTAGAAGGTTGGTACAAACTATGATTAATCATTTTCTCTTCTCCATTATGAATGAAATTAATACACTTATGGATAAGAGAAGCAACGACATGCATGGCAGTTAACCAAGGCAAACCAAATTTGACTTGAAATTGATCAAAAGTAGGAATAAAAATGAAGGTAGTGTTTATAATGTTACCACAAAGTTCAACAGGTAAGTTAATAGAACCAAGTGAAGGATAGAGAAAATAATTACAAATTTGGATCCATGCATCAGTTGTATCATAACAGTCACGTTGTAAGTTCTTCATAAAAATATTTTCCTTGGTAATGACACTTACTAAGGACATTGGATCAATAAGAAAACCACGTGTATGTATCTTATTAATCCTAGCATAAATATAAAGGGGACCATGAGGAGCCTTAATAGTCTCAGAATCATCAAAGGTGATCGAGAATTCCCTAGGTCATTTATCCTTAGATTGTTTCTAAGGTTTTGGTGGAGCTTGAAGTTTAAGTGGAGGTGAAGGATCTTGAACAGTAGA
This sequence comes from Thuja plicata, assembly GCA_018584345.1. Classification (NCBI taxonomy): domain Eukaryota; kingdom Viridiplantae; phylum Streptophyta; class Pinopsida; order Cupressales; family Cupressaceae; genus Thuja; species Thuja plicata. The sequence goes on from MU228545.1 coordinate 111,608, forward strand.
TGGATATGAGACAGCACACTCCACATGGTTAAAAATATGGTTGAGATCATCCATCTTTGAATTGAAAACAATACCTACAGAAGATGGTTGAACAATGGTATTAGTATCATGTGTAGGTAAAGGATTCATAAAAATTTGAAGGTTTTGATTAGGAGGAGAGACAAATTTATTCCCACTACCATCAAAATTATCAATATATAAATAATTCGAATCAATTAAGTCTTGAACCCTATGTCCTAGAGAGTAACACTTCTCAGTATCATGACCATGCTGGTGATGATATTGACCAAAGGATTTAGGATCAAAATATTTAGATGTCATCCTAGTAGGGAGAAGAGGTCGAATAGGAGGAAAATTAATCATATTAGCACTTAAAAACCTACTCATAATAGAATGTAAAGATTCAGAGAGAGGAGTAAACATACAATTTATACAAAAATTAATGGATACAAAAGTGGCCTTGTTGGATGCAACAACAACTTGATCAACAACTACATTCACCTATTTATTTCTCTTGACATAGTTGTTAGGTTTCTAAAACTTATTGCGATTAGGAGTAGCATCACTCTTATCAACTAGAACAAGAGCCATTGGAGTTTTTCTATCAAATTGACTCACTTGTAATTGATAATGATGAAGTGCTACAAAAATTTGTTGAAAAGAGATAAATTCAGTAAGTAGAATCTTATCTCTAATATCCTTTTGCAAATTTGAAATAAACATATGTTGAATATCAATTTCAGGAACAAGATAAGAAATATGAGCATACAAATGCTTAAATCTACCAATAAAGTTAGTCAATTTCTCCTTAGTGTTCTGTTTACAATGTATTAGATCAATTAAGGAAACTTGCAGACCAATATTATTTTGAAACTACAGGATAAAAGTATTAGCAAGTTTTTGAAAAGAATGAATAGAATAAAGAGGTAAAGAACAATAAAATTGTAAGTCCTTATCACGAAAATTCCTAGCAAATAACTTAGCCAAAATTATATGGTCATGAACATAGTCACTACAAAGGATTTGAAATGTCTTAACATGAGGGACAGGGTCTCCCTTACCATTTTAATTCTCAAGATGAGGCATATCGGCTTGCTGAGGGACATGAGCATGAATAATGTCCAAGGATAGAGGACTACCCATGTCACATGTAGGAATTCTAAACTTGGATTGAGTTCAGGAAGAAATTTTTTGTAAATATGACATGGTTTGAGCCAAAATAATGATTATGGAATCATTAGAAGAAATAGGTGGCATAGAAACATTCGGAATACTAGGAAAAGTGTATGAAGTGACAGGAATAGAAGACACAACCGGTGGAACACTTGCGACCACATTTGGAAGAGGGTTAGAATATGTAAAAGTAACACTATGATATGAAGTTTGTTAGGTAGGTAAAGACACCGGTGGAACATTCACAAGATAAGATGGAAGAGTTGCAGTCACTAGAGGAGGAGTGTAAGTAGGAACACTAGTTAAAGGAATGGAAAAAGGTTCCACACTAGTGACATGAGGAGTAACCTAGATATTGAGCCTCTTGAACTAAAGGTTTAACATTTGAATGCACAAGATGATTGATACCACACAAGAGATTAAAACCTTGATCGCTATCACTAAGGACTTTCTTAAGGGCCTCTATAGCTTGAATATAAGCTTGATTATGGTTTTCTTGGATAAGCCAATTTCACATTTTATGAAGTTCAGTTGAAAGCTTTTGAACTTTCTCAGGAGGAACTCTTAAAGCCTCATCCTCATCATGAGATGAGTGAGAAGAGTTATTCTCCATAGAAGGATTGGAATCATGAGTGATTAGATTGTTATCCATGATCCTAAGGAAATGAGAGGAAGACTCAGGATCAAAGGAATAAATAAGCCTATGACATCTTTTGATTGAGATGTTATAAGTAGACTAGAGGTAGTAAATATCATACGCCAATGTAATGAAATTGAACTAAATTACCAAAAATATATAAGAAAATAAATATGCATGCAATATCTAACATAAAATGAAAATCTATCACCAAAAAGAAAGAGTTGTCTATCACGGGTTCACCAAAATGTAATATATAAAATTTGTAATTTATGAAATTCATGTGTTGTTTTAAAATGTAGTAGATTGTATATATGGTGTGATGTGTCTTTGTTACACTTTATGAGTGTCACAAGTATAATAGGTATATGAACTAAATAGACATGAAGCTTCACTGAGTCGACTCCACCAAACTATCTCAAACAACATGATCCTAATGAAACATGATAGGCGCTCTTAACCAAACATAGTTACCTCATAACTAATAATGAATATACACACGCGTATCCTAAAGATAGGTGCAACTCAAGAAACATGGTAAATACCGTCAGCTCTAAATAGATACTCTCCAAAAACTGTAACTGCCAATAATAGATTAACACAACTTAACTGAAACATCAAATATGATCCTACGTGTATGAAAAAAACATCAAAAACATGTCTAAGACATGAATATAACCACACAAGGGTTAAAATCATCATTTTGATAAGTACATATAGAACATTGTTGTATATTATATGTTGTCATCAATGACAAACATACAATCAACTAGCTGCCAGAAGTAAATCTCTAACATGTGTGTGGGATGTGGGAAGATAATATTTCCCCCTGAAACCTAAATTCATAAAGGGAAGATCCAAATTGATTGACACCAAACAAAGGATCAATGCATAAATGAATCAGCCTATTAGGAATATAGATAAAGAGCAAAACCCTAAGTTCTATTTTATAGAAATGAGTGTTTAATAGATCTAGAAAGATTAAAATTTTAATTGAAATGAATTAGAAGACAAGTACTAACCTCAAAATGCAACAGATCTAAAGAATTTTATTTTCAGGTGTCTGCACTGAGTTTCTAGAAATTCTGCAAATAGATCGGGCATAGAAACACATAGACGGAGAAAACCTAGAAATCTTTTTCGGATCTAGCTCAGGTACACTTTGACATGAAACAGAAGGTTGAATTTGAACCAAAATAGAAGGTCAACTTTGAACCAAAATAGAATGTTGACTTTGACCTACACAGTCCAAACAAAAATCTATTTCTTGATCTTGAAAGTTTGACGAAAAGGGTATCTGAATCTGCACTCCAATTCCCTCTTCTGAACCTGTTCTTGCAAGAAAAATGGTTTGTTTTTTAGGAGGGAAGGGGTTTTCATTGGTCAAACTCTAGTTTTGGAATTAACCTTAAAATATAATTGAAATTGCATAAATAAACCAATTCGCCTTACTTGTATAAAAACCCTTATAGAGGATTCAAATCCTTGGATCTACAAGAATGTATGCTCCAAAATGAATGTAGAATGTAGAATGTAGAATTTAGGGATGCTTCAATTCAATGTCCTTTAGATCTTCAATACCAATCTTGAATGGTTATTTGAATAGGAAGAAGCTTCAATGAATGTGGATGGAGAGATCTTCAACAAAAGGGCTCCATTGAACTTGAATCCTTCAATGTCTTGTAATGGATCTCTTTGATGGATGGAATGATTGAAGGTATGTACATGATCACTTCAATAGAATTCTTACTTGCATAGGTTTCTTCCAAGTTCTTAGTCCAAAATTTCTTAGATGTGCTTAGGAATCACTTAGGAGTAGTTAGATCAAAATGAGAGGAGAAGACATCCTTATATACAAATATAGGGCACAAAATTCTAGAGAGACCGAAATAGGAGAATTAAATCCCAATTAGAACTATACCCCTAGAAGTGGACCTATACTAAATATAATTTCAAGAGTCATTACTTCAGAGACCGAAACAGTCGACCTTGAAGAAGGAATTAAATCTTTCTTAAGCCCGACATCTGGAAACTCCAGAAACTTGAAAATTGGACCCTAGGTCAAGGTTGAGGTCGAATATAACCTAGGTTAGGGTCGAGGTTGACCTTGACCCTGAAGTCAAGATCTTTAAATCTACAGATTAGGATGTCAGAAATAGGTCGAAGAGAAATGGAAAATGGGGCAGAATAGGAGGAAAAGCCAGATCCAAGTCAGAGACATTATTTGATGCCAAATAAATTTGTGTTGTATACTGATCATAAGGATTTATAGTATTTGGGTAGTCAGAATAAGTTGAATCAAAACATATGAAATTGGTAGAGTATTTGAAGAGTTTTTTCATTTGTTATAAAACATAAGAGTGGATTTTCTAACCGAGTTGTTGATGCATTGAGTAGAAGAAGATCTTTGTTGACTAAAATGAGAATTCAGGTTCTTGGTTTTGATGACATGAAGCATTTGTATGAAAATGATCTTGATTTTTCTAAGCAGTGGAAAGTGTGTAGAACACCTAGTTCAAATCAATCAAGCAAGTATGAAGACTATTTCATTCAAGAAGAAATGTTGTTCAAAGGTATTCAGTTGTGCATACTAAGAGGATTAATGAGGACTAATCTAATAAACGAAAAACATAGTAGTGGTTTGGCTAGACATTTTGGTATTGATAAAACCTTGAGTTTACTTAAGGAAAAGGTATTTTTGGCCTCATTTGTATAAGGATGTTAACAAACTTGTGAAAAGTTGTGGATTTTTTCAAGTTGCAAAAGGAGTGAGTCAAAACATTGGTTTGTATGCACCAATTTCTATTCCTGAGAAACCTTGGAGTGATATCGGCATGGATTTTTTCTTGGCTTACTGAGGACAACAAGAGGTAATGATTCCATGTTTGTTTTCATGGATAGATTCTTTAAGATGAGACATTTCATACCATGTATAAAAAAATCAGATCCAGTACATATAGAAGATCTTTTCTATAAGGAAATTATCAGATTGCATGGATTATTGAGGAGTATCATCTATGACCGAGACACTAAGTTTGTTAGGTATTTTTGGAAAACTCTTTGGAAGAAGTTAGACACTGAGATGAAATATAGTTCTACATTTCATCTATATACTGATGGAAAAATAGAGGTTGTAAACCAAATTTTGGGTAACCTATTGAGATTTTTTGTTGGAGACACACCGAGTAATTTTGGAATTTGACATTGTCACAAGTAGGGTTCGCATATAATAGTTCAGTGGATAGAAGTATTGGAAAGACACCCTTTGAGATGGTTAATCGGACAAAACCAAGAGGTATATCATACTTGGGAGAAATTGTTGGAGAGGAAAAGAGGATTGATGAAGGAGATAAATTTTTTGAGTTTATGAAGACATTTCACGAGGAGGTGAGACATAAGTTGGAGCAAAGTAATAAAAAATACAAGGCTAGTGCAGATAGATCAAGAAGACATAAGACTTTTGAAGTTGGTCATGCACTTATGGTTCATTTGAAGAAAGGAAGATTTCCTATTGGAACATATGGTAAATTGAAAATGAAGAAATTTGGTACTTGAAAAATATTGAGAAGATTTAACAGTGGAAATTCTTATGAAGTAGAATTACCTGAGGACATGGATATATCACCTATATTCAATATTTTAGATTTATATTAGTATCATGAACCGGAAACAGATAAAGGAAGTGGAACAGATTTCAAAACAGAGAGTTGGAAAAAGTACAAGAGGAAAGGATTACATGAATTATCTAATAAAATGGAAGAACAAACTGATTGAGGACTCATCTTTGATTTCTCAATCTAAGTTGGATTCGATTCAGGTTGGACCTGGCACATGATTCAAAGAATTATTTTTTTCAACCCTAGGTGTCTGATGCATGAGCATCTAGGGTTCTTTGGAAATCCTAATCAACCAAAATTATATTTTCTTTTGTTCAGTAGCTTGTTGGAGGCTTCTCAGTAAAGTGCTCGGTAACTGTTGTTGCTCAATTACTTATTTTGTCTTCCTTTACCGACAAGTATCGATAAATGTTGTTTTCTCAATGTTTTCTTTCACTGAGTTATTTCTATTTTTGGGTTATCTTTCTTACTGAGTCATTGTTGTTTCTTTTTTGGTCTTCACCAAGTTGTTCTTGTTTCTCAGTCAATTTCTTACTGAGTTGTTTATCTTGTTATGGACGAATTCTGCATTTAATTTCCATAGCATAATTAATGTGGGATCTATCATTGGGATATGTGTGGAACTAAATTTGGGTCTTTGATCTTTCCTATGTTATATCCTTAGGATCTGAGTGCCGACCCCATTGGTGGACTCTTGTATATATTTGGTTTTATGTTCTTAGATTAGGGGACAAGTTTTTAGAGGGAGTTTTTGGAGATAGAAGATTAAGGGTTAGAAAATTCAGATCGGAAGTTTGTGACCTTGCATGTATCAATATTATTTTTTAAACATCTTAATGTATATGGCTGAAATTGGGAAGGCCTTACAGCCCAACATGTAATGATTTTGATGATATAATATAATTATTCTATTGTTTCTTCTCTCCCTTTCTATGTTATTGCTTCCGTGTTGTTTTGAAATTTGGTTTGGATAGTTGGGAGTATGTCAGATACATCATTCATTAAGCATTATTGGTGAAGTACAAAATAAATGCATATAATCTACATACTAATCATATTTTCATCATAAATCTATTTCAAGACATACACCTATCACCACATGAGCATTCGATCATTTTTCTCATAACATAGTACATGAAGATGTATACAATAATATCATAATGTCATGGTGAAGCATTCATATATTTTTGGACCAATCGAAACCTATAATCTATTCTTCAACAACATTTGGCCAGTACACCACCCAACCACAAGGAAGCCTTAGTCCCTCTCCCACTGTTCTCTAGAGATAAACATATGGCCCATACCACACATCCCAATAAAACCAGACATATGGAGTATACAAATGCACAAAAATGGAACATCAAACCATAATTACAAAAAACTTGACTACATGGAATCCAGACATCAAAAACACCATAAACACAGAAAATCCAACTCAAGGAGGTAATACCATACATAACTCAAGTCATAGTGTCATACCAAAACATAAGGGAAAGGAAATACAAACCACAAGAAGCATGATCAAACTAAGTACAAGGTAAAGCACTCACACATGTCTAAAAATTCTATAACCAAGCATAACCACAACCACCATACAAGAAACAAACTCAACATAAAATAAATGTAAATTCACTAAATATAGGAATGGGTGCATAGTCCAATAATGGGAGTGCCATTGCATATCCCAATACAGAATGAAATGACTTGTCGCCTCACCTCACCATGAATCATGTGACGCCAATCAATCCTCTCATGGTGACAAGGAGCTTGATGTGCTGGTGAACCTTGGAACTTCTCCATTATGTTCATGGCTAGTACATCTAGGATATACAAGGAATGTAGGAGGTATCTAAGGATGCTCATTCTCCAGGCCTACTCATACATGGCTGAAAATCTCTACGCCAACTCAAACCATGGCTGACAAATGTCAGGCCATCAGTTTTAGTACTAATCTTTCTTAGTTAGTTGTTTTAACCCCATTATTTTATTAAGAATTATATTTTCACTTGATTAACACTCTCCAATGGGTTACCTTGGTGGCCCCTTTTACCTTGGTCTCCCCATTGGAGAGCCACAATTGGCTAAAATTCTGTTCAAAAAACACATGGCATACAATGAGATCTCCAAATACAATATGTATAAAACATTACCAACATATCCATTGGTAACAATACCATGAATTCCATCAAAAGCAAGCATGGCATGTTGTTGACATAACCCTTAGTAACCATATACAGATTCCCATCCACACAAGAAAACCAAGGGAATACATCAAGTAAGCATATACATGAAAAATCCATTATACAAGGACATATCATAAAAGAAACATAATGCCAAGTCTCTACTCTCATAAGAAACAATAACCATCACATAAAATTAACATTACAAAGCCATGCTCTTACAACACATAGCCACCTGGAACACACAAAATTCCAACTAGGTACACATAAGCCCAATCATAATCAAGCCCCCATTGGTTTTTTATCCATAAAATCAACCACATACCCCATCATTAACATAATTTGTAGCCAAACATTGACTTATTTCATGCTAGGCATTTTTCAGATTTACAACCGGTAATACATAATTGCAACCATGGAAGCGGTCAATAAACTCAAATTGGAAAGAAATATGCCAATAACATATAAAGAATTAAAAAATATCATATGGTAAAGGATTCCAATTAACATTTCTAAACTCCCAATACACCATCTCATTTACATATAGTTGGAGTTTTGCCCGAATCCAGTTACTTAAACCATAAGTGAAAACCATCATCAAAACCCATGCAAATAAAATGGAACACTCAAGAGAAACCATACTAGATTATGAAATTGATCAATGAGCTTATAAAAAAATTTGTAATACAAATCCAAATTCTATTTCCTCACAAAATCAAAGACAAGTTGGAATTTTTCCCCAAAACAAATGCATAAAGCTAGCCAAGCCAAAATCACTCAAATTTCAAACTCATCCAATTAAAAATGTGTGTGAACACATTTGTCCGCATGTCATTATCATCACAGAAATGAAATTTAAATCACTAAATACCCTTTAAATTTAATTCTAGCAAGGTATTAACATGAAACCCTCATCTTTCCCATAATCAAGAAGAAAATGATTAAATTTTTATTGAAATACACCAAATCATTTTTTTGTGAAATGAGATTCACCATATTGTGCTTATTCACCCAATTCCAAGACTTTAAATGAAAATACAACCAAGATTTGAAGAGAAATTAAGAAACTTACCTCTTCATGAAGAAAACTAAGATATAGAAAATAAATGGAGAAATTCTTCACCAAATACCACAAGATTACATCATATCATAACATATCATCACTAAGAGACATAAAGACCAAATACATGAGTATAATCCTATATTATACACAACTGTCAAATGTGCATGATCCAATAGAATCTTGAGTCATGAAGAAAGGAAAGTACAACATAGAATCCCAGAGTATATTAGATATAACATTCATTGAGAAAGATAGGTCAAGTAAAAAATAAATGCACATAGTCTACACACTAATCATATTGTCATCATAAATCCATTGCAAGACATAAAACTATCACCACATGACCCTTGAAGCATTTGTCTCATTACATTATACATGAATATGTATACAACAATATCATAATGTCATGGTGAATTCTTCATATATGTTGGGATTAATCAAAACATGTACTTCATTCCTCAATGATATTTGGCCATGCCACTTGACAAAAAGGAACACTTAGGCCCTCTCCCACAATGATCTATAGATAACCATATGGACCATACCATACATACCAATCAATCCAAAAATAGGAGGTGTAAAAATGCACAATAATGGAACATTAAACCACATTTACAAAAAGATTGAGCACGCAAAATCCAAATGTAACACCCCAATATTGGCTTCTTGCTACCATAACTAATTTTGTTGTATTTATCAACCTTCTGAATCATCAAAGTCCTATGATACTAGGAAATTCTAAGTTTCGATTGACTCTACTTGACTTAAGTGTCAAATGAAGAAAATCCTAAATCTGCATTAATCACATACTATGTTTAATTCCTAAATATCAATTACAATTGGCTAAATAATCCCTATGATCAAATTAATTTAATTACAAAGTCTTAGCACTTTAATTAAATTAAATTCACCTTTTTAGCTAAAATACATAAAAAGGAATTAAATAAAATTTTATTATTAAATAAATATCCACATTTCAATAATTGAATTTAATTATTCAAATAATTGAGAAATTGCATTGATGAGGTCATATTTCATTTATTTAATCAAATAGGCTCTCCAAAATCTTCACTTCAGTTTAGAAATGGAAACTTTGAGTTAACTGTAATTCAAAAGTGCAAAAAATCAGTTAATTGTTTGATTCACTCAAAAATCCACAAGATCATCTACTATAACACCTCATCATATTCCACCTCCTTGTAGTGAGTTTTTACGCACTTCACACTTGCATACCAGGAAGATGGCAGACCAAAAATAAAAGGGTGAACACAACAAAGATAATGATCAATCTAAAACCACCAAGGGTAAATATCATTATCAAGAACCCCCTAGTGATGGGGAAGGGGAAATAACTTAGGAAGATATAGAAAATGCTCACAATAATAAAAACTTTTGTAAAATGATGGAAATCCTCTTGAAGGAAGAGAAGGAGAAATATCTCCTTGAGAAAGCTAATCAAGGGGCCAAGATACCCACAAACTACAACATATAGACTCTTGTCGCAAAGGAGGAAGAAACTAAAAACTCCCAATTAAAGAAACAAGTTCAAAGAATGCAAGAACAACTCCTTCAACTCATGAAGGATAGGACAAACTGACCACATGGTTTACGCTAGATGAAATTTTTCCATTTCCATTTGACAAAAGTCTTTGAATGCCTCCTTTTCCTAAAGGGTTTGAACTTCCCAAGTATGACAAATACTTGGGTACCTCTGATCCTCAAGATCATCTGAGAGAGTTTGGTGCTCTATCTATGGAGTTTATAAATGACCAAAATTACCTCATGTGTCTCTTCCCATGCAGTTTGGGAGGGTATGTCATAGAGTGGTTCTCTAGGTTACCTATTGGTATCAAGTCTTTTGATGAGATAGCCAACTTGTTTTTGCAACACTACTTGCATAACATCCAACATTTGGTTAACATCTGTGATCTTTGTGACTAAAAAAAAAACCATGGGGAATCTTTCATGATATTTCTCCAGAGGTGGAGACAGATTTATACAAAATATTCTCGTAAAATACCTGAGTCTGAAAAGCTTGACATTTTTTAGAAAATCTTCTTCCCAATTTCGGGTACCAAGTACAGCTGCAAGGTCCTTTGACCTTTGATGACATGATCAAACAATCTATGGGAATTGAAACATTCATGTTCAAGAAAGGGGAACTGACCCTACATAAGGATAAAAAAAGGGGCCCTCCTCCTCTAGAAAAGACAAACCTAAATTTGTCAACAAGAACTGGGATGTTGTGAATGACGGAGTTGTTGACAATGTAACTCCCAAGCCTCCAAAGGTTGCATTTAATATTACTACCACTATGCAGGTGGCCAAATCCATTAAATAGATCATGAAAGAAACTAAACCAACTTAAAAAAATAACTGCTCACTCCTCTAGATAATTTACATCCTTACAATCCACAACCATAACCTTCTTGGTGGAATGAATCTGTGTACTATGGTTACCACCAGAACAAGGGTCACAAAATAGCTAGCTACATTGAACTATGGCATAAAATCTAGGACCTTATCAAGAATAAGGATGTCACTATAGGGAGTCACAAAACAAAATCGGATCACCAGGCATTCAAAGATGCCTTTCCTCCTCATGAGAAAGGTGAATCCTCTAAAGATACAAATGCTCATACCAAGGTCAACTATACGTATATTACTAATGATAATATCATTAATATGGTTGAACTTATCGATGTCGAATACTGTGATGTTATTACCATCAAGGGAAGAGAAGATGCTCCCAAACACAAAATTCCCTTCATCTTGTGAGGGCCTGCATCCCATTCCTCTGAATAAGAAAAATCTCAGGTTTGTGTAAATTCCATTACTCGGTCTCATGCAAAGCTCATTCTCAAAGGCCCTGAGCCTTCTACATTTGTACCAAAAAAACCTATAAATAAAGTTTTTGTTGGTATTGCCAACAAGAATTCAAAACTGGTCCCCTCACCTAATGTTGCTAATTACATCATACTAGAACAATTGCAAAGAACCTACTCTCAAATTACTACCTTTGAGCTACTAAAAATCTCATCTTCTCAAAGAGAGATTCTTGACAAAGCCCTCACTAAGGCAAATTTTTTGAAAGATTTAGATTTAGAATGGTTTCAATCCATGGTAGGTCACCTATATTCATCTCATTACTTATCTTTCTCTGAGGAAGATGAGCATTCCTTGAGTCATATGCACAATAATCGACTGCTTATCGAGGTCATGATTGGCCCAAAGCATGTCCACTGTGTCCTTATAAATAACAACACTAGCCTTAACATTTTCTCTGCTATCTTTCTTTCTTGGTTAGGCTATGGTGAAGACTGCATAGATTCCCATAAAAAATCACCATAAAGGCATATGATGAAGAAGAGAAAAAATCCAAAGGGCTAGTTGTGTTACTAGTTCAAGTTGGGCCTATCGAAAGGGATGCTATCTTTAAAGTGCTCGCCATTCCCCTAGCATACAGCATAATGTTGGGAAGAATGTGGATCCATGAAATGTAGGTAGTTCCTTCAACCTATCATTAGTGCATAAAATTCCCATTCCAAGGATCCAAAGTGACTGTACCTTCCAATACGAGCTATGATTGCAACATGCTTACCAAATCTTCTGATAGATTTTTTCCTGCCAACAAAGAGTCTACTGAGTTCTTTGATGCCAAGCTAAAGGAAATGGAAAAAACTTTGAAACTCAAGGACATTGGCATGGGCAGGTATCAGATTGAACCTATGTTATCAATAACATATCTACCTTTGTCTCCACGTTCTTATGGGAGGCCTTCTAAGAACAAAAAACCTCCTACTACTCCTCATTGAACACTATATGATGGCACCTTTGTACATGCCACAACACCACTAGAAGAAGAAGAAAAAAATAGGGCTATTGTAGTATGGATCTATAGATGGGAGGAGATGTCTAAGAAAATTACTCCACCTTGCAAAATAGAACCTAAACAATATGGAAAGGGTCTATATATTATGAAGTGCTTTGGCTATAAAGGGATTGGACTTATAGGAGTGAACAATAAAGGATTTCTCAAACCACTTGAAGCTATTGGTAGATGAACACCTAGTACTACAAGCCTAGGCTTTAAGAAGATCCTATTTCACTTAAGGATTAACAAATTTGTGTTATAACCAGATCACCAAACGGAACCTAAAGGAACAACTACAACTAGAAACTCAGAGGATAGCTCTGATGAGGATTCATTTCCTAGTCCTATTCCTCTAGATATTTTTTCACTCTTCACTGAGCCCGATGATTTTATACCACACGTCAGTAAACCCAAGATTGACAGTGACTCTGATGAAACTGGTTCAATCACTCCACTAACATATGAGCGATTGAAAGAGACACAAAATCTTGTTCATGAGGGTGAACTATACATGCCACCACATTTCAAAGAATGTTTTGAACAAGAAAAATCCAACACCTCATCACTGCTACAAAAGATGAAAAAGAATCATATGGTGTTGCAAGTAGTGATGAGGTACCTATCTCAAGTAGTACTATCTTGTAGGAGTATAAATTTTCTTCCCTATGTGATGAAACCTTTGATAGGGATGGAGATATTGTACATGCATAGGAAAACCCTTTCAAAATAGGTGAAGGGTCTAGTGTTAGGACAAACGCGTTTGATTCCATCAATGTTAACTTTTCTTCTACTACAGTCACAAGGGATCAAAGGAATTTGACTTCACCTCTTGATGAGATCGCTTAGGTCTCAAATTGCTAGTCCATGTTTTTGATGATTACACCATGAAAGCACTAGAACATATCACCTCTCTTCCACTCCACCGTCCAAGCTCATAGAATGGAACTATTCCTCTCCATCCAAGGAAGTCCTTACATTCCATAATAACTATGCTCTTGCTTGCTACCTTAATGATGTCAAACCAGTAATGTCCTCCACCAGCAAAGACAATGTCAACATGACTGAAGGTGATAACAAGTATCTCAGTCATAGAATTAAAAGAAGAAAGAATAGGTACTATGATGGTGAAAACCACATTGTGGTAGTATAAGAGCCTACAAAATTAAAAATAAATGATGTATATGAGGGTGAAAACATCTCTGAGGTGCTTGAGGATGGGATACTTGACATGCTTCCAAGTCACTTTCAATAATTTTCATCGGTGCTGATTGAACCGACTCAACCGGTGAACTTGGGTATAGAAGAAGAACTTCAAATCATTCATTTAGCACAGTTATTATCTGAGGAAGAAAAAGAGGAATTCATTTCCTTCATCCAGAGAAAGAAGATCAAATTTGCATGGACATATGCAGACATGCTAGGCTTGGATCCTAATCTGATCATGCATCTCTTGTCCATTGCACTAGGTGTCAAGCCTATCAAACAAAAGCATCGAAAGATGCATCCACATAAGGCATTACTAGTCAAAGATGAACTGGAGAAACTTCTTAAAGCTGTATTTATCAGAGAAATTGACTATCCAGAGTGGATTTCCAACATTGTTCTAGTATATAAACATGACAAATCCATCCGAGTCTGCACAAATTTCTGAGACTTGAACAAGGCATGTCCTAAAGATGACTTTTCATTTCCCAAAATCAAAATTATTGTAGACATGACAACAAGTTATGAAATGTACTCACTGATGGACAATTTCTCTAGCTACAACTAGATAGAAATTGCACCAGAAGATCAATAGAAAACTACTTTCACATGTGCATGGAGCACTTTTTGTTAGAACATCATGCCTTTTGGGCTTAAGAATACTGGCACTACATATCATAGGGTTGTCACCACTATCTTCCATGATATGATGCATAAGATGATGGAAGGATATGTTGATTATACTCTAGCTAAGATCATGCAATGAAAGACACACCTTGTAGATCTAGGTCCTATACTGGAGTGCATGGAATAGTTCAATTTATGGCTTAATCTAAAGAAATGTGCATTCAGGGTGACATTTGGAAAACTAGTTGGTTACATCATGTCATGCCCCAAAATCTGGGCACTTTAACCTTAAATTTAAAGAGCATAATGATCATTATTAATTCATATCTATTGATAAATAAAAAATTCAAAAGTCAAATCCAAAGGGTAGCTTAAAGTAATAAAAAAAATTTAATTCATTAAATACAATAATTTTCACCTTTGCTATAAGTAATAGCTAACATATTTAACATCTAAATTTACCTATAAAAGTAATCCAATTTATCAAATGAACTTTTATGATCTTTAAATTTAAGGTTAAAGTGCCCAGATTTTGGGGCATGACACATCATCTCTACAAAAGGCATAGAAGTGGATCCTGAGAAGGTCCAAGCCTTCATGGAAATGTCGCCACCATACAACACATCAGTTAGATGAGAGGACTACAAGGCCGATTATAGTCTATCTGGTGCTTCATCTCACAACTGACTGACAAGTCACAACCCTCCACTAAGACCTTACACAAGGGCATGACATATAAATGGAATGAAGACTGTGATAATGGGCTAACATAGATAAAACAGTATCTTGCAAATCTGCCAATATTGATGCCTCCTATTCCTGTGAAGCTTCTCATCCTTTACATCTCTACTATAGATACATCACTAGGTGTCCTATTAGCTCAAGAAGATCAGAATAATAAAGAAAGAGCTATCTACTACATCAGTAGGACACTAGTCTCATACGAAACAAACTATTCTGTCATAGAGAAGGTTTGCCTAGGGGTGCTATTTTCTTCACATAAACTGTGACACTACATGCTTTCTCATACTACATGCCTCATTCCTAAGATTGATCCATTGAAATATTTGCTTAGTAAGGCTACCCTCATAGGTAGAATAGAAAACTGGGTCATGATACTCAGTGAGGTTAAAATCAAGTATGTAGAAAGGAAGGTCATCACAGGGCAGGTGATTGCAGATCAATTGCCAAAGGCACCTCTCATAGATCATCAACCATTGAGCATTGAGTTTCTAAATGAGTCCATACTAATTCTCACACATCAATCCTGGACTATGTTGTATAATGGTTCATTAACCCAATAGGGGTTAGGTGCTGGGATACTCTTCATCATGCCACAACAGTACTATTTACCCAAAGCATACAAGATGTTGTTTCCTTGTACAAACAATTGTTTGAGATTTGCCTTTATGAAAATAGTTGACTATATGTTTGTCATTGATGACAACATATAGTATACAAAAGTGTACTGTATTCACTTTTCAGTATGGATATGTTGGAGCCTTCCGCGGTTTTTTATTATTTTTCAGACATAGTTATTATACCATGTTCATACACATAAATTCAGAATTTTAGTTATAGTTGAGTTATGTTGATTTGTTTACTAGCCACAATTTCAAAGGATTGTTGTTTGAAAGCTGACAGTAATCTTATTGATTCTTCAGTTGTGCCTATCTATGGGATATGTGTGTTTAGATTCATGTTTAGTTATGAGTTAAAGATGATTAACCAAAGGCGCTAAACGTGTTTCATCCAAAGTGTGACGTTTGGGTAATTTTGGTAGAGCTGACTATGTGAAGTGATGTGTCTATTCATTTTGAGTTGCACAGTTCTAATTATGTTGTGTACTTTGTTTAGCTGACAAGAAAAGTGTTGAAGGGATTCCTATAGCTGACATGATCATATCGTTTAGAGAAGATATGTATAGCAGTTCATTTGTGATCACTAAGTGTGAATGATAAGAAAAGAGACAAAAAAAGAAGAGAGCAGAATGTTGGTTGTTTTGGGACAGCAAAGCTATTTCATTGATCAGTTAAAGATCTATGTGAAGAAGCAGAGAGTGCATACAATTCACTAGAACTCATCAAGATAGTAGGTATGCTCAAATAGTTCATTAGAAGATATAGTGTATATATATTTTACTGAAGGTTGCAACCTTCATCATTTTAGCAGTGTGCTATTGGATAGTGTGTCCTCACCCCAAACAGGGTTATTTGTAAAAGAATCCTAACATGGTCCGACCCTTAACCAGGTCACTATACATATTGCATTGTAAAGAACAACTCCTAACAAGGTTGTAAGATCTTCTAACAGGGATCATTATACTCTAGTGCAGTTATTTGTGGATGCTAATTCCCACTGGGGTTTTTACCTATTTTGGTTTCCCCGTAACCAAAATTTTGGTGTTCTATTTTGTGTTATCTATTTGTATATATGCTTAATGTTATTCTGTACTTAATTAGAGAGAAAGAATTAAAACTAGTAGATAACTGATTCACCCCCCCCTTTTAGTTTTCTCTTGGGACTATTCCTAACAATTGGTATCAGAGCCAAGTACCTTTGGGAGAAAGCCTAATAGCTTAAGGTAGATCATATGGCGTACTTCAGAAAAGAGAGTCCTAAGTTTTATGGATAAAATTATCTTGACTCAAAGAAAAAAATGATAACACATCTTCAGTGTGTTGGTTTTGAGATCTATGAGTTTTCTACTCATGCAATTGATGTTCCTACCTTGAAAGACCTTCCAGAAGAAGACTCTACTAATAAAAAAAAGGAAGTATTCACCCAAAATGCAATTTCCAAAGAAGCCCTAATTAGTGCCTTATCAGACAGTGAATTTTCTGAGATTAAGAAGGTAGACAAAGCATACTCAATATGAAAATACCTAGAAGACATGTTTGAAGGAGACATCCAAGCTAGGAATGTGCGTAGAAAGACATGGAAGAAAAGATACAACAATTTAGAGATGCTACCTGAAGAAAACATCAGAGCTTACAATCACAGGATTAATGAAGCAGTCTCAAGAATCAGAAACAATGGTGGAGAAATTTCAAAGGAAGATATAATGGACAAACTGATGACTACATTGACAACAGATTATGAAATCAAGATAAACATCTTGGATGAAACCGTGCAATTTTCAAAGGACCTCAAAAGAGAAACCTTGATCAGCAAAATTTTAGCATTTGAGATATCAAGATTGAAGACAGAACCTAAAATTGAAACAATTTTCAAAGCCTCAGTCCATGGTAAGAAATTCTTGAGCATCTCTAGTAATATTGAGAAAGAAGAAGTTGATACAGAACTAGAAGAAATAATTGCTATGATTGCTAAGAAAGAAAGGAAAGGTAAAGGAAAATATGAATGACAACTACCATTCAAATGTTTTTCATGCAACAAAGTTGGCAATTTTGCATCCAAGTGTCCTACAAGAGTCAAGAAGTTAAGATCATATTACAACCCCAAATATACCAAGAAATGATATCATGTTGAAGATGGTGTGACTGATGATGGTTCAGGACAGGATGAAATTGGATTTATTGCAATTAAAGATAATGAAAAAATATTGATGAAATAGAAATTGAAGATGAAAAGAAAGCACATAAATTGGCTTTAGTTTCTCAAGCAGGCATCATAACAAATTGGATCATAGAGAATGGGTGTTCACATCACATGACAGGAGACAAAGATAGATTTGTACATCTAGATAAGTACAAAGGTGGCATGGTTAGATTTGGAGATAACACTCCCAAACCTATCATAGGCAGAGGATCCATCACCTTAGATGGAAAGAACAAAATAGCTGATGTTTTGTATGTCGATGGTTTACATCATAACTTACTAAGTGTTAGATAGTTTCTTGATAAAGGATATCGGTTCAAATTAAAAAAAAATAGATGTGTCATTAATTACAAAGAAGGTGACATGATTTCTTTAGGTTCAAAGACCAAAGGTAACGTTTTTCAGCTTAACTCTGAAGTAAGTTGTTTTTCTGCAAAAGTGGATGATAGTTGGTTATGGCACAAAAGAATTTTTCATATCAATTTTGACAACATAGTAAAGATAAGAAATATAAAAGGAGTAAGAGACCTTCCCAGTATTGCTAGACCTTATGATACTATGTGCAGGGAATGTGTGATGGGAAAGCATGTGAGGACCTCATTCAGAAGAAAATAGAACTCTGTAGAGAGAAAATTAGATCTAGTGCATATAGACTTATGTGGACCTACTCAAAAAAGATCATACTATGGTGAAAGGTATTTCATCTTGTTTGTTGATTATTTCTCTAGAATGATGTGGGTTTCCTTCTTGAAAGATAAATACAAAGCTTTTGAGAAGTTCAAAATATTCAAATCTAAAGTTGAAAATGATTCTGAATTAAAGATACAATGTTTGAGATCTGATAGAGGAGGAGAATTCACCTCTGACAAGTTTCTTGAGTACTACAAAGAACATGGGATCAAAAGACAACTAAGTGCACCCAGAACCCCTCAAAAAAATGGAATTGTAGAAAAGAAGAAATAGGATAATACTTGACACAGCGCGCACTATCATGATTGAAGGAAAAGTTGTGCACACCTATTGGAGAGATGTAGTTAATACATAAGTCTATACTATCAACATAATTCAACTAAGACCAGGCGTAGACAAAACACCTTATGAACTTGGGTTTGGTAATGTAACTACAATAAAATAATTTAGAATCTTTGGAAGCAAGTGCTACATCAAGAGAGATGATGGTTTTGGTAAATTTGATGCTAGAAGTGATGAAGGTATTTTTCTTGGTTACTCTACTAAGACAAAATCTTACAGATGTTTTAATTTAAGGTTGAAGAAAATCATTGAAAGTGCACATGTGAAGATTGATGAGAAGTTCATGATTCAAGAAAGATATTATGAATATGCATCTATGATTGAAGATGAACCTAGACCTATCAATAAAGAAACATTTATTGAAGAAATGTTTGACTATATTGATGTATCATGTAATAACCCTGAACCAAGTCAAGAAGAATCACAGATAATAGATGAGAGTGTCACACCTAAAATCTCAAAAAACACATCTAGATACCATTCAAAAGAAGATATCATTGGAGATCAAAGAAGGAAATTTTTGACAAGATCTAGAGAAAAAGGTTCAACCGTTGATGAAGAGGTATGTTTACTTTCACAAATTGAACCCTTAAGTGTTGAAGATGTGTATAATGATTCTGATTGGAAAAATGCAATGCAAGAAGAACTAGATCAAATAAATAAGAATGACACATGGGAATTGGTCCCTAGACCTTTTCACAAAAACATGATTAGAACTAAGTGGATATTTAGAAACAAAATAAATGAAGATGGTATATTGATAAGAAACAAAGAAAGATTGGTATGTAAAGGATATGCACAGAGAGAAGGAATTGACTATTCTAATACATTTGCCCCTGTAAGCAGACTGGAAGCTATAAAGTTGTTTTTAGCTTATGAAACATTCAAAAACTTCAAAGTATATTAGATGGATGTCAAGTCAACATTTCTGAATGGTGACTTGAAGGAAGATGTTTACATAGAGCATCCTGAAGGATTCAAACTTTTAGAAAAACCAAACATGGTATGCAGATTAAAGAAAGCCCTATATGGACTTAAACAGGCCCTAAGAGCTTGGTATGAGAGACTTGATGGTTACTTGACAAATATTGGATTCAAAAAGGGAGCAGTAGATTGCAACTTATTCATCAGAGAGACACCCGAAGGATTATTACTTTTTGCTATCTTTTTTGATGACATTATTTTTGGAGTTAATGACAAGCTTAGTGCGAAATTTCCCAAAGAGATGTAGAGAGAATTTGAATTGAGCATGATTGGACCTATAAAATACTTTTTGGGATTAAATGTAAAGTAGATAGATAGAGGTATATTCATAAAACAGTCTAAATATGTGAAGGAGATATTGAAGACATTCAAAATGGAAGACTGCAAGCCAGTAAGCACTCCTATGATAACAGGAAGCAAGCTTTCTAAAAATGATGACTCCATAGCAGTTGAAAAAACACTTTACAAGTCCATGATTGGAAAAATCATATATCTCACTCAGTCTAGACCAGATATTTCTAATGCACTTGGCATTTTTGGGAGATTTGCAACTGAACCAAAATAGAATCACTTAATGGAAATAAAAATATTATTAAGATATTTAAAGGGAACTATACACTATGGTTTATGGTATCCTAATTCATAAAATGTAGAACTTCATGTGTACACAGATGCAGATTGGGTAGGTTGCATTGATGACAGAAAGAGTACCTTAGGAGGAGAAGTATTTCTTGGAGACAAGTTGGTTACTTGGACAAGCAAGAAGAAAAATTGTATTTCTTAGTCAACGGCAGAAGCTGAGTATGTAGCAGCCACATTGAATTGTTTAACAATGGTTTGGATCAAATAGATGATTAAAGACTTTGGAATTCAGATTAATTATCCTATTTTCATTCATTTTGACAACACTAGCACTATTAATATGTCAAAAAAACCTATGATTCATGCAAAGACAAAACACAGAAACAAAATATCATTTTCTAAGAGAAAAAGTTGCAGAAAGAGAAGTGAAGTTGTGTAACACCCCGCTAGGGAACCCAAGAGAGATTAACCTAGAACATGTCACTATGTGTGCTGAATTTTTTTTTTTTTTTAAAGTTAACATAAAGAAACATACATTCATGTGGAAGCGATTACCATTTATACACATGTCTTACACTCATGCAGATTACATGACTCAAGGGTCCCATGACATTGAATTACTTAAAGCAAAACACGACTAACAGTATAAAAAAAGATTCCATCTGATTAAACATATCAAATATAACTTACATAATCAAAATTACAATCCTCATGGATAACCATGAAACCATCATAAACTCACATCCACTGCACATGTTGTAGGGTATGTAGTAATCACACTAAACTACTTATTATTACAATTTCTAGATTAGGTATCACATGCAATACTCTAATACAAGATTACAATAATTAAATTACATAATAAATGGTGAAGGAGCATAAAGAGCTCATCTGCAAGAAACCATCAAGCACCTGGTACAAGGACTTCGAATCTCAATGGATAAAGAATCGCTACCACCCGTCTGTATGGAACCACAAAGGTCCACCCCACTATGGTGAGGAGATAACAACAGATCCCAATTGGATATCCAAAACCAAGAAGGAATAACCACCAAGCAAGGGATCCTGATAGCTCTCTAATCCGGTATACTAATCATCATAAAAGGTATGAATCACTAATCCAGAGGCAACTGAAAACATAGGAAATCTAGCATGTGTAAAGGAAGGTGTCATCATGTACGTCAACCCTTAAGTTCAGCCCTGATAATCACACTGGATTTCAGCACCTAAGTGACCATACACGGAGTCAATGTCCTCTCATACTGACAAGGCCCACTAACTATGTCAAATACCTCATAGGAAAACTAACATCTTCTCAACACCATCTTAGCCTATAGTAGCACTCAAGCATGGGTGAGGACACATCTTATTAATCCATTTTAATCTCTTAGTATGTCTTTAATTATCACTTATTAAGGAACTCCACAATAAGCAATCCAGTAGTCTCTTACAAACACAGAACTTATTGCAAGCCACCCCCTACTACACATCTAGGTAACCTACCCTAGGCTAAGAGATCCTAACAGATATAGCATAGGTCACAACCCTAGTGTACCCCAAATTAGTATCCCACCCAATCAGGAACGGTCACATATAGGTACACACACAGGTATATAATCGAAAGGGCCATTATGGTCAATTTAGGGTAATACCTGACAACACACACGCCATGAAGTAACAGAAAAGATATACACTTCCCCCAGCCTCTGTATACATCCTAGGTCATCTAATGTCCCCAACAGTAATACATTCAAGCACAAGAGAACCATACAGATGCATAGAAAATAAAACATCTTAAAAGACTGAAAAATGAACTATAAGCATGTGATCATCTACAGTGAACTTAAACATACACTCCATAATAACTTAATCTGAAATAGCTAAAGATCATTTACATTAAATCCATTTGAAAACTACCTCTAGTAGTCAAGTAAACTAATCAACATAATCATTAATTAAATCAACTAATTAACTACTCCTAAGGTCTCAACATCCCCTCAGAATCATTAAATCAAATATTATCAATTTAATTTTAAATAATTAACCATCCACTTTGAGTAATTACTTAAATATATTAATAAATTAATTGAACTAATAACTAATATATCAATTCAAAATTAATAATACAACTATTAGTTTAAATCAATAATTCTCATATTAAATTCAATTAAATACCAACATATTAAATAAAAACTACTAATAATAAGAAATACTAATTACCAATTTTACCTTTAATAAAAAAACTAACTTAAAAATTAAATAAACTAAATAAACTAAATTAATTAAAATTATCTAAATTAAAATACATTTAAGTGAAATTAAACTAAACTAAAAAAAACATTTTTAAAATAATATAAACGTTGGGGGGGGATCCTGTGGTCCCCACCCCCTATACTCAAGCGGTACTTACCGCGGCAAGTCTGGGTCTGCCGCTGGCAGTCCATCCTACCTTAAAATAGTGTCGTCTGCCACTGGCTAGCACCCTGCAGGTGGGTGGGTGGGTGTAGCCCACCGCTCCCCACCGCCCACTGCTTAATTAAGAAATTTTTGAAAATGGAAAATTGAAGGGTAAGAGATATTTCTTTTTACTTTTCCCTTTTTTGATATTTTTTTTTTTACCAGTCTGTATTATTCTAGAGAGTAGTTTTTTTTTTTTTTAATTTAATTTTCAAAGGATAGACAAGAGGCTAAATATTTATTTTAATTTTCCTATAGTTAGGACTATAGGCATAATTGAATTTTTTGATTTTAAGGAGATTTATAAGAGATCTAAGTATGAAATTTTGACAGCATGTCTGTACTATAGCAAGGAATTACATAATCACAAAAATAATAGATTCGAGCTTCTCATAAACTCCAAAATCACCAAAACATTAAGCTTCCATAAATTTAATTTCCTCCTATAGTATAAACTATACAAAGAGCTTAATTTCCATTTTCTAAGAGATCTAGAGAGAATTTCTTCTTGAAATTTTGACAACATAACCCTATGATGCTAAGAATATAGAAAATGAAAGAAGTACAGATCTAAGGTTTTTAGAAACACCCAAAAATGAAGAAATAATCATAAGCCATTTAAAGGCCAAATTTAAGGAACATGCATTAAAACAACACAAGAAACCTCAGATCTACGAAATTGAATCCATACAAGGCAAATGAAACCTACCTTTAATCTAATGCAAGAAATGGAGGAATGTAGCTTGGAGGATGAAAGTAGATCTAAAACCCTCAAGCCCAATTCAACCACAGATCTGGCACAATGTAGATCCGAACACACACACAAGAAATATAAAATTTTGAAAACTTCGAAGCAACCAAGATCCACAACAATCCACAATTCTTCAAAAACCCCAAAATCACCAAGATCTCTCCAATTCTCAAAAACCTGTTATGAGGGAAATGAATGACCAATTCCCCCTAAAGAGATTCAAATTCCCCAAAATATGAAAAGGTGAATGACAACTCCCAATTCAATCCCTAATTTAACTCAACTTGAAAATTGAAAGTAAATCCAAATTAATTAAATAAAATATGCTTTATTGCCACAACTCCACTTTGACTCCTAATTACAAGTTAAGATATTTTGAATTTGAAATATTTTTTCAACACAATTATTCACATGTAATTAATAAAATATTTAATTAAATAGATTAAATATTTATGTCACAATAATGCATGCAACCAAATATTTAATTATTTAATTAATCATATAAGCACATACAATATAGTTTTCAATAAAATATTTAATTAAATCAAAATATTGAAATATTTCAATTTAATTAATTATTTAAAATAAACTTAGGATATAATTAAATCATTAATTCAACTATAATCTATTAAATCACAGAATATGGAAAATCACTCAACAATTTGAAAATCACCTGAAAGCATAATCAAGAAAAACACACACAAACTCAAAAGAAAGGGTATTCAAATTCTGTCAACCTAGACAAATCTGGATAAGGTAGTCATACTGAAACTCATCAACATTAGGATGATTAGGCTTAGGTTAGGGTTTTGGATCTGTATGTTACCTCCCCTCTTTACCATTGAGATGAATATTTATGGGCACGCTCACTCCTGCCAATATAGAGAAGATGATGCACTATACCTGCAATCCTGTCATCAAAGAAAACACATGCACATACATAATATAATATTGCAATCAATGATAGGGATTGATCGAATGTGTGGATCTCACTGAAGCAAGTAACTACGTCTCAGTCCTCTACCACAACAACACATCAACAAGTACATTCACATATAAGACAATCATACACATGCGAGTATGGGGTAAGTATATCATAATCTAAAATCAACATATAATAATCAATCATGATCACATCATCACATCTATCTATGCATAAGGTAAAATCATAACACCATAATCAAGTATCATCATCAAATGAAATAATATCAGCTCACATGAAATGTGGCCTAAAAGAATTTGGCCAAACAACTGAAACCAATGCCTAAAGAGTATGACATCCTAAACTAAAAAGCTAAACATGAGTGGGTATTACAAGTTGGATTATGTGAGCACCAAAGATCATTTGGAAGACATATTTATGAAACCTTTATCAAAAGATACTTTTGAGTATTTCAGGAAGAAGCTGGGAGTAATTCCCTTTCCTGAGTTTGATTAGAACTCACAGAAAATGCATCAATCCTTGGTGACTGATAAATGGTTGACTACTCTAATTTTGCAGTAGTACCTGTTCTTATTTGTATTTGGAATCCTTTTCCATTTATGTCAAAGGGAGAGTATATAGTAAGGGGGAGCATATACTCTAGGGGAGTATATAGTCATAAAAATAAAAACACAATAAAAGGAGATGCATTAGTTAAGAGGAACCTTTGATGAGGATACTGAGAATGTTGTAAAAAGGAAGAAGACACTTTTGGATTGATGGTGTTTTTAATCATATGTTGCCATCAATGTCAATGGGGGAGATTGTTGGAGATTTTCCTTTGTGCAAATAGTTGACTATATGTTTGTCATTGATGACAACATATAGTATACAACAATGTACTATATTCACTTTTCAGTATGGATATGTTGGAGCCTTGCGCAATTGTTTTTATGTTTCAGACATAGTTATTATACCATGTTCATACACACAGATTTAGAAGTTCAGTTATAGTTGAGTTATGTTGATCTATTTACCAGCCACAACTTTAGAGGATTGTTGTTTGAAAGCTGACAATAATCTTATTGATTATTCAATTGTGCCTATCTATGGGATATGTGTTTTAAGATGCATGTTTAGTTATGAGCCAAAGATGATTAACCAAAGGTACTAAATGTGTTTCATCCAAAGTGTGATATTTGGGTAATTTTGGTGGAGTCGACTATTTGAAGGGATGCGTCTATTCATTTTGAGTTGCACGGTTCTGATTATGTTGCGTGCTTGGTTTAGCCGACAAGAAAAGTGTTGAAGGGATTCCTACTACTAACGTGATCATATCTTTTGGAGAAGATACATATAGCAATTCATTTGTGATCACTAAGTGTGAATGATAAGAAAAGAGAAAGAAAAAGAATAGAGTAGAATGCTAGTTCTTTTGGGACAGTAAAGCTATTTCATTCATTAGTTAAAGATCTATGTGAAGAAGCAAAGATTGTATACAATTCACTGGAACTGATCAAGATAGCAGGTCTACTCAAATAGTTCATTATCAAATATAGTGTATATCTATTTTACTGAAGGTTTCAACCTTCATCATTTTAGCAGTGTGCTATTGGACAGTGTATCCTCACCCCTAACAGGGTTATTTATAAAAGACTCCTAATAGGGCCCGACCCTTAACCAAGTCACTATACTTATTTCATTATAAAAAACAACTCCTAACAAGGTTGTAAGATCTTCTAATAGGGATCATTATAATCTAGTGCAGCTCTTTGTGGGTGCTAATTCCCACTAGGGTTTTTACCTATTTTGGTTTCCCCATAACAAAAATTGTGGTGTTCTATTTTGTGTTATCTAGTTGTATATATGCTTGATTTTATTCTGTACTTGATTGGAGAAAAAAATTTAAACTAGTAGATAATTGATTCACCTCCCCCTCTCAGTTATCTCTTTGGACTATTCCTAACAACAACATTGTTGAGTACAAATCTCTGATCAATGGCATGAAGATCTCCATCGAGTGGTGAGTAGATGAAATCAAAGTCTTTTGTGATTCAAAATTGGTCATCAATCGGGTAAATGACACTTATCAGACAAATGATGACAAACTGGTTCCCTAAAAGAGGATGGTCGATGACCTCTAAAATTACTTTGCATACATCACATTCCAACATATTCCAAGGGTAGACAATAAAGTAGTTGATGCAATGGCTACTCTTGCTTCTATGCTATAGATGTTGAAGAACAAATTTTGACATGAATTCATGGTGGAAATGTTACTCTACCCATCTAATGACTCCCCTAAATCTTAGATGATCTGCTCCATCATTGGACACAATTCATCCCACTACCATCACATATACTCCTACCTTAGTGAGCAGATTGTTTTGGATACCTATACCTTGAATGAGAAATGTCACCAAATCTGTAGTGCATCACGGTACATTATCATAGCTAACGACTTGTATAGGTGAGGTGTAGATGGTACCCTTCTTAGGTGTTTAGAACCTGATGAGTCTAAGCATACATTAGTTGAGGTTCACGAACGCATCTATGGATCTCACTCGAGTGGCCTGAGACTAGTCTGTAAACTTGTTAGAGCTGGTTACTATTGGCCAGACATGGAAGAGGAATCTACATAGTATGATAATTCTTATAAACAGTGTCAATTACATGGAAATATGATTCACACTCTAGCCAAGGAGCTCATTTCATTCATCACTTTTTGGCCATTCTAGCAATGAGACTTCAATTTGGTGGGTCAGATTCATCTTTCATTATCGAATGGACACAAGTTCATCACAATAGCTATAGATTATTTCACCAAGTGAGTAGAGGCAGTATCTCTCACCATAGAAAATGGCAAATTTGTGGCAATGTTCATAATCAATTACATCATTTGTAGGTATGGTGTACCCTCTGCTATATTCACTAATAATGGGGGGCGGTTTAAAAACAAGGATATGAAGGAGCTATGTTCTAAGTTCAAAATCACTCATCTCTGGTCTTCCATCTATTATCCTCAAGGAAATGGATAGGTGGAAGCATCAAACAAAATGATCCTTAAAATCCTACATCGCATAGTTCACAAATCTAGACAAGATTGGCATCTCCAGATCAATCTAGCTCTCCAGGTTTATAGAACAAGTATATGAACATCGATAGGGGCCACACCCTTTTCTTTTGTTTACAGAGTGGATCTTGTGCTACCTATTGAGGTTGTGATACCTACTCTATGAGTCTCTCTAAAAGGCCTCATCACTAATGATGACAACTGAATCTCTTTGTTGCAAGAGCTGGAACTACTAGATGAACATCAATAAGTGACCTTCAATCACCTTAGCACATATCAAAAATGGATGTCTAAGAGCTATAACAAGAAGGTTTGACCAAGGGACTTCCAAGTGGGTGATCTTGTTCTAAGAGAGAACCCTAAGAATCAACAACACCAGATCCAAAAGCAAATATTTGAATCAAATTGGCTTGGTCTGTATGTTGTCACTACAGTATTTGGGTCCAGTACCTATCAACTCTCCACCATTGAAGGAGATCAACTCAAGGATTTGATCAATGCTCTTCAGCTAAAATGATACTACAGCTAAGACATTGTCAAAATGCTCATGTACATAGTAAAGTCCTGAAAAATCCTTAAAATTGCAAAATGTCCTAAAAAAATTCAAAAAAATGGAAGTGAACTACCTAGTGGATGATGTTTCTCATTCAAAAATTCTTCTAGTCTTACAAGAAAGGACAGTCATGGGAATAGTTTTCTTCTTATTTCCCCCCCAAATCCATCTAGATAAGTTTTTGTATACCTTGTCACAAGGCCACATGGCTTGTGTTGGCTCTGGTTTAATGAGATTTCCCACAGTTCTATAGCTATATCTACCTATTCAAAAGATCTATTCTATATCAAAAAATAACAAAAAAGTCAATACAAAAATACAAAAAAAAAAAAGAAAAAAGTGCCATTGATGAAAACCTAGCAAACAAACATCATGGTAACAAAAAAAGAATTTCTGCCAAGAAGGTGAAAACCTAGTAAGTAGGCACCTCTTGTTCCGCAATGCTATACCTATTACAGCATCACTTGGCTCTGTATAGTTGCTTTCATGACTTCCTTCTTTTGTTTTCTAATGCACATTCTCTCAGTTACCTTTGAGGCACTAACTTACATGGATTGAAATGGTCATACTTTAGGGGAAAGCTTCCTAGTCTAGTGGCACTTTCCTATTACTTATCGGGATCTCCTTTGCATCAGTCACTAGTGGTTCTCACTGCATCTTCCTACTGTCACTTAGCTTGTACTGAGATCTCTCTCCTTGCGAATTTCCCTCACATCAGTCACTAGTGGTTCTCACTACATCTTCCTACTATCACTTAGCTTGTAGTGAGATCTCTCTCCTTGAGAATCTACCTCACGTCAGTCACCAGTGGTTCTCATCATGATTGTCTACTGATGCCTAGCTATTATTGAGATCCCTCTACTTGATAATCTCTCTCGTGTTAGTCACTAGTGGTTCTCACTGCGTCTACCTACTATCGCCGTACTGATGGGATTTCTCACAAATGAAATATATCAAAAAATTTGACATCAATCCAGTGAAGTTGGAGTTGTACTCACTACTCCATCTATTGATACTTCATCTTGGAAATCCTTTGCCTCAGTTTTTATATGGATTTCAATCACTTTCGTGAAACTTTGGTTCTTCTGAGAACCCTCCTAACTTGAATGTGGGCAATAAACTCAACTTTGTTCTTGCAATGTGAGTCAAGTCAGTCATCATTGTTTGTTACTTGGGGCATGACTCCCAAAGAAGATCATATCTTTGAATTAAACCAGAGTCAGTAATCTTGTCATTTCTGAAGGAAAACCCACTACTGATACAAATAGGTGTTTCTCAACACCATAATCAAAAGTGTTTATTAAACACTATGTTTGGACACATCTGTGTTTCTCAACACACATTGGATATTGCAAGTATAAAAAATATTTATCGATAGAAATCAAACAAAAATCACTCACAAGCATAATGTTGTTTCTCAACACCCTATACATGTTCACATCCGAAAACTTTGAAACTAGCTAAAGTATGCTGGACTTCTCTTTGTATGCTACCTATTCTCATTGATTTCATTAATCTTTTCTTTGTCTACTACTTTTTGGTGTGGTCCCGATGATCCAGCAACATCAAATAACTAGGGTGTATGTGATAAGAGCTTCTACATTAAGGTGGAAATGCCTCACATCCCTCGATCCAGTTTACTTGTATGCCAAGGTGAGGTTAGAACTATCTCCTTGAAAATTATTTATCTACTTGTTTACGCAAGATCCCACTCATGTTTATCTTTGTACTCCTCTCTCAATCATGATTCATGGTTCCCAAGATTTCCAAAGGCAAGGGTTAGTAGCAAAGGTTTACAATGATATAAATCCAAGTACACAAGAACTACTAAAATGAATAACTTGAAATGTAACCAATAAAATGTACAAGCAAAGAAAGGAAAAAAAATGAATGCAAACCCCAAAGTACTTGAAGCTTCTATTGTCTCTCTCTACTCCTTCTGAAATGCAGTTTTTGATGCTCAGTATTGGTGCGGGCAGCGTCTATGACTTGAGAAGCATCGAGAATTTGCTAATTGAAATGGGTGTGTGAACGCAAGATGACTTGAATGCTAGAACCAAACTCACATAGTAATGACACACGAGAGCTTGAAATCCTGGATCCTTCAAATGATTATGAAGGGTTTATTATATAGGAATTAGTGATGATATGAATGGTTAAGATCAATCCTAGAGCTAGGGAGATGAATGGTTGAGATTAAAAGGAACCGGGGAAGCCATCAATAAACTCCACCTCTTCATTTGGTAAAGAGGAGATAGAGTTTGGTTGACTGAAGAGCTAATGGTGAGTTACCTTTTTGAACTAAAGAAGTGGGTGAAGTTACCCATGTGGACTGGAGAGATGGGTGGAGTAACCCATGTGATCTGATTGGAGTTATCTCTTTGAAGATAAATGAATATTTAATTCATTTATTTAATTAATGTTTTCAACATGTGAGATAATTGAATTTTTTTTTTTTTAGAATTGCTTTATTTAATGAAATTAAATTAATTTAATTGCAAGAATTTAATTAGTAAGTTTAAATATTTGAATTTAAACGATAGGAAATTGGATTTAATTAATTAATTAATTAATTAATTAATGGTAATTAATCAGTTAAAGGTTAATTAATTAAATAAAGTTAATTATTTAATTAATTTTGGGAATTTGATTAGATGATTTGGGGAATGAATTTTAGAGGAAAATAGTGAATTAATTAATGATTAAAAAACCATTAATTAATAGATGAAAATTAGTGTTTTTAATGTAAAGTCGCAAGCCTATCCATTTTTGGGTGTCTTTATTTGCCCCTCTTTAATGCGATGTGACTTGTCGTAATGTGTCAAAGGTTCTTTGATTTTGATCTTGCCCCAGCTTTCCCAAGCAATAGTAGGTGTATTTATGCCCCCTCAACAAATTTGAGTGAAAATTCTTGACATGAGCGTTAATTTGTTGAAACCGCCATTTCTGAATCTAGGTATTTGACTGATTTGGAAAATGCCTTATATTTCCCCTGATATTGCTTGTGTAAGTTTCTAGGGACCAGGAAGAAAAAATAGGACCTCATTGTGAAATTAGGGTTTGTGGGGACCCCTATAAATAGCGAAGAGAGCCATTCATTTGTCACATCGCCTTCTTGGAGCTCTTGATTTCCTGAGTTATTCTTTAGTTTTTTGTGCTTTTCTTCCTATTTTCATGCGATGGTGGGCCTTCCTGGAGTCACTCACATTTCTGACCGGGTTTGAATGTATCAGAAACCAGCTGGCGCAAGATGTCCTATGAGTTTTCTTGACTTGCATGTCATTAATGCCTTTATTTATTACTTCAAAAAAATTTTGTTTTTTGAATTTATGCATATGGTGCCACAATCATCTGCAGTTTTGCCATAATTACGGTTTGAATGCCGCAATTGCCGATTAAGTGCTGCATTCGATAAGTGTACTGCACTGTGTATGTTTGGATGCTGCAATTGAGTTTTTTATGCTGCAATTGATAATGATGTTTCACAATCGCATAAGTGAACTGCAGTTGAAGTGTTTATTGTCGCAATCACTTTTTTAGAACTCTCTTCCTGATTTCTTTGTCTGATATCTATATATTCTAGCTTCTGATACTTTCTTGGATGACTGATACTGATATTTTTCTAATTTATTTCTTTGAGCAGTTCATCGGGAAGATTCTATCTTGTCGAAAGTTGAGACCGACAGTTCTTATTTATAGGTTCCAGCTCTTGGAGGATGAGAGGTCAGTACTTAGGGACCTAGGATTGTATTGGATTTTCTATATGCCAAAGAGCATAGCCAATAGGGTCTAATCTCTTCTCTTGTAGAGCATTGGAATTCTGAGACATGCACTTTCTAGTTAGCCACTAGCGAGTGTACTATAACATTAGAGGATGTGTAGCGCATCCTCCAGCTTTCGATCCAGGGTGCACTTATTGAGTACACCACCTGTTCTAGTATCATTTCTTTGACAGAGCTTTCTGGATTGCCCTAAGATCAGCTTGGGTTATCTAGTGCTTATGATATCCCATGGTTCAGATTTGGTTTGGGCCTTGACAGACTGTCCACCTTACTAGGCAATCTAATTTGTGGCATCTTATGCCCCGATCATCGGTGGAGTAGATTTTCTATCGGATTTGGTACTGTGCTGCAGAGTATGGTAAGGGACCATACTATTTTTTCTTGGGGGCCATGCATGTTGTCTCACATGCATTTTCATATGTTCTATGTGGTTTACCTTAATGGTAAGTCACTCGATTATGGTATGATCTTGCTTCAGATATGAGCATGGGAGCACATAGTTATTTTCCACCCTGTTGGTACACATGCTTTGCCAGCTGACAGGCCTTATGTGTACATGTACAATGGAGCCATTTTTTAGACCCACATGGGTCATTTGGTGTATTAGCATTAGCAGCTGGATATGATTCCTTATTTCATATGAAGGCCATATAGATATTTCCCTATCCAGAATGGAGAGGACATCCATCTTCCCTTCTGCTGGCAGCGGAGATATCTTATTGGTTGTGTGACTGACCATGTTCACATGATTGACTTTCACAACACCAATAGGGTGTTGCATCAGTTTGGTGAGTGGCACGATGTGTCTGATTCTTATGCTTATTTTGTGCGTAGGTCAAGGGACTCTGCTATCTCGGGTGGTGTCATATCACTTGATGCTGCTCATACTGAGTTTGCAGGGTTACTTCCTGTGGCG
Source organism: Thuja plicata (assembly GCA_018584345.1). Taxonomy (NCBI): domain Eukaryota; kingdom Viridiplantae; phylum Streptophyta; class Pinopsida; order Cupressales; family Cupressaceae; genus Thuja; species Thuja plicata. The sequence goes on from MU228545.1 coordinate 144,598, forward strand.
TAGACATGGCGATAAACCATTGTTGATGCAGGTTTTATTGTTTTATTCCCATCTCTTGTTCAATTTCTTTACTATTCTTATAATCTATATTATCTATGTGACAATGTATTTTATCTGATGTGGTACTAATATTTGAATCTAATCTATTTGCAAGCACTACTCCCTAGTTTGATGCTCATTAGGCCCCGACTCGACCAGTTGCACTCATAGATGTCTCTCGTCCTAATGTTGGGACACTCATGAGGAGGCACCGTTGGGTACAATGAGGGAGGGGAGGTCAGGATGGATAGAGGGATGGTGTTCGTGATAGAGGGAGGGGTGGAGGTTGAGATGGTGGACGTGACAATGGGAGAGATGGTGGTAGTGGGAGGGGAGATGATCCTGGTCCAGGGGAGCGGGTGGTGGAGTGAGGACCAGAGGTGGGTGGAGTGGAGGTTGATCTAGTACTCTGAGGGTTGGCTTGAGCACTATTTTAGAGGATGAGGAGGTGATGGAGGAGGAGGCACCCTAGTTGGTGCAGAGAGTATGCTAACAGACTGGTGTTGTCTTGGCTCTAAGAGAGGAGGATATGGTGGTGATTGAGGATGTGGATGTTGAGATTCTAGATATAGATGTGGAGGCTTTAGATGAGTAGAGTGCAGGGACCAATTCCTCGACTGGTAGTGGCAGTACTGGCAGCAGTACAGGGGAGAGTTCAGAGAGTGATAGTGATGGATTGGGGGACAGGGCCGAGGAGGGAGATATGGATGTGGGAATGGAAGGTATGGAGGTTGATCCCTTAGATTTGGAGTGGCTCACTCAGTAGGTACAAGATCTTTAGGCCAGGCTTGCTTCTACTGATGCCCGTGCTATAGCATTGGAGGCTCGAGTTACAGTGGCCGAGGCTAGAGAGTGACATGCTCGAGCAGAGGTTTGGTCATTCATTGATAGTGTACAGGATGCCTCGCACCAAGATGTTCTTGACTGATACTATAGATCTGGGCATGATGTGCAGAGGCAGATCGAGTACTGGAGGCGCCATTATGAGGGTGCAGTTCCTGTAGAGCAGAGAGTGCCCAATTACACAGCCACCTAGAGATCTAGTAGGGCCCAGCGATCATAGAGAAGCGGTGTTGGAGCTCCTGGTTCATCATAGAGACTAGTTTCTGATATGCCACCCCCTCGTCCACCTCCTAGCAAGGGTGGGGGTAGAACATGTTGATCCCATTATGTATCATGTACCATTTTTGTAGTGATGTTAATTTGATATACTCTGAGTAGTATCAGTTTTTGTATCTTAACACACATGATATTTATTGATATATGTTGATTACCTTCTTTTGTTCAGACTTGCAACCATTCATTGTACTTAGATATTTTGATTTATATGAGATGCAGCTATGAGAAGCAGCTAGTGTTTTTGATATGATGTTCAATAGTTTACTTTCTATATGTATGATCTACATGATTTTGGTTTTAAGATAATGAGATGTATATGCAACATGATTCTATTATGCAGACTTGTAGATGGATGATTTACTTTTCCTATAATACTGACATGTTTATGTAGGATGGTGGAAATGAAATGCATGTTTTTATGAGATGCTTATGGATGCATGTAATTTTAGGATTTATCATGTATGCAACTACAATGTTTTTTTCTTTTCTAATGCACTTAAATGGAATGAATGTAATCTATTATGCACAAAATATCTGAGTAATGCATGTGTTAATTAGAAATAAGTTAGTTTGGATAGATGTTCTCTGGGATTGATCTATTAGACATGGAATGATAGAAAGGATTTTTTTTTGATAGATATGAATTGATAGAAAGGATGAGTGTCCCAAGTCGCTACCCATGTTTCCAATTTTTGTCATCATTGCATCTTTTTTTTTGTATTTTTTGAAATCCTGAAGAGAGTCCAATGTATCCAGATCACATACCACCTGGATACCACCATGACCTCTTGATATCGAAAGGAGTAGAGAGATTGAATAGAAAGAGAACCTAGTGCACCCATATATTGACCGTTTGGGTTCAACTATGTTCCCTGTTTCAAAAGAAAGAGAGCCAAAAGCACCCAAATATTGACCATCTAGATACCGCTTTTTCCTCTAAAGAAACTGCAACAAGGATATGAAGATAGAACTTCTATGCCCCTAAAGTCCATCTAGATAGCATCGTGAGCTCTTGATTCCAAAAGGGAAAGCCAAAGAAAACAAGATAGAACTCCTATGCCCCTAGAGTCCATCTGGATAGCATCGTGAGCTCTTGATTGCAACATAAAGGGAAAGACCATAGAAACCAAGATACAACTCCAACACACTCAGAGTCCATTTGAATAGCGTTGTGAGCTCTTGATTCTATAAACCAAACAATAAAATAAAAGAGAAGGAATGTTCAATTCTTTCCTAGGGTTAAGCTCAGATCGTGGAACTACGCAACTACCAGATAAGTGACAGCACCTACCGCATTTATCCTAAATCATCATGGCCCTAAAATCAAAGTGAACATTCAACATACAACAATCAAAGAAAATAAGTCATGATCTATCATAGCTACTCTCCTCACATGGTAGATCCTGGAGTAGCGTAAGAACATAACCACGAAATATAGACTAACATCTGACTGACTTGGCTGACCTAGTCAACATTTTTGGTTGGTTCCTTGATGCAATTGGATTCTCTTGATTGGCTTGACTCTTTTGATAGGCTTGATTGGCTTGATTTATTGAGTGTGTCTGGTTTCAATAATAGATTACTCATATAAGACTGACCTATCTGGTTTGAGCATAACCATCACTGTGTAAGATGATTGATATGATTTGATTGATTTATTATGATCATGTTGGAAGCTAATCAAGCTATGTCAGATGGGCTCTATGCTAGTTTTCAAAGCTCATGATTGTGACATTTGATAGATTGGCTTGGTTGCTAGTTGCTTGCTAATTGATTTGATAGATTGATAAAGCTATGTCAGATGAGCCCAATGCTTGATTCACAAAGCTCATGATTGTGACATTGATTGACTGGGTGTGATTTTCCTTTTCTCTTTTGATAACCGAGTTGGTTTTATTGCTTGGGATTTTGTAATTTTTTGAATGTTTTTTATGAAGATTGATTTTCTCAAGAAATTTTGATCTTTTTTGGATTTTTTGATGAGTTTTCTAATTTTTAGGGATTTTTTTAGGACATTTTGAATTGCCCCTAGTCTGGTGGACCAGTATTAACCATGGGTAAGTTCTTGGTGCTTAGAGGGGAGTGTACTTCTGGATATAGCTTGGGTAGTCAGTATTGCATTTGAAATGTGCTCAAGATTTTGGAGTTCATTGATGGTGAAGTTGGTTTTGAACACTTGGTGCCTTTTTGCCAGGTTTTCACCATGGTACCTACTCAATAGCACCTGTTTTCTAGGTTTTCACTTATAGAGCAATTTTGTTTCTCTTTACTTTTTTTCTTTTTTGATTTTTTTTGTTGTCGCCAAGGCGCCTAATTGCCAGGTTTTCACCAAGGTAACTTTTATATTTTCTGATTTTTTGGTATTTTTGGGATATGTAGATAGGTGCCTTAACCATAGAGTCTTCAAGGGTAAAAACTATTTAGGTGCATGTTGTTGGTGTATCCCGGGAGCTGATCTCCTTCTGGTGTTTCCAGTATGAATGCCCCACTCTGGGTGGAGCTGACAATGACAAATGGTCCTAGCCAATTAGGCTCAAACTTTCCAGGTTTCACTCTTTCTGCTTGGTTCTTTTGATTTTCCATGAGGAAAAGGTCTCCTACCTCAAATGTTCAAGGCTTGACCTTCTTGTGATAGTTTCTTCTAAGGCGATTCTGATAGACTTGTAAGTGGTTGAAGGCATGGTGTCTTCTTTCATCTAGTAACTCCAGTTCACTAAGCCTTGCTACTCTATAGTCTTCATCTATAATCAAGTTCTTCACATATATCCTTAGGGATGGGATTTCTACTTTGAGGGGTAATACCACCTCTGATCCATAGACTAGGGAGAAAGGAGTGGCTCTTATAGATGTTCTCACACTAGTTTTGTATGCCCATAATGTGGGACTAAGCTGTAAATGCCAGTCTTGTCCTGATTTGTTTACTATTTTCTTCAAGATTTTCAAGATTGTTTTGTTTGTAGCTTCAGCTTGTCCGTTCCCTTAAGGATAATAAAATGAGGAGAACCCTTGTTTCATATGGAATTGATCGTATATCTCTTCAACATCCTTGTTTTGAAAAGGTGTACCATGATCTGTCAGGATAGTTTGAGGGATCTCGTATCAACAAAAAATGTGCTTAAGTATGAACATTGCTATTTTCTTTCCAGTTATGTAAGTGAGGGGAATTGCTTCCACCCACTTGGTGAAGTACTTTGTTACTGCTATGATGTATGTGTGTCCATTTGCTGAAGAAGGTGTAATTTTTCCCACTAGGTCAAATCCTCACATGGAAAATGGCAATTGTGATGTAATAGGATTTAGTTCTTGGGCTGGTGCATGGATGAGGTCTCCATGAATCTGACACTGTCTACACCTTTGTACATGTTTGTGTGCATCTCTCTCTATTGTGGGCCAATAGTATTCCATGTGGATGATCTTCTTAGCTAAGTTGTTTCCACCTCCGTGGGTTCCATAAATTACTTCATGTACCCTGTACAAAGCTCTCTGGGATTTTATGGAAGTGAGACATTGTAGTAGTATTCCATCTAGACTTCATCTATATAAAGTAGTTGAGAGGATGGTATACCTAGAGGCTTGGCAAATAAGGGAATTTATCTGGTTTCTAGACAAATTGGGAGGTAATACACTATTTTGGAGGTAGTTGTATACATCTTGGTACCATGGGGATTCAGGACCAACAAGGATGCATGTTGATTCCATGATGGATGCTTGATGTGATGGCACCAAGAGTTGCTCTAATAGAAACTTGAATCTTGTTTCGTTACCTGGCATATCAATCAATGATGCTCTGGTAGCCATCACATCTGCAGCTTTGTTCTGTGCTCATGGGACTTCCTCAAAGAAGATGTAATGGAACTTGGAACGCAATGTTTTCATCTGTGCTCTATATGGTATTAGCTTCTTTTCTTTGGTCATATAATCAATGTTGACTTGGCTGATGACCAACTACATATCTCCAAAGACCTTAAGGTTCTTGATTCTCCATCGAATTGCTATCTTTAAACTGATGACAAGTGCTTCATATTCTGCTATGTTGTTTGTGCAGGGGAAGTTGATTCTAAAAGACTTTGGAATTATATCATGATCTAGAGTGATAAGCACTATCCCTACCCCCGCACCATGGTTTGTGCATGACCCATCAAAGTATAGTTGCCATACCTCGATTGCTGGTTGTAGTGTCATAATAGATTCATCAAGAAAGTCAGAAATAATAGGCTGATGGTCCTAAATTGGTGCCTTTTCTAGTTGATCCACAATCACTTTCCCTTTGATGGCCTTTCTATCTACGTACTCAATGTCAAACTCACTTAAGATCATTACCCACTTTGCAAGTCATCCGATGAGTGCTGCTTTTCTTAGGAGGTATTTTAAAGGATCAACATGTGTGATCAACTTTGTTTGGTGACTCAACATATAATGTGTCATCTTCTGGGAAGCGAAGAAAACTACAAGGCATAAATTTTGAATTGGCGTATAGTTTAGTTCATATCCTACCAATGTTTTTCTTAGATAGTAGATGGCCCTTTCTTTACATGCATCATCATGTTGTGCCAAGAATACACCTAATGCTAATTCCATTGCTAAGATATACAGAAGCAATGGTCTACCTTGGACCGGTGGCACAAATATAGGAGACTTAAGGAGGTAGTCTTTGAATATTTGGAATGCTTGTTTGCATTGCTCCGTCCATATGAATTTGATGTCTTTATGTAGTAGATGTTGGAATGGGTGGCACTTGTCTGCTAGCTAAGCTATGAAGCACCTGATTGATTGGAGCCTTCCTTGTAACCCTCTTAGTTGCCTCAGGTTTGATGGTGGAGGCATGTCCAATATTTCTTTGACTTTCTCTAGGTCTACTTCGATGCCTCTATGTGACACTATGAACCCTAGTATCTTTCCTGATGTGACACCAAATGCACATTTATTTGGGTTTAAACAGACTTTTTATTCCTACATTCTGTAAAATATTGGTCCCAATACTTGTAGATGATCCTTGCGAAGCCTTGACTTGGATAGTATGTCATCCACATAGTCTTGCATTGTTTTCTCGATGAGATCATGACATATTGTTGTCATAGCCCTTTGATATGTTGCGCCCACATTTTTGAGACCAAACGACATGACATTCCAATAGTAAATGCCCCAAGGACATGTGAAATTTGTTTTATGTTTGTCCTTTGGTGCGATCCTTACCTAATTATACCTTGAAAAGCCATCCATGAGTGATAGAATTTGATGTCCAGCAGTAAAATCTACTATCATATCAATGTTGGGTAAAGGAAAGTCATCTTTGGGAAAAGCTATGTTGAGATCCCTAAAGTCTGTGCAAATTTGTATCTAACCACTATGCTTTGTAACTGGTACCAAGTTAGATATCCAGTTTGTGTATGGTATAGATCTTATGAACTTAGCATCCAGGAGCTTCTTCAATTCTGCATTTACTAACAATGCAACAGGGGGATGCATCTTCCTTAGCTTTTGTTTGACTATTTTGGCATCAGGTAGCAACAAGAGATGATGTAGCACAATTTCTAGATCTAATCCTAGCATATCCGAGTAGGACCATGCAAAATTGATCATTCTCACTTTAAAGAAGCTAATAAACTATTCTCTCTCCTCAAGGGTGAGTGATTTTGCCAAGTATATGTTCTTTGGGTTCTTGTCATATCCCAAATTGACTTCCTCTATTTCTTCTGCTATTAATGTCAATTTCTTCTCTGTCAAGGGGAGGAGTTCCTTCTTTCCATCTTCTAGCACCTTAGTGAGGTTTTCGCTAGAAGATGTCTTGTTTTAGCTTTTTATCATCTTTTTTTTCTTTTTTATTTTATGGACTGGAAAGAGGAGCTTCCTCCCTAAATTATGCCACTCTATCAAGGTCAATAAAGAAGCCCACCTTGTGGTCTCCTAATAGCATGCCTTCCCTAAGTCCCATGAAATCAGAAATAGCCTCATCATTCTTGAAGACATCTAAATCAGGTGGTCCTTATTGATCCCACTCTATTAGCTCTGGGTCTACAAGACAAATAATTTTATGGTTCTCTGACTCTAGTTGATTGAAAGGGACTATAGATATGGTTCCTAAAAAAATATACTATGATGTGGACACACCACTTGAGGTTGGAAAAATGACATGGTTATCTATGCAGGGTTGCTCGGTAATGGATAGTTGGTCAAATAAGTTTTCTAGGTTTATGATAGTGTCTAACTGAGGGGAATAATCTCGGATCGATGGTTTAGAGTTGTAAAGGGATCTCCACTCATACTCATGGGAGTGAGTCTTGATAGAACAATCTTCAGATGTCTCACTTCCTTTGTTATCATCGATTGTGATGTGGAGGTCTATTCAGGTTTGTGTGGTTTCATCTTCAGTGGGCAACAACTATGCTAATATGTTTCTTATCAAGACATGTTCTGTGTTGTGCTCCCGGTGCATCTCTATTATTTGTTCTTGATCAACTTGGATGTCTTGGATTATAGGATTGGTTCTTTGTTGTTCATAGCCCAATCCTCTCTTGTTTCTCTGGGTTGGCGGGAGAGACAATTCCATTATGCCTTGTTTTCTTGCCCCCAGGCCAGTTGTACCATCATACCTGAATCTTTGTAGCATTGTATAACCATTACCATAGTTTGAAAAGGGTTTGTTAGATTATCTCTTGTGGGTCTTGGTATAACCATGTACTGATATCATGTTCAAATGGCTTTTCTTCTGCTATGTCTCCCCATCTAACAAAGGTTGTGGGCGAACATCTAAATAGAACAAGCTGTGGAGTTTCTGTTATAATAATAGGTTGTGGCATGCCATAAGTTCTTGGGCTTTGAGGCATGTGTGTGATGGTGAAAGCCTCTTCATATCTATACTCACCATAGCCTTTGTCAGTGATGGATATTTTTCCCGCTTTTCGTGTGACATCCTTAGGATTTGAATCTGAAGAGGAGGGAATACTTGCATCTTGGTTAATGGCTATCTTTCCTACTATCTGTGTGACATCCTTAGGATTTGAATCTAAAGAGGATGGGATGCTTACATCTTGGTTTGAGGGTACCTGGTTATCAGTGCTGATTTGGACAACATTACAATATTGGAAAGGATTTGGATCTCCCTCTATGATGATTTCCTCTCCCTGGTGTGGGAACTTGATGCATTGATGGTACCTTAAAGGTACAGATTGCATTTCATGTATCTAGGGTCTCCCTAGTAGAATTTTGTATCAAAACTCAAGTTCTAGGATCTGGAAGGGAGTGTTTTTAACCACTGGACCGATACAGACAGGTAGAATGATAATACCTTAAGAGGATCTTTCCTCTTCATTATAAGCTCTGATATTTATCCTCCTTGTGACATCAATGCTTGATTATGAATAGCCCAGTTGCTTGATTAAATTTAGAGTACATATGTTTAACCAAACTCCACCATCAATAAGGACCCTACAAATAGCACTTTTGTGGACCTGGACAAGTAAGTGCAAAGGATCATTATGTCAAGGTTTATGTGGCGGCACATCACAGTCATTGAATGTGGCATGTTTGTTAGAAACTATATGGTTAACCATCATTTGGAAGATCTTGGTGTAATTTCCCTTGGGAGAGGTGCATTCTGAAGGGCTTGGTGAAGGGCCAGTTTATGCTATGGAGATATGTGCAATAGGTCAAACATGGAGATCTAGGCAGGTGTGCACTTTAGTTGATCCACTATGCTTGGCTGTGGTTCTGAGTTTTCTTTAGGATTGGCAGATATAGTAGATAAGGATGGTACTCCTTGCAAGATTACTCTAGTGTAACAAGTTGTTACAGCACATTTGTTGCCTTGGTATTTGATAGTGATTGTAGCCACATGGCTATCTAAAGGATTGAGGCAATTGATAACATTATCACTGTTGGCATATGTATAATTGACTTGTTTTGTCTGTCCACCAGACCCAGAGGATTTTCCCTTGTTGTGATCATGAAAGGTATCATTGAAGATAGTGTGATCAGTTTTACCTTTGTTCAGGTATTTGTCACATCGATGGCCCCTATGTCAATCAGATCTTTGATAGTGTGTTTCAAATAGAAATAGTTAAACATTTTGTACCCTTTCACTTGATGAAACTCACAGAAGTCTTTGTCATTTTTCCATCTTGGTTTATTTGCATCTTGTTCAAATTCCTTGATTTAAGGGAGAATGATAGTGTTTGATTGTATCAACTTGCATAAAGCTAATTCTATCGGCTCTCCTAATGGTGTGAAATCTCGTTGCTGGAATTGAAACCATGGTCTGCGTTGATTCTATTGTTAACTATTTGACACAACGGTCGCTTGTATAGGGGAGGTTGGTTTTGGGTGTGTGCTTGATTAGTGGGCCCTATGGGTTGGCCACAGGTGTGCATTGCAGTGACACCTTAGGTTGTGCGTAGTTGACTCTCTTCACATCAATGATACCATCACTATTGACATTTTTGTTTTTGTTCCACCACTTAGCTTTGTCCATTGCATTTTTGTTTGTATTCATTTGTGTTGGATCTATAAGGATTCCTTGTTTTACTAAGTTCTTCTCACAATGAAATCCTCATTCAATGAGTTGTGTGAATTTTGGAGTTAACTATAATTCTGTTGTGAATGACATGTCTAGAATTAGACTATCAACAAACATGACTATTAGGTCTTGTTCAAGAACATCACATGTTATGTGGTTTTTTGTGTTCCTCCATCTGTGTAGGAACTTCACAAAAGACTCTCCATCCTTATATTTGATATTGCAAAGGTCCTTGATGCTGACCTTGCGCTCGATGTTATGATGGAAGTGAGCTATGAAATTTTCAACCTGTTCACCCCAAGACTGAATGCCATGAGGCAAATGTGAGAATCATTCCATTGTTGGTCCGGACAAGCTTTGTGGTAATAGTCACATTAAATATGTTTCATCATGGGTGACCTCAATGTAACTCACAAAAAACTCTCAGATATGTTCAATAGGTCTCGTATTGCCCTTATATTTGTTGAATTTTGGTACCGAGAAGTGATTTGGGAACAAAGACATATGGAGAGAATGGTCAAAGGGGTATGGGTATAAATCCTCAACGATATAGGATTTAGTTTGCCCCTTATTTTTCATATCCATCATTTGGGTTTGAAGGGTTTGCATTTGTTACATTAACATGTCCATTTGATATTGAGGTTGGTGTGTGAGGACGTTCCTCTATGTTGTAGTGGGTATGAGGTTGCACCTCTGTGTCCCTTGAGTAGGACCATAGGATTTCATCCCGGGGACTTGATATTGATTTCCCACCGAGTGATTTGGAAATGGGGGCACATGAATAGCCCATGGTGAGTTTTGATGCATTTTCTATTGTGACTGAAACTAGGGTTGATACTTTTGGGGTTAATATTGTTGCTGCTGAGGTTGGGGTTGAAGCTGGGGTTGTTGTTGCTAAGGTTGGAATGGAGGCAACTGAAGCTGGGATTGTTGTTGCAGGGGTTGGTGTTGAGGAAATTGAAGCTAGGGTTATTGTTGTGGGGGTTGGTTTTGAGGCAACTGAAGCTGGGGTTGCTATTGCTGGGGTTGGATTTGAGGCAACTCAAGCTGGGGTTATTGTCGCAGAGGTTGGTTTTGAGGCAACTGAAGCTGGGGTTGCTGTTGTAGAGTTTGGATTGATGTCAGAATCGGAAAAGGTATAGCCTTGGGTGTGCATTGACTGTAAGTCATATTTGCAGAGATGGAACCCTATGGGCATGAGGTTTTGACCCCAAGACTAGTATGAGTTGACTGCAATAACGACATAGTTTTAGAATAGTTGGTGTTTGGTGTGATGGAAGGCATAGCTTGAGAGCTTGATTTCCCTGGCCATGTGACCAAAGGTGGGAGCATACTAGTAACCATAGGTGCACTTAGTTGTGAGCTTGTCATGCTTTGAGTGGAAGATGTGTTGGCCTAGTTTGTGTTATTGGTTTGACTGGGTATCATCTGTGTCAATGTGGGTAATACCAATGATGGGAATGTTTGAGAGATAATAGGCAGTATCTGAGGAGGCTGAGTAGTGTTTTGACCTGCGAGAGGGTTTTCAGGCCATATGGTTGATACACTAAATTCAGCAGGGAGTTTGACTCCCTTCTTTATCAGTATGGATAAGAAGCGTTTGGGATTCCTTTCTACAATAGTGTCAACTACTTGTGTGGAATAATAATATTTCTCTATATCCTCTATTTCCTCTTCTGTGACATTTTGGAAAAGAGCTACCCCACGGGGTTGTTCAAGGGATAGAGTAGAACTCATATTTATGAAAGGATCATTCTCTTGCTCTATTTCCCAAGTAGGGAATCTATTGATATATGACTCATCAGGCTTTATTCTAGCCTTAGACCTTGTTATGTTTTGGTTAAGGGTAATTTTAAGGACATATTTTGAGATATCTTGATCTCAAAGTGGTGCTGATATAAAAAGATATGATTTCTTGACCTTTGCCTAGGAAAAAGTTACTTTGATAAAGATGATGATGTTTGATATGATGAGATCAACGTATTTTGAGTCTGAGCTTTCGAACTAACAATGTTTTTGAAAATAATCCTGCTTTATAGGGAAGGGATGATCTTTAGTGTTTAGAGATTCACACAATGTTCTTCACATTTTCCTAGGATAGACACTAGTTTTGGACACCAAATGAAGAGTTATCTCAAGGTTTTTAGGTTTAAAACATGTGTAAAATATCTCTGGTCAAGTGTGGAAAAACTCCACTAATTGGGGGAAAGTATATGGTCGATTGCGGTATGTTATCACCGATTGTGGTAATAAACAAGACAATTGCAAAAATAAACCAGTTAACTATGGCATACTTCCTTCGATTGCGGCACAATGCAGGCAATTGTGTTAAATGAGAAACAGTCTCAAAAAAGACTAAAAGATGGGTATCACTGCTAGACAATTTTGATATTTTTGGAACAATGCTTTTGATTTGTAAGACATTTGATGCTGACAACCCTAGACTTTAACGCGTTTGACTCATTTTGATATTTGGACGTTTGTTTTGCATTTTCAAAAAATGATCAAAGAACAAGCACAACAGAAACTATGTTTTGAAGAAAGAAGACTGACAATGTGTATGTTCTACAACTTTTTCAAGTTGCAAGGTTATCACGAGGTCTCAACAATGAATAGTCCAATTAATCTAGGTCAATGGCTTTAGAATACAATGTTATATGCCCAATTCTTGAATGTCCATTAGCTCACACAACAATTGTCACTCTACTAGGACACAAAGGTCCACGATGTAGGTGCCTATGTTTATTCTGTTTCTAGGTATTGTTGTTGTGGAGTGAAGATCTCTTTCACTACACAAATACCGTGGGACACATATGTTGGGAATTTTGGGGGGAAATTTTGCAACCCCTTGCACTATAATAAGGTACCTATTTGGAGGTAAATCAAGTTGGCCTCTATTTAACAAGGTTGTAGTAAGGGTTTGTGGCATCTATCCAATCATTTTGTATGTGTGACTCACTTAAGAGCCTAGTTGACCATGCTGGCTGTAATGCCCCACCAAGGAACCCAGGAGAACTTAACCTAAACATGACACTAAGTTCATGGAATAATTTTTTTAAAAATGTTTACAACCAATAATGATAACAATGTGGAAGCAACACAATGAAGTACATGACATACATGAAATACAACTCATACATAGATAACATTTCTCGAGGGTTCCTTGACGTAGGATTACTTACACATAATAATATATGATTTACAAATGTAAAGAACTGACATAAAGGTTACATAATCTAAATCCAATAGCATACATCTTGTAATACAAGATTACATATACATCTAATAACATAAGGTATACTACCTAATCAACATCCACTGCACAAGTTGCAGGGTATGTAATAATACATAATGAACAGTACAATGCATCCTCCAAAGGATGTTAATCAATATATACATATGGTACAAAACATAACTCAAGTAACTGAAAAAGTCTCCAAAAGACTAGGAAGACAAAAATGCAATAAGGAACATCCAAGCATGAAGATGAATCCATCAGAATCTCAATGGCAATAAGAATCACTACCACCCGACCACGTGGAACCAAAGGTCCACTCCCACCATGCTAAGGAGATAGTAACAGGCCCATCACACGGGTAAACAACAAGAATACAAACAAGGTATACATGACCTCATACTCCATGCATAAGAAGATCCTAGAAGAACTCTAATCCAAAACAAGGAACACTAAACAACACTAGAGGTACTGGTACACGTAGGATAACCTAAGCTATATATAGGAAGGTGTCATCGTGTACATCGCATCCTTGAGTTTTGTCCTAGCAATCCCTTAATGGATTCTGGCACCCAAGTGACTATACACAACATCAATGACCTTTCATATAGACAAGATCACTAATGATTCCCAAACCCGCACCTTGAAAGGGGGAAAGCATCGTCTCATCCTCCATCTTAGCCTATACTAGCACTCAAGAATGGGTGAGGCATTAATCTTATTAGTTTAATCTAGGGCATCCTAATTAGATTAATTATGTTATCACTTGTTACCACTACTTATAATAAGCGATCCTAGCAGCCACTTGTGGGCTCTGACACTTATTACAAGCCACCTCCTACTATACAACTAGGTAACTTAACCTAGGTTCACAAAAGAGAATCATAAAGATAGATCATAAATCAAATCACAATCTGTCTATTCAGGTGCACATAGGTTCTCAATAACCACAAAACATCCATAGTGTCCTCACAGGACCAAACAATACATCATATCTGAATCAGGTTGGGTTTAGGAAATCAGGACCATGAAATCATCATATAAACACAAACTGACACCATAATAACCTCATATAGAAAGTACCATCCCAAAACCTCTGGTTTTAAGTCCTAGGGTCATCTAACCCAACAGATACCCAAAATCATGATAACAAGATCGAAAGGGTCACATGGTCAATTTAGGATAATAACATGAACACACACACCATAAAGTAACAGAAATGATAAACACTCCCCTCTGACCTCTGTATACATCCTAGGTCATCTAATGCCCCAACAATAACACATATAAGCATAAGATAACCATAATGATGCATAGAAACAAAATGTCTCAAAAGACCAAAAAATGAACTATATCCATGTAACTACTTATAGATAACTCATACATAATCTCCATCTAATTAATAAGTTAATATGAAATAATTAAGGTTAATTTCATTAAATCCATTTAAAAACTACCTCTAGTAATTAAATACTCAAATCAAGATAACCATTAATTAAATCAAATTAATTTGTCTAACTCCAGGGTCTTGCGTCACCTCATAATTGAAATCAACTTGATTAACTTTAATTAATCAACTATATTTTAACTCAAGCAATTAATAAACATATTAATAAAATTAATTATACTAATAATCAATATATTAATTTAAAATTAATAATACCTATTAATTTAAATTAATAATCAATATATTAAAACATAATTAACCATTAATATATTAAATTAAAACTATATATAAAATGTGTTAATTAAAATATATATGTTAAACATGATTATTAAATAAATAATCTAACAACCTTAATATTAAATAAATTAAACATAAACATAAAAACTAATTTTAATTAATAATTAAATAAAATTAAACTAATTTAAAATTAATTAAAAAATAATATAAAATTTCCTTGTCTTAATTTTTAAACAAAACAAAAAAAAACATATTAAAAAAAAGTTTAATGGGGGGGACCCACACGGGTTCCCCTATCCCCATGCTCAATAGTCCTTTTAAATAGGATTGTGGGGGGGACCACTGTCCTCCCTCCCCATGCGCTTGGTAAACCGCACGCCAAGGAGAAGAGGAGGGGGAGTTGGTGGGGATGGGGTCCCACCACCCCTCCCTTCATTAAATTTTTTAAATTTTATTTTTTTTGTTAAAACTTTTCTTTTTAATAACAGCTGCGCTGTTTTTGAAAAAGTTTATTTTTTTATTTAAATTTAGTAATTCCGAAATTACGGAATTAGAATAGGATCTAATACTTTGTCTTTTCCTATTTTTTTTGTCTTCTGGTGCATTTTCATGAGATTGTATTTTTTTATAGAGACCACATTATTTTAGCTAATTTAATTTTTCAAAGAGGTTTTTCCAAAGCAAGATTTATTTATTTTTCGCCTATAGTGTAAACTATAGAACAATTTAATTTTTCAATTTCTAGGAGATCTATAGTGAGTCATCTCACAAAATTTGGCCAGCATTTCCCTACTATGCCAAGTCTAGATAAAATATAGAAACTACAGATCTATGGGTTTCCTAGATACCCAAAAACAAGAAAACACTAATAATCATCTAGAAGCAAGAATAAAAAACATGCATCCATCCAATCATAGAAACTTCAAATTTTGCAAGATTGGAAACAATACATAGAAAAACAAAACCAACCTTAATTCCAATGCTAGAAGTGGAGGAATGTGTCTTTGAGGATGACAACAAATCTAAAACCCCTCAAACACAATTTAACCACAGATCATGAATCCATGAAGATCCGAGCACACACACAAGCAAAAAAAACCTGAAAACTTCAAAGCAACAAGAAACCACAACAATCCACAGTCCTTCAAAAATCCCCAAATCACCAAGAGCTCTCTAAATCCAAAAAACTTTTATATCAAAATGAGAGAAGAATCCCCCTAATGAGGATCAACTTCCCCTAATCAAGCAATCCCTCATGACAACTCATTCAATTAACTCCTAAAAGGACTCTACCCAAAATTGAAAGAAAATAACAATTAATTAATTAAAATATATAATTACTTGCACAACTAATCTTTGACTCCTAAAATCAAGTTGAGATCTCTTGAGTTTGAAAATACTTTTTCAACCAAATCTTGCACATGTAATTAATAAAATATTAATTTAAATAACTTAAATATTTACATCACAATTATCCATGCAACTCAATATTTAATTATTTAATTAAGTATAAAAGCATATTTACTCTAATTTTCAATTAAATATTAATATTCAATAATTGCACTTTAATTAAACTTTCAATTAAACATAGGTATTTAATTTAATTTTTAAATAATTAAATACCCTATATTTAATAATTAATTACAATAATATTTACTTAAATAAATAACATGATATAACACCCACATAATCACATCAAGCACTTGAAAATGAAAACAAGCAAAAATCAAACATGCACTAGGAAAGGGGTACACAAATTCCTGTCAACTACATGAATTCGGTAAGGGTAGTCCAACAAATACTTGTCCACTAACTAGGACAATTATGTTTAGGATAGGATTTGGAACCTGAATACTATCTCCCCTCTCTTACCATTCAGATCAATGTGATAGGGCACGCTCACTTCTGCCAATTCAGGGAAGACGTAGCCCGGTACCTACAAACCTGTCATCACAAAGATGAACATACATGCATATATATAATATAGAAAACAATGGTTGAGAATAGGTTATCATGTGGATCTCGCTGAAGCAAGTAACTACAACTCTATCCCATACCATACCAAGCACATCAAATAGTAACACAAAACATATAATGGTCTATGTGCATATAAATCTAAGGTCAGTATTGTCAGAAAACCATAACCGAAATGAAATCCTAACATATGCATAAGCATCATTAAATAACCATAAACCACATATACACAAAAGATACAACATGATAATATCAGATCAATAACATACTAAAATGCAATACATAAATATCCTCAAGATCAACTGAATAAATCCACACATACATCAAAATGCCTAAAAGAGTTTGGCATCCACAAACTGAAAAGTAAACTACACTGGCTCCTTAGAGATATTCGCCTGATCTAGAATATCATCAACACACCTCACCCGAGCTTGGCTAGATAAGATAGAACTTTGGCTCGCACCTTGTTTATATACTGATCGAAAGGATTACCGATCGAAATTCGTTCTCTGAGGAAGAACCACATTCCCCGGACATGCCTTTCAAAAAAGTGTAAAGGTGTCTATTCTAACAGATTGTGGAAGTGCACCCAAAACTCAAGACACAAGGTAAATCAATTAAGCTCAAAAAGTTTGAAATGTGAACTAAGCTACACCACCATACAAGCACAAGTGTTCAATTTTAAGCCCAAAAAGTAGGTGTTGATTTCTTGTTCAATTTTTTATGCACCAAATTAAGAGATTTTTTCCTTGTTCAATTTTAGTCCCCATGTCAATTTTAAGCCCAAACCTGAAATGTGAGATGTGAGATGTTTGACAAACACTGTTCTTTTTAAACCTAAATTGACAAGTGAATTCCTTTTAATTTGCCTTGTTTAAACAAGTTAGTATCAAAAGTATTTTTGTAAAAATGAGAGTATGTGTAATTTTTAAATAATGAATGATACTCACCAACAACTTACCCTTCCTGTTCGTGAGAACTCATTGTCCTACAGAAAAATAAAGAAAGTATCAGATATTTAGATTGCAAGATAAAAATTTTGGCCCTGATGAGCAATTTTGTAGATGATTGTGGTAATGCACAGGAAATTGTGGTAAATAACAGGTGATTGTAGCCAAAAATATTAATTGCCACAAAAAAATTTCACTTGCAGTAATGCACAATTAGTTGCGGTCTAGATTGGTCAATTGCAGTCTAGATTTTTCAATTACAATATAGTTATTCTGATTGTGGTACCAGTGGATCAACTGTGGCAAATTGTAGAAAAGATAGAGACCCAGAAGATGATAGAAAAGAAGTGCAGAAACCTACAATCAATTGCGGTATTAAACCAGTCGATTGCTGCACAATTCTGTCAAGTGCGGAAAAATACCAGCAATTGCAAAATAACATAGATATCAAAAAAAATACAAAATTTTAGATTTGCAACCGTACGACCGTGGTTGATCAATTCTATTTTTTGTCTGCAAGAGATAATCAGGTTGTTTTCTTCACGTCGGGTTCACCAAAATGTACACCTCTCTAAATCATGATTCGTGGTTCCCAAGCTTTCCAAAGGCAAGGGTTAGTAGCAAAGGTTTACAATGATATAAATCCAAGTACACAAGAACTACTAAAACAAATAACTTGAAATGTAACCAATAAAATGTACAAGCAAAGAAAGGAAAACAAATGAATGCAAACGCCAAAGTTCTTGAAGCTTCTATTATCTCTCTACTCCTTCCGAAATGCTATTTTTGATGCTCAGTATTGGTGTGGGCAGCGTCTATGACTTGAGAAGCGTCAAGAATTTTCTAATTAAAATGGGTGTGTGATCACAAGCTGACTTGAATGCTAGAACCAAACTGACATAGTAATTGCACATGAGAGATTGAAATTGTGGATCCTTCAAATGATTATGAAGGGTTCATTATATAGGAATTGGTGATGATATGAATGGTTGAGATCAATCCTAGAGATAGGGAGATGAATGGTTGAGATTAAAAGGAACTGGAGAAGCCATCAGTAAAATCCACCTCTTTGTTTGGTAAAGATGAGATAGAGTTTGGTTGACTGAAGAGCTAATGGTGAGTTACCTTTTTGAACTGAAGAGGTGGGTGAAGCTACCCATGTAGAATACAGAGATGGGTGGAGTAACCCATGTGATCTGATTGGAGTTATCTCTTTGAAGATAAATGAATATTTAATTCATTTATTTAATTAATGTTTTCAACATGTGAGACAATTGAATTCTTTTTTATTTAGAATTGATTTATTTGATGAAATTAAATTAATTTAATTGGAAGAATTTAATTAGTAAGTTTAAATATTTGAATTTAAATGATAGGAAATTTATTTTAATTAATTAATTAATGGTAGTTAATCAATTAAAGGTTAATTAATTAAATAAAACTAATTGTTTAATTAATTTTGGGATTTTGATTAAATGATTTGGGGAATGAATTTTAGAGAAAAATAGTTGATTAATTAATGATTAAAAAACCATTGATTAATAGATGAAAATTAGTGTTTTTAATGTAAATTTACAAGCCTATCCATTTTTGGGTGTCTACAATATTGGCTTTGAATGCCTCTATACTGGTGTACTCTTTCTATATCAAACTGGAAACAATGTTGAGGTCATCTCATCTTTTTCACCCTGATGCTTACATTAGTTTCTCATATCTAATCCGATGAAAGTTGTATTCATATTCTTATGGTTGTAGTGGCACTAGTAAGGATTGTATCGACTCCAATCTTCCAAAAATTCTCTATGATGAAAACTATTCAATGGGTCCAACAACCACATCCTAGGGATTGCATCTACCATAGGATTGCACTTTCATTCTAGACAACATTTCGATGATCACTTCATTGTGTTCTCTAGGATTTGTATGATGAGGGATTCATATTGAATGTTCTGGCTTCATCACAACTGCACAAGTATTTGATCCTCACTCCTTATCATCAAAAGTGCTTTTGGTTAGCATCTGTCATACATCATGACATCCTTCATGAGATTTTAGTACCATATACATTGCATTTACATATCTCCATTCAAAAGTGCATTTACATAAATAATCTACATATATACACACCTACGTCTACATATCCATTTCATAAAATCAAAACATGTGAATCTCATACATATTCTTACATACATCTAAGCATCTAATGATATAGTATACATCTCATAAAGTACAACATGACAAGTGCAATAATACCAAAAGTTGAGCTCATATATATATATATATATACACACACACACACAATACAAAATAGGTGCTACTCGAGCATAGTCTATCTCAAAATGGTGCTACAATACAAAGATGCCAACGCATTAGATACATTATGTGATACAATATGCAAAAGATTGATCAAATGTGCCAACTCTAGCTCTAGCCCTCTCCCTCATCACTTGGAGGAGGTAGAGGAGGAGGCATATCTTGAGGAGGTGGTGCTTGTGTGCCCTTCAAGGCTCTAGCATACATTGAGAATCTTAGCACCTTCTCTGCTCAGTAAGGAACTACACCAACATATGTTGCATAATAGTAGGCTTCTTGGGAGGACTAATGTCATGTCTCCCCATGAGATCTCTCCAGCTACTCTCGAACCTCTCGCATCTCTCGATCTCTATTAGCAAGTAGTGTATCTCAGACTACCAACTGTGTCTATTGGTCCCCAATCTACCACTATGTGCCTCAGACTCTCTCTCAGGATCTCCATAGGGCATCCTGTGTCTGTGACAATAGGTCCCCTTACATTGGTCCCTATGTAGGCTACACCTGCTAGTCTCGATCTTCCTGCTTGGTTGTTTGCTCCGCCATCCTCCATCTAGAGCACCTATCCTGTGTCCTTCTACCGCTAGCACTAGGATTGATCCTCACCTGTCGAGGAGGGATGGTAACCTATGTTGTATGAGGTTGTGGTCCCTATTATGGAGGCAACAATGCTTTTTTCTGTGGTGGTGGCTATGGCACCTGCTGATGTACTACCTATGCAGGTGCTCCTATACCCATAGGATCTATAAATTAGGGGAGCATATGGGTAGAAAAATACTCTCTATATGGTGGCATCATGCCATCATTCGCTACCCCAGCCATGTAATCCTAGAGCGTCAATGTACTCCCCATGCATATATCATACTGTGACTAGGATCTAGCCATGTTGACCGGCCCTTTCTCACCTCATTGGGGAAGCGGGCATATGGGCAGTACTCCTGTGAAATGTATCGTGGTCAGCCGAACTGCTGCCACACTCATGTCAAAGGGAATCTCTCTATAATTGCAATAGAGTGGCCGATCAATGGCCATGAAGAAAACATATATCCGAGCTAAGCCCTAGCATCATCAAATGCCTTGGTCACTCTCCAAGGTTACCATACTACTACTACCAAGTCATTTATCTGATCATGTCAGTGCTTGATCTTACCCAGCACAAGCTTGGTCATCTAACCTCTGTACCTATAAATGTAAGGCTCATGTGGCTGCCTCATATCCTCACAAATGGGCCTAGAGATAGGAAGATACTCCCATGCCCACACTTGTAGTATAAACACTCCTACAAACATACTCTTTGCCTCTTTATAGGCCATCTCATGCATCTCATGGTACATATGGGCCAGCATACATTGACCCCATCCATATTGTACTAGCTCTGCCAACATCCGTTGCAACATCCTCCCCCACCCACACTAAAAACCATGCTGACCATGATCCGACATTAACTAATACCCCAGGAATGCTACTAATACCATAGCCAAGCGATGACTTGGCCCATACTCTCTGATCAACTCCTCCCATGGGATGGCGCTACCTGTGACAAGATCAAATTGTAATATATCCCTGAGTGCTTTTGTACATGCCCGCAGTTGTACATCATACTGAACTCGTGGACCATGGAAAGGGATCCTTAGTATCATGTATATATACTAAGGGGTAGCTTTTAGCTTTCCCTATAGAAGGTGGAAGGTGTTTGTCTCTGAATATAAATGCTCCACCCGTGCTCCTAGTAATCCATGATTCACCCAAATATTGGGTACCTCACAGAGGTGTTACAATCATAGTGCATCAATGTGGGCTAACTCGACATCATATAGCTACCCAACCAACCCGTCGATGGCTGGATGGTGTGATCTAAAGGCAATATCTGGAAAATCAACCTGCAAGACATTCAAACAATAGTGCATGATTAGTACTCTGCTAATGATTAAAAGTCAATCAATGCAAAACTGAGAAATGAAGATACATAGACATCCTAAACAAGGCTAAAAAGCTAAAAAAAATGCTAATGGATTGAACAAGGCTCTGCTAAACTCCAAAATTACTTTTCTTTCCCCACTTGAAGAAGCAGCATTTGTGCAAAACTTCACGTGAATAAGTTCACTATTGGGCACGAAGTTTTGCATAGTCTGGCGTGAAAAAAAAAACATTTCTAAGAGTTCCTCATGTGAGACATGGGTGCCCTCCTATGTGAGGTTATGCAAAGGTACCCACAAGGAAATGCTTTTCAAAATTTTCTCATGTGAGATTTTACATAGGAAGGCGCAAAGAACCTAGTTCTTCATGCGAGGACCCACGGGTTAAACTTGAAAAATGTTAAAAATTATACAAAAATTCTATGAAATTTGACAAAACTTGAATCAATGGGGAGGTATTTGATCACTTACTGATACCCCATATGCCACTACCTGACTGCGACACCTGGATTTCTCGAAATGATCAGAACTCATAGGAACCACCATTCTCACTCAGAGCTCCTCTCGCAAAAGGCAAATGTACAAATCAATTGAAAAACACACTTTTTACCTATATATAAGTTTTGACCTAATTTACAAAAGTGCTCTGTTTTGCATGAAAATTTCACCCTTGGCTAAATCAATTTCTCTTAATCCATTTGTGGGATTAAAATCAAAATCTGACACTCCTGTATATCTCAAAATTTTATATTAATTTTTTTTGGGACCGACATGATCAGACGCTTGTGCAGTCAACTTTCTGATGTCATTTTCTTTTCAGAATCATATCTAATCAACATTTTCTCAAAATATTCAAAGTTTTCATTGCAAGTGAACTCTAGTCAACTCTGGTCACCCCTGGTCAAACTTAGTCAATCGAACCTTGAAATCGCTCAAAATCTCTCAAAATTGCTTCTAAATCTTCTGGATTCTTCTATAATCTATTCTAAGTTCTTCTCAACCTTCAATTCAACATCTATCTGTGATTTATCACTTTCAATCACCATTATTATATGTCATCTTTCCATTTCTCTCCCGAGGGGGAGGATGATTACATTATTGAATCACTTCAAATCTATTTTATTTCATCTGATATGATTTTGAAAAATCCTCATTGCTAGGGTTATCTAATCACTTGAGGCATGTTCATTTTTTGTACTTCTTAGTAAAAAATGGGCATTCCACAATTTTGACTCACTAGGGGCATCTTTATTCCTTACATCTTGTCATCTCATTATTAGGTATCTGATAAATCTAACTCAAATCCCTGAGGATCAGGCTTCGTCCTGGAGATGGTTCTCAAAATCTCACTATTAGGTATTTGATCAAGCTAACTCAGATCCCTGAGGATTAGGCTTCATTCTGGAGATGGTTCTCAAAATCTCACTATTAGGTATCGGGGCAATCTAACCCAGATCCCTGAGGATCGAGCTTAATTTTGAAGATGACCCTCGAAATCTCTTTTAACCAGTGTCTGTGCTACCAACCTAGATTTTGGAGAGTCAAGTTTCATTTTGGAGATGGTTCTAAAACTTGATCTAACTGATATCTAGGCAATCTAACTTAGATATTGGACTGACTAAGCTTCATTTTGGAGGTAGTCCTAAAAATCTCTATTGACTATCTTTCAATAAATAGGTATCAGTGCAATCTAACCTTGACTCCTGAAGATTGAGCCTTGTTCTAGGGATAGTCTTTTGAAAGGTGATAATCTATTAAGTATCATGGCAATCTAACTTAGATTCCTAAGAGTCAAACTTCATTCTAAAGATTACCCTCAAAAAATTGACTTAACCAGTGTCTTGACAATCAAACCTAGACTTCAGAGAGTTAAGATCTATTCTGGAGATGACTTTGAAACCTTCATCAATCAATCTTTACATCATTAATTCTTAAAATCAATTTCAAACTATTCTTCTATGATTCAAACATCATACTATTGTTTGAATCAATGCGCTACTCACAAATCAAATCAAAGAGGGGCAAAATATAACACCCCAAAATTGGCATCTTGCAACCATAACCAATTTTGTTGCATTTATCAACCTTCTAAATTGTCAAAGTCCTATGGTTATAGGAAATTCTGAGTTTTGACTGACTATACTTGACTTAAGTGTCAAATGAAGAAAAACCTAAATCTGCATTAATGAGTACTATGTTTAATTCCTAAATATCAATTACAATTGGCTAAATAAACCCTATGATCAAATTTATTTAATTACAATGTCCTAGAACTTTAATTAAATTAAATTCACCCTTTTAGCTAAAATACATAAAAAGAAATTAAATAAAATTTGATTATTAAATAAATATCCTCATTTCAATAATTAAATTTATTTATTCAAATAATTGAGAAAGTGCATTTATAAGGTCATATTTTATTTATTTAATCAAATAGTCTCTCTAAAATCTTCACTTCAGTTTAGAAATGGAAACTTTGAGTTAACTTTAATTCAAAAGTGAAACAAATCAGTTAACTATTTCATTCACTCAAAAATCCAACAGTTGACTATTTCTCTAAGGGAAACTTGCCATTCTGAACTAGACTATCATTTTGTAAAATAACTCTCTTGTATCTAAAAAAAAAAAAGATGAATGCATTGTTGGAGTATCAAATCGTTGTTGGATTTTTAACTCAACATTTGTGTGCATTTAAGCTTTCATTATTCTCATTATTATTGCAATAGATTAATATCATTCAATATATTAATCATGCATAGCTTAGTTTCTTTCAATTATTCTTAGCTTACTCTCATCTTCCATTTCTAGATTAATCTTGCATACTCATTTCTAGATTAAATATTGCATTTGCATTCTAGATTAAATCCTCCATTCTCAGATCGATCTCAGTTGTTGGAATCTTGGATTCTGAGAGCTACTCAAAACCCCATCTAGATAGGAGGAAACATGTCCGCTCATCCAGGCATTTAGGATGAATAACATCATATTAATTCATGTATGTGACTGATGAATAAGGACTATGTTGAAGTGTATGGCTAAGTAAAGAGGCCCACATTTAGCATATATATGAGGCATCACAAACACCATAAACACAACCCATCTAAATCAAGGAGGTAATACCATACATAACTAGAGTTTCGGTATCATACAAAAACACAAGGGAATACAAACCCAAAGAAGCATGATCACACTGAGTACAAGTTAAAGATTCACACATGTCTAAAAAGTCTATAACCAAGTATAGCCACAACCAGTGTACAAACAATAACCTCAATATTAAATAAATGTAAACTCATGAATATTGGAATGGGTGTTTAGTCCAATAATGGGAGTTTCATCGCATAGCATAGTGGGGAATAAAATAACCCATCACCTCATGTCACTATGACTCATGTGGTGCCAATCTATCCTCTTATGGTGACAAGGAGCTTAATGTGCTGGTATACTTTGTAACTTCTCCATTACATTTGTGACTAGTACATATAGGCCATAAAAAGAACGTAGGAAGTATATAAGGCTGATCAATCTTCAGTCCTACTCATACATGGCCAAAAAAATCTAGGAAAATTCAAACCATGGCTGACAATCACAAGGCCATCATTGTTATTACTAATCTTTCTTAGTTAGTTATTTTAACCCTATTATTTTATTATTCATTATATTTTCACTTGATTAACACTCTTGAATGGGTTACCCTAGCGGCCCCTTTGCACCCTGGCCCCACATTGGAGATCCACTCCCACCCTTGGCTAAAAATCCATTAAAACAAAACATGGCATATAGTGAGATCTCCCAACACAATATGCATAAAAAATTACTAACATATCCATCGGTAATAACACCATGAATTCCATCAAGAACAAGCATAGAGTGTTGCCGACATAACCCTTAATAACCATATATATATATTCCCATATACACAAGAAAACTATGAAAATACATCGAATAAGAATGTACATGAATAATCCATTATATGAGGGGATCTCATAAAAGAAACACAATGCCAAGTCTTTGTCCTCATAAGAAAAAATAGTCATCACATGAAATTAACATTAAAAATCCATGCTCTTACAACACATAAGCCACCTAGAACACACAAGATTCCAATTGGGTAAACATAATCCAAATCATAATCGAGTGCCCATTGTGATGCAGGAGCATCCTAGGGTAGTTGGTAATCTTTCATCAACCAAAAATAGTTTGTTCTTTTTAGTTCCTATTTCCAGTTTGAAGCAGTTGAGGTGGTGATGCTAATGATTGATTTAGTTCTTGCAGCCATAGTATGTTGTTTTGGGGTGAGTTTAGATCCTCCTCCTATGGTCACATGTCATTTGGTTTCTTTTGGTTTGATTTATGCTGGTTTTTATGATCGGTAGTGTGTTGTCTATTCCTGGCGATCTGGTCGGTGAAGATTTGGTTGTCAATAAATAATTTGAGCGATTTGGCTTATGCAATTGTGGATTCTTATTGTGGACCTATCTAGGAATATTTTACTAAGAGCATAGATCTTAAGGTTGATCATTATTCATGCTTGAGTTATTTTCTGGCATGCAAAAAATCTAAGTCATTTTATTTCGGGAAGAAACTTTTGAGATACAATACAGTTTCCAATAATTCTAAGTCAAAATCCCCATTTTCCGCGTATGGAAAAAGTAAGTCAACTACAACAACATCATTGCCTACTTTATTTTAATAAAAAAAATGAGCCACATTTTTGAACTTGGAAACCCAGGGTAACGTGTTTGTGACTAGTGTGGTCTTACCTCTAGATTTGGGTTGCGATCTAGATTGTGGGTTTCTTAGTTTTTGTGATCTTAGCATATGGATTGTGGTTCCTTTGTGGATTGTTCCATGTGATCGATTCTTCTTATGTTATGTTTTTATAAGATTGGATCTATATTTGTAATACGTTTCCTACTTTGGGGAATGTTATTTCTTTATCCAACTTGTGGTCGTGATTTTGTATAAATGTAGGGCTTGGTTTCTTGTTAGAAAAAGAAGAAAGAGGGAATTCAGAAGGATGGAAGAAGGTATAGAAATGACTATTGACCTTAATATTGTAGATATCTCTTAGGATAGATCTGATATTTTTCATTTTCTTTGTATTTAGCCATAACCGAGAAGGCCTTACAGCTCGACATGTTTGATGTAATTTCATGATATTTATAAAAATATGGTATCTTTGATCTCTATTATGTGTTGTGATTTTTGTTTTCTGTTGTGTTGTATTGGCTGAGAGGTTTGGATTGTCCATTCTTGGTTCCTCCATCTTTGACTGCATAGAGTGGTATCAGAGAAATAGATTTCAATTGCTGGAGTGGAGATCAGATTCCACAATGATGACATCTTGAATTGATTTGTTATGGGGTGGTAGAGTGTAGATATAACTTACAATTGCAAAGGAGTTCGCTTGAGATTCTTTAGATTGAAGATGCCTCCAAAAAGAGTTAGAGGTATTACCGATGAAGGTTATAGGGATTTGTAGAGACAAGTGTAATATTTACAAGATGAATTGATAAGAACTACACCAAGAGTTGGTGAAGATAATGATGAAGAATCTGAGAAAGATGAACACTTGGAAGAAGTTGTAGAAGAATCTAGAGATCTAGATGAAGCCAAATTTTTGAAAGCTATGTCTAAGATTGGAAAAGGTCCTAAAGTTGAAGTTTCTACATTTTCTAGTAGCCTTAAACTAAAGGAATTGATTGACTAGATTAATGATATGGAAGAATACTTTGAGTAAAGATCCTGACCGGGTTAGATTTGCAAAGACAAAATTGAAAGGTGATGCAAGCATATGGTGAAAAGAAGTTCAATCGGGAAGAAACAAGAAGGTGAGGAAAATATCACTAAGTGGGATCAAAAGGTTAAAAATATGAAGAGGGAATTCATTCTCTTGGGTTATGAATTATAAATGTTTAAGAAGATGCAAGCATTGAAACAAGCTGAAAAATAGTAAAGGAATATACTGAGTAGTTCTATAGGATTATGATTAGGAATGGTTATTCGAAATATGATAAGGAAAGGGTTGCTAGTTATATCTATGGTTTAAGACCTATTATTCATGAGGATTTTCTTACAATTTAGATGAATGCAATTGGTGATGCTTATTAGATGGCATTAAGGATTGAAGAAAATTTGAACAAGAGGTTTGAAGGTAGACAAAATAATAAGAACCGAGGTGGTAAGTCTTGTGTATCATCTACACGTAGCAGTGTAGTTGAGAATCCTAAATAGACTGATGAGGGATCTAATAGTATCCAAACCACTAGAGGTTACTGATAACCCTAAAAGGATAATAATTCTTCATTAGTATATGAGAAAATAGTTTTGGACCGTCGGTCACATGATCAATGAAAGACAGGTTTATAGTGCAACCCTACACAACAGTTCATAGACTAAACTGAAATGGTCAAACATAGTGATCACCAAAACATTCAGAGTTCTAGGAAAATTGATCACCAAGCACCAATTTAAATTGTAACTTGACAGATAATTCATAGTGTAACACGAGAAGCAGTTCATAGAGACATCACCGAATACCAGTCTACCGAGAGATAGTTTTATTCGCGAGAAAAGAAGATCTGTGACTACAAGTCAACTAAAGTTCTTTAATCTTTAAAGAATATTTATAATTAGTTGGAAAACCATTTATTATAGATAAAGAAAAATTTGATTGATGAATGCAACTAGTTAAGTGATTTTAATTCATGCAAACTGGGAGATCAAGGTCAAGTTGTAAACCTTTGATCATAGAGTTTTATTTGTAAATTGTGAAACCTAATTAGGTTAAGTAAATTGTATATATACATCTATAATTAATAAAGAACATGAGGATTGTAGCTACAGAAGGAAATCTATGGATCAAACAAAGAGTTTCATGCAGAGGGACAATTAAAGAAAATTCAGTTATGAAGAACTAGATTCAAGGCTACCGAGGAGAACAGAGGTATTATTCATCACAATAGGTGATATACAAATCTTGTGAACTTAATGGATCTTTAATCATAAATTCAATATTTCATACTATCATGTCAACTATATTTTTGTCTACTCTTTAGTAATTTAAGAAAATAGAAGAAATCCTTCAAGAAGGTCGACTTAATAGTCTTATTGTAAATCTCTTACCCGAGTGCACACATACATTGTGTTTACAAAATCTCTTAACCGAGTAGACTTAAAAATTCTAACATGTTACTCCTAATAGGGTAAGATCATTATAATTTGTTGGTACTCTCAAATTTGACACAAATTTGGGGTGTCCAATTCAAAATTTTCTCTAAGGCAAGGTGAGTACCCCTGAAAACTTTTTGAAGAAGCCTACTTTAAATGCAAATAAAATGTGACCTAATGATTTTCATAAGATACCGATTGGGGAACATGTTAAAAACCTATCATGGGGTAGATGAAATGAGTCACAACTTTCAGAATTTAGATTTGGTGAGTTTCAGAGACAGTTGTTTAAAGGTGTTCACATAAAACTGCATTTTGCATATTGCATTATTTTAGCAAATGGCCTACTTTGCATGCTTGCATCTTTGGCCAAATAAGGTTTCATGATATAAGGATGGGTCTAAAGTGTCATAGGCATGAGAGAGAATCTCTATTTCCATTTAAAAATTCCAAGGAGTTCATATGATCAGTTTTCCCAAACTATTCTATTTGCAATTAATGTTGATTCTCAGTGTGAAGTGCAGATTTGTAGAATGACCAACTTCGAGGTCTTACAATTTTACACATGGTTGAATGAAATATAAAATTGAAAGCTCCCCTATATTGTAGGCATGGAAATATGATACCATGAATATTTTTCAGGCCACGATGAATCTATTTTACCATTTTTCCAATCTAATTCCGTTTGCAATTTCTAACATTTTAATGCAGATCAGTTGCACAGTTTGGTCGGAGGCCCTGTTTATGAGGTTATATCTTGAATACCATGATTGTCTATATCAATAAAATGATAACCCTATATTTTAGACCAAATTTAATTCAATTTTCCAAGGTCTCAAGTCCCTAGGGTTTTGTATGCATGCTTATCCAAATTCCTTTCATTTGCATAAAATCATTATTTCTCATGTTTTCTTGTTCTGCATTTCCAAGTGGCTACCTTCGAGCAGCCCCCAAATGTGTGTGGTTGATCGACATGATCCACCTTCTTGGATTCATACTCTCCATATAGAATACTTCCAATATCCAAAAGCTCAGGTCCTTAGGAGGTCATTTGACTTGTTTTCAAAGTCAAAACCAGATGTGTTTATTGTTATTTGACAGTGTAATTTGCAAAATTGTTTTGAAGAGGCGACTTGGGTGTTTAAAATCTTTTGACCTATTTGGTTTTGTCAGGTGCCACTTTGTAGTATGGAATAATGTCAACCATGGAATGTGTGTGCCTAAAGTCACATTCTGGTTACTGGATATTGTCAGTTTTTAAGGCCAGTCCCTGAGGCCAGTTGTTGTTTATATGGTCAATTTGCAAGAATGTTATGATTGGTTTGAAATGATCATTGGTTCAGAGGAGATCAACTGTAGAGCATATTCTATAAAAAAATTGAGAGTAATGGATCTATGAACTCTTGATAAATATTATTATTGGTCAATATCTCGTTATGGAGGACATATCTCAACAAGTGTGAATCTAGTGAATGAATCATGACTTTTTCCCTCTAATATGGATATGAGAGAGTTTTATGAACTGGTCTACAAAAGGAGATAATGTGAAGAGAATATTGCAAGATTAGATGAAGATATTAGGTCAATATCCACTTAATAGAGGCATTGGGAAGATGAAGCTAAAATCATTGGAAAAAGAGGAGGCAATGTTGGAGTATGAACAATGCATGTTTATTGTTGAAAGGCCGCATATTTTAAATATGATTGGTAGGTTAGATCATGCTAATACTGTCATTCATTATTAGTTCTCTAACCTGTAGGTGATCTAACTTGTCATATTTAAGACCACCTTGAGCAATCAAGGCCACAATCACTCAATTCCCACCTCAAGAAAAACTGTCTTTCAGAAAGAACTAAAATCTCAAGAAACTGTCATCTAAATAACCCACCATGAAAAAAAGAGTCCATAATGTTTCCTCTATATGATGATGGATCAGATATCACTGGTTGTGATCCACAATGTCAAATGAAAAACAATCACATTTTAATCGAAAAGTTTGTTCAACAAGAACCCACCATGGAAAACAGAGCCCAAAATTGGAAACAAAGGAAGCATGAACTATGACTGGGAGATTCTAGAACCCAATTCACCCAATCACTGGCACACTTTTTTCATTCACAGTCATATGAAGTACATGATCTGATTCCCAATGAGAACATTCATGGCATAAAATGTGGGGCTTGTTGGGGATTCATAATAATTATAATAGGCAATGGAGGTGTTGTTTTTGAGCTCCAACTTCCCCAGACATCGAGTATGCGTGAGGGGGATGGGAGGAGTTAGTGTATTAGCTAATATGGCTTCCAATTTTCATGAAGCTTCCTACACAGTTTTGAATGAGGAGACCAGTGCATGAGTTGTTTGGGAGAGATAAAAACAAAGGGGATTTGCGCGAAACATTGAAGGAAGATGGCATTAAAAATTCTTGAGCAAAATGTGAAGATGGAAGCTAGCACAAGCATGAAAGGGGACATTATAAACTAAAATAAGCCAATGCAAATGTCATTATAAACCACTGGGGTCTGCGTAGCATTTCACCAGCGAAATAGCTTGGCTAGAGGAGGAAAAGGAAGCTCACAAATTTCTAAACATTGCAATTCTACCAAACCAAATGAAATGACAAATGCCAAGGTAGCCCATGCTATTGGAAGCTGAGTTAAATGTTGTAGAAAGGAGACGCCATCCTGGAGTGGAGGCTCACTAAACAAAGGTGAAGGAGTTTAGAAACTTTCAAACACAAAGAAATGGACAAAGCCTACATGAGGGAGTTAAAAGAATGATGGTGGAGCTTACAAATGCTGCACAACCCATGGAGAAGATAAGGTGTTGTGCTGTGCAATAAATAAAGCTGAATTGGGAAGATGAAGCTGAGATCATTGGAAAAAGAGGAGGCAATGTTGGAGTATGAACAATGCATGTTTATTTTTGAAAGGCCACATATTTTAAATATGATTGGTAGGTTAGATCATGCTAATACTATCATTCATTATTAGTGCTCTAACCTACAGGTGATCTAACTTGTCATCTTTAAGACCACCTTGAGAAATCAAGGCCACAATCACTCAATGCCCACCTCAAGAAAAACTCTCTTTCAGAAAGAACTAAAATCTCAAGAAACTGTCAGCTAAATAACCCACCATGAAAAATAGAGTCCATAATGTTTCCTCTTTATGATGATGGATCAGATATCACTGGCTGTGATCCATAATGTTGAATGAAAAACATTCACATTTTAATCCAAAAGTTTGTTCAACAAGAACCCACCAAGGAAAACATAGCTCAAAATTAGAAACAGAGGAAGCATGAACTATGACTGGGAGATTCTAGAACCCAATTCACCCGATCACTGGCACACTTTTTTCATTCACATTCGTATGAAGTACACGATATGATTCCCAATGAGAAAATTCATGGCATAAAATGTGGGGCTTGTTGGGGAATCATTATAATTATAGCAGGTAATGGAGGTGTTGTTTTTGAGCTCCAACTTCCCCAGACATCAAGTATGCATGAGGGGGATGGGAGGAATACAACTAACGTGGCTTCCAATTTTCATGAAGCTTCCTACACATTTTTGAATGAGGAGACCAGTGCATGAGCTGTTTTGTAGAGATAAAAACAAAGGGGATTCGCGCGAAACATTGAAGGAAGATAGCATTAAAAATTCTTGAGAAAAATGTGAAGGTGGCAGTCAGTGCAAGCATGAAAGGGGACATTATAAACTAAAACAAGCCAATGCAAATGACATTATAAACCATTGGGGTCTACGTAGCATTTGACCAGTGAAATAGCTTGGTTGGAGGAGGAAAAGGAAGCCTACAAAATTCTAAACATTGCAATTCTACCAAACCAAATGAAATGGCAATTTCCAAGGGAGCCCGCGCTATTGGAAGGTGAGTTAAATATTGTAGAAAGGAGATGCCATGCTGGAGTGGAGGCTCGCGCAACAAAGGTGAAGGACTTTAGAAACTTTCAAAAATAATGCAATGGACAAAATCTACATAGGGGAGTTGGAAGAACGATGGTGGAGCTTCCAAATGCTACGCAACCCATGGAGAAGATAAGGTGTTGTGCTATACAATAAACAATAGCATTAAAGCTCAAAAAACAATACATTAAGCCAGCACTGATTGAAGAAGGAAAATAGTTTTTATTAAAACTTTGAATAAACAATCAAATGCATAGGCCAAGAAGCCCATGTTGAAAGCTGGGGTTGTGTGAGACAAAGGACTGCTAGCGCAGTACACAATGGAGGGAGCCAGCATTCAAAATTTTGACCAAACGCAATATGCAGGAGTAAAATTTTAAGATCCTACGCTATTTTGGAGGACCCCATACTCACCAAGAGGGATGCCAGTATGATTTTAATATTGGAAATTAGTCCAATGCATAGTCCATGCAGGGGAGTTGTTTGGGAAGTTTAAAAGCTAAAGGCAGTGGCAAATTGAAGAATTGCTAGCGTGGGATAAAGAGAGAATGTATGCGTAGGACAATACCAGATGGATAAGCAGCGCAGGATAGGAAAAGCTTGGAGAGCACGATTGCCATTTTTCCCACATTCAGTAGGTGAAAGTAGTTTATAATGTTTAAATGTGAAAGCACTACATTACATTGTAAGTAATAAGCCAAGAGGCCGCTTGGCGGGCCCCTTGGCTGGAGAGTTTACTATGCCCGTGGGCCCACAAATTTTGAAGAAAAATGCATACAAGCTTTAAAAAACCAAAATAGATTAGTTGTACCTTGGGCAGACAAGGGAGTTCTTCAATGTTTATAAGGAAAAGAGCATACAACGTAATATGAAGTAAGAATCCTAGAGGCTATCTATGCGCGCACCTGCATGAGTGCTTCAAAAATCTTGCCAAGATGACGATGGAGGAAGGAACACCCATATTTTGGTGGGACCCGTAGAGGTGACATGGTGGATGATGTGGTGTAGGGCTTGTAGATTGGGTGCACATCCTGAGGTGATCAAGATCGATGGTCAACGTAAAGCCTCTATTCAAAAGATGTGAGGTAGGTAGCTTCAAGGGATCAAGATAGTGTGACACATGGTAGGGGTGACAACAGTGCGGTCAAGGTGGCATCCATGTGGCAATGAGGTGATATCTATGCAAGAGGTCATCCAAGTTGGTACGCATCTCGAGGTGATGAAAATGGATAGTTGTCGTGAAGTATTTAATAAAAAGTTGCATGCTAGTTATCATAGAGGCATCACGATAGGTTGCCACATGGTGATCAAATAGATGGTGGGCTAGACACAGGGCAGATGATGCAGGCACTGAGTTGGACCTGTGGACCAATCAGAGGGTGCCACATGGCACAAGTAGGACACGTAGACACCTAGGTGGATTTTTGGGTGAATCAGGTGGTGCCATGTGGCATGTGGGGCCCACTCAAGTCTATGCATAAAAGGGATTTAAAAAATCAAAATTGATATATAATGTGTAGGCTATAGTCCAGAATTTGAAATATTTAAAACTATTTGCACGAGTTTGATTTAATGGTTCATGGGGCAATGTTTATCAAAAGTATGGAGTATCATATGTTGTCAGAAAGGTCTTGAAACGAGGATTCTGATTTTGCAATCAATTTTCATCTAGGATCAATTCAGTTTGAATAGAATGAAGAAATAATGAGTCGGCTTAAATTTGGAAAAAAAGAGAAGACATATCGGTAGATAAAATTGAATTTCTGTGCAGTTGTAAAGGATTCAGTTCACAAAATTTGGGAGAAGGGACAAGTGTTGACAAGAGGACAAATTTTATGGTTTCTCTTTGTCTACTTATGCAGATTTCTTCCATTGTTACAAGGTTCCAAATCCTGGTCTCCAGAGAGAGTTGCAAAGTACTAGCTCTAGGAGATTCGAGTTTTCTTATGGTTTCATTAGGATGTAGTTTTTGATTGTTCCAGTTGTGTTATCAGATAGAATAGAAGTATTTTGAGATCTTTTGCATATTGTTGAAATGGTAAATGTTGTAGATCAGATTGGTACAGAAGCAAGATTCATCATACTTAATTCAATTGATATCAGATTTAAGTCTCTCCTACGTGTTGTTCAATTGAATTATAAATTTTCTGATTCATTGCATGGATTCATCTGTGCATGTGTTATTATTCCCTAGTTCTGATCTAGGATCAGATTAAATGAAGCTATGGGTATGACATAAATTCATAATGTTCTACATAAGGATTTCATTACAAGTAGTGTGTGGTTTGATATCATTGGTATTCATGGCTTTGAGTCTTTGATAGTGGTCTATTTCTGTATGTTCCTCCTGAGCTAGAAGTATTTCCCAATGGACAAGGCACTGGTCAGAAATCAATACTTTCCTTGTTGATGCATGATAGATCGGTCTTAGCTATTGTCTGCATATTGAAAATAAACTCCAAATATATGAAGGTTTTATGTGGTTTGTTGTGTTGTACTGATCTCATGCTCCACTTCAAGGTCAATTTTCAATGGGTGATTAGTCAATCACCTAGTATCTCCCGGTTGTGTTGAAACCATTGTGAGATTTCTGTTTATTGATGCCAAATAGAGTATTGAAGGCATGGAAGGGTGTCCCCCCTTGGTTTTGTAGAACCTAAAGCGTAGATGGATAGATCTGCATCCTTTTTAGTTGGTCCTTTTTAGTCTTGGTTTAATATAAAGAGTTGGATAATCTTTAAAATACATTAAAGGGTGAAAGGGTTGTTGTTTAGTAATCACAACATAAAAAAGAACCAACAAAATGGTGACTCTACTGGAGAGTTGAAGTAATTTTTAGTAAATAATTCAGGTTTATCAAGTTGAGCTAGACTCCTGACATGTTTTTTTATAAATCCAATTGTCTTCCATATCCATTTGAGGATAGAGTTATAAATCTTTGTAAATTTGAAAGTCCTTCAGATCATATTTACCATCCTAGTTGTTGTTGAAAGAGATTTTGAATGTCTTCTTGGTAAAGAAATGTGTTAGATCCAATTGACTTGTTGAAAGTATGCTATCTTTGTTTTAATCCCAACTTGTCCTTGTTCTATTGATGTTTTATTCATTCTCACAGTAGTGAGTGGTGACTCTGAAAGATCTCTACACCAGCGTGCACTTAGATGAAAGAAAATTCATGATCAATTGGGAACACTTGCAACAAGGATCTAGTAGATGCTCGAAAGATTCAATGGTAAATGATAAAATCAGAAATAAATTCAGAATGACAGTAGCAAGATAATTATCTAGGTAATCCTCATTTTCTTTGAGAAAGAATCAAGAATTGTTTCCTTATCAAGTGATAGCAGCACTAGTTAAAAGGGAAAAGCATTGAAATATGGTTTTCATACTACTGTATTGTTAGTTTCAGCCTTTATCTTTGGTTGTGGTATGCAAATGGTTTGAAAAGTTTGGTCAAGTTCTTTATGGTCAAACTGAAGTGTTGGTGAAGGCATTTGGGAATATTTTGTTTATTTCCAGCCTTGTGTATGATAAGAGTAACCATTCCCAATAAGATATATCAGCAATATAGTAAACAGGGTTCCAATATTAAGTTGTATGCAGCCCTGAATTTTAATGGCATTCTGGGTTACCTGAATCCTATTCTATCTAAAATCAGAAAACATTTGCCAAAGTTTAATGGTATAAAAGATGAATTGGCTGAGAAGCATTTAAATGATTTTATTAATTTGATAGAGGAATTTGATGTTGTTCATGAGGATGTCATTATGAAGTTGTTTGCACAATCTTTGAAAGATGAGGTGAGAGAATGACTCTCATTTTTGTTACCACAATCTATCAGCTCATGGAAATAATTGGAAGAAGCATTCAATGAACAGTACAAAGAATGGGTTAGTGAATATGATTTGATTGCTGATCTCTTTGATACTCATATTCAAGATAAGGAGCTGGTATCTAGTTTCAATCTTAAATTTATGAAGACTTTGAAGAAAATTCTTGAGAAGTGTAGACCCCAAGATGCCATGGCTTTGGTTATATACTTATGTGCGTTTGATAAAAAGATGAGTTACAAGCTGAGAGATAAAGAACCTCAAAATTTATATCTAGCATGTCAGATGGCGAGGGACATTGAAGGAATGATAAATTTTGGTTTCATGAGAAGTCATAATCATACAACTTCTCTTGGGACCCCATATAGGAATGAATATAAAAGTGCAGAAACTCCATGGAATTCTTTGAATTTTGGTGATTTTACTGCCCTTAATGACATATAGATAACAAATACAAATCAGATTGAGAATGTAGATTTCAACCAGCAGTATAAAGTTTCTAATGATTCCTCTTCACACATTCAGTTTCAAGTTGAGACAAAGGTAAGAGAGCAAGTAAGGGATGAGATTGTTTTAGCAATAGAGGTTAAAAGACAACCTTCTATTGATCATGTAAGTGATAACTATGCCGAAGATGTTGTAAGTGTTGATTCATATAATTTTTAGCCTGTTGCTCCAATTGTAAAATTGTCATATGAATCTCCTAGCAATGTTGGTTATGTTTCTCATGAGGCTGATGTTGAGCCAAGAAGTTGTATAATATTCTTGGAAGGAGTGGATAAGTCTCAACATGTGTTTAATCCAGCTCTATGTGTCCCAAATTTTCTCTATGAAAAACCAACTGATGTGTGTATGCATGAAGTCAAGCTTGCAAATGATTATATATATGATGTTTCAGCACAAGAGCTTCTTCACACAGTTGGTGATGTTCCTTTTCAGCATTCTCATAAGCATGATGATAATTCAGATTTTTCTCTCATGGATGAGGATGACTGTGATTTTGAAAGTGATAGTGGAACTAATGAATTTTTTAATCAACTCTTTGATGAATAAGTAGAGAGGGACCAGCTAATGCTTTGTTGTTTAGATTTTGAGAAGGGTTTCCATGTGGTTTCTAATCCTTTGTATGAGGACATAGTTGAAAGTTCAGTTGATTTGAATGATATATCAGATTATGAAAAGAATGAATATAGGGACCAAGATGAAACATTTGATTCAGTATCCTTCTCTAATGATCAATCTTCTTCTAGTATTGATTTTGAAGATTCTTTTAGCTTGGAAAGGACTGAAGTTTCTTATTATGAACCAAGTCTAAAATCAAAAGTTACAACTCAAAATCATCTTCCATAATATTGGTCTAGTATATATGGGGTTGAGTGTGAGAATCCTTTCTTTGATTTCCAAGCATTCACTAGGGTAAACCATTATGGGGTTGAGTTTGAATGTTTCAAATTTCCGTTGCAGCCAGTTGAGTATTTATTTGAGCATGTCAAGAAGATTGATAATGAAGAATATCATGTTCCATATGAATGTTCACCATGTATTGAATGCAAAGGATATTTTTCAGATTATGGATCTTTTCAGCCAATTCATGAATTCATTATGCCACAAGATTATAGGTGCAATGACAATGATAAGTGTGATAGTGGCATAAGTTGTGCAAAAAAAATTTAGAATGGTCGATTGTTTGGAAAGAAGTTTTACAGAATGATCATACTGCTGAATGATGAGAATCATACATTTGATAGGGGTAAGTGATGATTTCAGTTTGATGGTGTAAGGATATTTGTGAATATTGTACTTGTTTTATAGTTTCTTTTCTTCAGTTGTGTGTTAGGTGTTTGGTGTTTTCAATAAGGTACCGATTTTGAAAAGTTGAAAGGAAGTCTAATTTTTGAGTGGTCTACTCAACTCAAGAGATTCTAAATTTTCTACCTGTCAGCAAGGGGCATGCGTCCCCAAATAGAGCCATTTTTGGTACTCTCAAATTTGGCACAAATTTGGAGTGACCAATTCAAAATTCTCTCTAAGGCAAGGTGAGTACCCCTGAAAACCTTTTTAAGAAGCCTACTTGAAAGGAAAATAAAATGTGACCTGATGATTTTGATAAGATACCGATTGGGGAACATGTTAAAAACCTATCATGGGGTAGATGAAATGAGTCATAGCTTTCAAAATTCAGATTTGATGAGTTTCAGAGACAACTGTTTAAAGGTGTTCACTTAAATCTGCATTCTGCATATTGCCTAATTATAGCAAATGGCCTACTTTGCATGCTTGCATCTTTGGTCGAATAAGGTTTCATGATATAAGGATGGGTCTGAGGTCTTTTGGGCATGAGAGAGAAGCTCTGTTTCCATTTGCAAATTCATAGGATTTCATATGATCAGTTTGCCCAAACTATTCTGTTTGCAATTAATGTTGATTCTTAGTGTGAAGTGCAGATTTGTAGAATGACCTACTTTGAGGTCTTACAATTTTACACCTGGTTGAATGGAATGGAAAATTGAATTCTCCCATGTATTTTAGGCATGGAAATGTGCTACCATGAATAATTTTAGGCCATGATGAATCTATTTTCCTAGTTTGCCAATCTGATTCTGTTTGCAATTTCTAACATTTTAATGCAGATCAGTTGCACAGTTTGGTCGGAGGCCCTGTTTGTGAGGTTATATCTTGAATACCATAATTGGTAATATCAAAAAAATGATACCCCTATATTTTAGACCAAATTTACTTCAATTTTTCAAGCTCTCAAGTCCTGAGGGTTTCGTATGCATGCTTATCCAAATTCCTTTCATTTGCAGAAATCATTATTTCTCATGTTTTCTTGTTCTGTATTTTTTAGTGGCTACCTTCGAGAAGCTCCCAAATGTGTGTGGTTGATAATAATGAGCCACCCTCTTCAATTCATACTCTCCATATAGAATAATTCCAATATCCAGAAGCTCGGGTCCTAAGGAGGTCGTTTGACTTGTTTTCAAAGTCAAAACCAGATGTGTTTATTGTTTTTTGACAGTGTAATTTGCAAAATTGTTTTGAAGAGGCAACTTGGGTGTTTAAAATGTTTTGACCTGTTTGGTTTCATCAAGTTTCACTTTTCAGTATGGAAGAATGTCAACCATGGAACACGTGTGCCTAGAGCCATGTTTCGGTTACTGGATTTTGTCAAATTTTAAGGCCAGTCCCATAGGCCATTTGTTGTTTATATGGTCAGTTTGCAGGAATGTTATGATTGGTTTGAAATGTTCATTGGTTCAGAGGAGATCAAATGTAGAGCGGACGATGTAAAAAAATTGAGAGTAATGGATCTATCAACTCCTAATAACTATTATTATTGGTCAATATCTCATTATGGAGGACATATCTCAGCAAGTGTGAATCCATTGAATGAATCATGACTTTTGCCTCTAATATGGATATGAGAGAGTTTTATGAAATGGTCTGCAAAAGGAGATAATGTGAAGAACATATTGAAAGAATAGATGAAGATATTAGGTCAATATCAACTTAATAGAGGCATTGGGAAGATGAAGTTGAAATCATTGGAAAAAGAGGAGGCAATGTTGCAGTATGAACAATGTATGTTGATTGTTGAAAGGCCACATATTTTAAATATGATTGGTAGGTTAGATCACGCCAATACTGCCATTCATTATTAGTGCTCTAACCTGTAGGTGATCTAACCTACCATTTTTAAGACCACCTTGAGCAACCAAGGCCACAATCACTCAATGTCCACCTCCAGAAAAAATCTCTTTTAGAAAGAACTAAAATCTCAAGAAACTGTCAGCTAAATAACCCACCATGAAAAATAGAGTCCATAATGTTTCCTCTTTATGATGATGGATGAGATATCACTGGTTGTGATCCACAATGTCAAATGAAAAACAATCACATTTTAATCCAAAAAAAAATTTCAACAAGAACCCACCATGGAAAACATAGCTCAAAATTGGAAACAAAGGAAGCATCAACTATGACTGGGAGATTCTAGAACCCAATTCACCCAATCACTGGCACACTTTTTTCATTCACAGTCATATGAAGTACACAATCTAATTCCCAATGAGAACATTCATGGCATAAAATGTGGGGCTTGTTGGGGAATCATTATAATTATAGAAGACAATGGAGGTGTTGTTTTTGAGCTCCAACTTCCCCAGACATCGAGTATGCATGAGGGGGATGGGAGGAGTTAGTGTATTAGCTAACATGGCTTCTGATTTTCATGAAGCTTCCTACACAGTTTTGAATGAGGAGACCAGCGCATGAGCTATTTGGGAGAGATAAAAACAAAGGGGATTTGCACGAAATATTGAAGGAAGATAGCATTAAAAATTCTTGAGCAAAATGTGAAGATGGAAGCCAGCGCAAGCATGAAAGGGGACATTATAAACTAAAACAAGCCAATGCAAATGGCATTATAAACCACTGGGGTCTGCGTAGCATTTGATCAGAAAAATAGCTTGGCTAGAGGAGGAAAAGGAAGCCTGCAAAATTCTAAACATCGCAATTCTACCAAACCAAATGAAATGACAAATGTCAAGGAATCCTGTGCTATTGGAAGTTGAGTTAAATGTTGTAGAAAGGAGATGCCATGCTAGAGTGGAGGCTCGCGCAAAAAACGTGAAGGAGTTTAGAAAATTTCAAACACAAAGCAATGGACAAATCCTACACAGGGGAGTTAGAAGAATGATGGTGGAGCTTACAAATGTTGCATAGCCCATGGAGAAGATAAGGTGTTGTGTTGTGCAATAAATAATAGCATTAAAAGTTAGAAAAAAATACATTAGCAGTCAGCACTGATTGAAGAAGGAAAACAATTTTTTTAAAAAAACTTTGAGAAAACAATCAAATGCATAGGCCAAGAAGCCCACGCTGAATGTTGGGGCTGTGTAAGACAAAGGGCTGCCAGCGCAGCACACAGTGGAGGGATCCAGCATTCAAACTTTAGACCAAATGCAATATCCAGGAGTAAAATTTTAAGAACTTGCGCTATTTTGGAGGACCCCATACCCACCAAGAGGGATGCCAGTATGATTTTAATATTGGAAATTAGTCTAGTACATTGTCTCCACAGGGGAGTTGTTTGGGAAGTTTAATAGCTAAAAGCAGTTGCAAATTGAATAATTTCTAGCATGGGATAAAGAGAGAATGTATGCATAAGACAATACCAAATCGATAAGCAGCACAGGATAGGAAAATCTTGGAGAGCATGATTACCATTTATCCCACATTCAGTAGGTGAAAGTAGTTTGTAATGTTTAAATGTGAAAGCACTTATATTGCATTGTAAGTAATAAGCCAAGAGGCCACTTGGCCGGCCCCTTGGCTAGAGAGTTTACTGCACTGGTGGGCCCACAAATTTTGAAGAAAAATGCATACAAGCTTTAAAAAACCAAAATAGATTAGTTGCACATTGGGAAGACAAGGGAATTCTTTAATGTTTATAAGGAAAAGTGCATACAATGTAATATGAAGTAAGAAGCCTGGAGGCTATGTGTGTGTGCACGTGCATGAGTGCTTCAAAAATTGTGCTAGGATGATGAAGGAGGATAGAACACCCATATTTTGGTGGGACCTGCAGAGATAACATGGTGGATGACATGGTGCAGAGGCTTTCGAATTGGGTGCGCATCCTGAGGTGATCAAGATCGACGGTTGATGCAAAGCCTCTATCTGAAAGATGCGAGGTAGATAGCTTCAAGGGATTGCGACAGCGCGACACATGGTAGGGGTGACAATGGTGTTGTCAAGGTGGCATCCATGTGGTGATGAGGTGGCATCCACATAGGAGATCATCTGAGATAGCACACATCCCAAGGTGACAAAAATGGAGGGTTATCATGAATCCTTGAACAGAAAGTTGCATGTTGGTTATGATAGAGGTATTGCGATAGGTTGCCATGTGGTGATCAAACAGGTGTCGGGCCAGACACAGGGAAAATGATGCAGGCACCCAGTTGGACCTATGGACCAATCAGAGGGTGCCACATGGCACAAGCAAGACATGTAGGTGCCTAGGTGGATTTCTGGGTGAATCAGGTCATGCCACGTGGTATATGGGGCCCGCTCAGGTCTATGCATAAAAGGGATTTAAAAAATCAAAATTGATATATAATGTGCAGACTATAGTCCAAAAATTGAAATATTTAAAACTATTTGCATGATTTTGATTTAATGGTTCAAGGGGCAATTTTTATCAAAAGTATAGAGTATCATATGTTGCTAGAAAGGTCTCGAAATGAGGATTCGGATTTTGCAATCAATTTTAGTCCAGGATCAATTTAGATTGAACAGAATGAAGCAACATTGAGTCACCTTAAATTTTGAAAAATAGAGAAGACATATTGGCAAATAAAATTAGATTTCTAGGTAGTTGGAAAGGATTCAGTTCAAGATATTTGGGAGATGGGATAGGTGTTGAAGAGAGGAGGAATCTGATGGTTTCTCATTTTCTACTTATGCATATTTCTTCCATTGTTATAGGGTTCCAAATCCTGGTCTCCAGAGAGAGAGAGAGAGAGAGTTGCAGAGTACTAGCTCTAGGAGATTCCAGTTTTCTTATGGTTCCATTAGGATGTAGTTTTTGATTGTTCCAGTTGTGTTATCAAATAGAATAGAAGTGTTTTCAGATCTTTTTCATATTGTTGAAATGGTAAATGTTGTAGATCAGATTGGTACAGAAGCAAGATTCATCATACTTAATACATTTTTTATTAGATTTAAGTCTCTCCTACGTGTTGTTCAATTGAATTATGAATTTTCTGATTCATTACATGGATTCATCTATGCATGTGTTATTATTCCTTATTTTTGATCTAGGATCAGATTAAATGAAGCTATGGGTATGACATAAATTCATAATGTTTTGCATAAGGATTTCATTATAAGTAGTGTGTGGTTTGATATCATTGGTATTCATGGCTTTGAGTCTTTGATAGTAGTTTGTTTCTGTATGCTTCTCCTAAGCTTGAAGTATTTCCCAATGGACAAGGCACTGGTCAAAAATCAATACTTTCCTTGTTGATGCATGACAGATCGGTCTTAGCTATGTTCTGCATATTGAAAATAAAATCTAAATATATGAATGTTTTATGTGGTTTTCTGTGTTGTACTAATCTCATGCTCCACTTCAAGGTCGATGTTCAATGGGTGATTAGTCGATCACCTAGTATCTCCTGGTTGTGTTGAAGCCATTGTGAGATTTCTACTGATTAATACCAAATAGAGTATTGAAGGCATTGAAGGGTTTCCCCCCTTGGTTTTGCAGAGCCTAAAGCATAGAAGGATGGATCCACATCCTTGTTAGTTGGTCCTTTTTAGTCTTGGTTGAATACCGGGAGTTGGCTACTCTTTAAAATACATCAAAGGGTAAAAGGGTTGTTGTTCAGTAATCACAGCATAAAAAATAACCAACATAAGTGATCACAACTTGTAGCCTTAACCGTCACCTTCCATTCTATAGATAGTGAAGCTTTGTGGGTTTCATCCCCACCGCAATTTTTACCTTCTAACAGGGGTTTTTTGCATTAAATTCTTATGTCATGTGTAACTAAGTTTCGTGAATGCTTCTATGATTTTTTAAATGCACTTACATTTATGTTTTGATATTACATGCATAAGGTATAAAATCAATATGGTAGGTAATTCAAGAAAATATTACTAAGGTTGATTGATAAAAGTTTTAAGGGTACTAATTCACCCCTCCCCTCTTAGTACACACCCTTTCATTATTTCCAACAGTTACAATGGGGGAAAAAGAAGAAGAGCCAGAGGAAGAGATAATTTTGTGGGTACTTCTTTTTGGTGTGGTGAAATAGGTCATAGGGATTTTGAATTTCGTAAGAGAAGGGTTGAAATTTTGGATAGAGAGACTATCTCTACTTCAGAAGAGAATTTAAAGTGAATCTATTGAGGAAGGCGAAGTCCTTGTTAGTAGAATATTTGTTGCATGTATTGATGAACCAGTGCAAGGAAGGAATTTGTTTAG
Organism: Thuja plicata; assembly: GCA_018584345.1. Taxonomy (NCBI): domain Eukaryota; kingdom Viridiplantae; phylum Streptophyta; class Pinopsida; order Cupressales; family Cupressaceae; genus Thuja; species Thuja plicata. The sequence continues at coordinate 189,265 of MU228545.1, forward strand.
AAATAGATGTAAGAGTAAGGACTTATGTAATGTTCTCATTGATTGTGGAAGTTTTGCAAAAAAAAAAATTTAGAAGATATGGTTAGTAAATTGAAGTAGGAAAAAAGGACACATCCAAACCCTTATCAGATTATCTGGTTGCAAGACAAATTTAAGGCTAGGGTTGATGAGAAATGCCTAGTTAGTTTTAAGAGTGGGAATTATTATGATGAAATATTATGTGATATTTTACCTATGGATGCTTATCATTTATTACTTGGAATACCTTGGAAATTTGAGGCACATTATGTTTGATGGTCATGATAATACCTATAAGGTAAGAAAATGAGGAAATAAGTATACATTGAGACCTTTGAAGGAAAAAGGGAATGGAAGATGTGGAATTATCAAGCGTTGTCTAATTAACAATGGAAGACATGAGAAATAGTAAATTTATGAACCTATTCCTCTGAGTAGAATGAAGGTGAATGGAAATTTGAAGGATAAGGATATCTCTAAGGAATTTGTAGATATTAAAATTCAAATAGCATCTTTGGCTATGATGGTACAATAGGTGATGACACTTATTGGGCAATAGGTTATAGGTAATGTGAGATTAAAGAAGAGTTACACAAATGATGATGAGGTTCACAAGAGTATTGATGGTGTAAAGAAGTCATTGAAGGGTTATAGAAAAATCATAATGAACAAACATAAGAAGGATAGTAGAATAATTTAGTTATTGGCAGTTGTAGATCAGGAATCTGAGATAAATGCAAGACATGAAAATTCATAGAAACAAAGAATATTGGTTGCAAGACAAGAAGATATGTGGATCAAGAATAAGTATGGGATATCTATTATAAATCCCATCAGATGTTCATGATTTCCTCTAATAGAATATATTATTCTCACCAAGGGTGTTTGATGCAAGACCATCCTAGGGTAGCTGGAAATCTTGCATCAACCCAAAATAGTTTGATCTTTTCAATTACTATTTCAAGTTTGAAGCAGTTGAGTTGGTGATGGATCAGATGATTGATTTAGTTCTTGTGGTCATAGTATGTTGTTTTGGGGTGATTTTAGATCATCCTCCTATGGTTACATGTCATTTGGTTTCTTTTGGTTCAAGTTATGTTTGTTTTATCAATCAGTAGTGTGTTCTCTTCTCCTGACGATCTGGTCGATGAAGATCTGGTTATTGATGAATCATTTGAGCAAGTTTGATTATGCAGTCATGGATTCTTATTTTGGACCTATCTAGGAATATTTTCCTAAGAGCACAAATCTTAAGGTTGATTGATGTTCATGCTTGAGTTATTTTATCACAGTGGGTAACATGTTAATGATTGGCGTGGACTTACCTTGAGATTTGGGTTGCGATCTAGATTGTGGGTTTCTTATCCATTATGATCTTAGCATGTGGATTGTGGTTCCTTCATGGATTGTTCTATGTGATCTCTTTTTCTTATGTTATGTTTGTATAATATTATGCCTGTATTTGTAAAATGTTTCCTGCTTTGGGGAATGTTATTTCTTGAGCCGACTTGTGGTTATGATTTTGTATAAATGTAGGGCTTGGTTTCTTGTTAGAAATAGAAGAACGAAGGAAGTTAGAAGGATGATAGAAGGTATAGCAGTGGCTATTAATGTGAAGCTTGTAGAAATCTCTTAGGATAGATCTACTATTTTTATCTTCTTTGTATTTGGCCATAATTGAGAAGGCCTTACAGCCCAACATTTTTGATGTAATTACATGATATTTATGAAAAGCTGGTATCTTTGATCTCTATTCTATTTTTTTCCATTGTTTTGTATTGGTTGTAAGGTTTGGATTGTCCATTCTTGGATCCTCCATCTTTGACTATGTCACATTGGTTTTGTAGGCATAAAATCAACCACATATCCCATCATTAATGTAATTTTTATCCAAACATTTACTTATTTCACATCAAGCATTTTTTTGATTCATAATTGGTAAGACACAATTGCAACCATCGAAGGGGTCAATGAGCTCAAATTTCATATGATAAAGGATTCCAATTAACATTTCTAAACTCCCAATACAACCTCTGATTCACATACAATTTGAGTTTTTTATGGATCTAGTTAGTTAACCACAAGTGAAAACCATCATCAAAACCCATGCGAATCAAATGGAACACTTGAGAGAAACAATACTATATTATGAAAACCATCAACAAGTTTATAAATCAATTTGTAACAAAAAATCAAATTTCTATTTCCTCACAAAATCAAAGATAAGTTGAAATTTTTCTGAAAAACAAATGCATAAAGCCAACCAAGCCAAAATCACCCAAATTTCAAACTCATCCATTTAAAAATATATGCAAATCCATTTTTCCTCATGCCCTTTTTATCACAAAATACCCTTTAAATTTAATTCTAGCAAGGTATGAACTTAAACTCTCATCTTTCCCATAATCAAGAAGAAAATCATCGAATTTCCATTAAATACACCTAATCAATTTTGAGTGAAATAAAATTCACCATACTATGCTTATTCAACCAATTCCAAGAGTTCAAATTCAAATCCAACCAATATTTGAAGAGTAACTAAGAAACTTACCTCAACATGAAGAAAACCAAGAAATAGCAAACAAATGGAGAAATTTTTCACCAAATACCACAAAAACTTGAAAGGGGTTTCTCTACGTGATGAATCCATTGAAAATGCACCCAAAAAAAGATCTCAACTCAAAAATCCTCCATGAGCCCAAATTCAAATTTACAAGGAAGGGTTTCTCAAAAGCTTCATATATACGTTTAAAAAAAAAGAAGAATGAATAATTGTATAAACATGCACTTTTGATATATTAAAAAGCTCACTTTAAAACATAAAACATATTAAAAATTTAATTTAAAATCATAAAATAAAATCTGAAGCATAATCCAAAAATCAAAAGATTATAATCACTAGTTATAATAAAATATCCCAAAACAACATTAGTTGGTGACCATGAAATAATATTTTTAAAATTAGTCAGTGATTCCACCCATGAACCAAAGCACGATAAAACTATTACACCAAGCCAGGGACATTGCAGACATCAAAAATCAAATAATACAAACAAGTTGCACACCTCAACACACCAAGAAGGGTCATCGATTATTACCGCCTGGTAACTAGATAGCCAAAATAAACATGTAGCAATTGTCTCCCAACTAGGCATGAAAAATGTAGCTAGGGAAATTAGTTTTTCATATAATTAACTTTGTATTAACCACCGTCATGGTTACTATATATGTATTTATTTTTGGCATGCTCATCCCTTCCAATTAAGGGGAAGTTGATGTCTGGTACATGTCCACGTTAGTATGATAGTCGAAGCACATGTGCATGTATAATATCAAATAGAAAAGGGGATTGAGACATCGTGTGAACCTCATGAATGAGTAACTACAACTTATTTCCTCTTCATAAAAACACATTAGATAAGATTAAATAGCAACATAAACATTATAATAACTAACATTCATAGATATATGTAAATAATATTCCTCATAAACATCATGGCATCTATGGCAATAACACATTTGATATATGATCATTGCTCAAAAAATGAATAAACAACATACAACCTTTCACTTACACTAACATATTTATCCTAATCAAGTATTAAACTCAATTAACTAGTAAATGTATCCTCTAATAGGGTCATTAATGCAACTAGGTACTTTTTCATATACAATAACAAGCATAGCATCAGTTATATAATCAACATCCACATAGTAAGTATTCTTACCTCATCCTTTATCCAAACCAGGCTCTAGAGCTACATTACCTTTGTACGAAGATGAAGTTGGGGTGGCACTACAACAATTAAAGATAACTTGCTTGATCAATATTAATGTCTTGAAAAAAATCAACCAAAAAAATTGAATAATATATTTAAAAAATTTAATAATTTCTTGAAGAAATTCATAAAAATTAAAAATGATCATAGAAGAAAATTCCATAAAAATTGCATAACACCTTGAAAAAATTCCCAAAAACAAATACTATCCTGAGAAAATTTTCAAAAATAATAAAAAGTTTAGAAAATATCCTAAAAATTATAAAATGTTCTGAAGAAAGAAATAAATAATCAAATGTGGTTAAAAATCATAAAATCATCCAAAAATTCAGCAATAAACATGTACATAATTGTTTTATTTCATCAATAAAGTTTTCCTCTTTTGTGAAATATATGTATCAGATAAGACACATACTGAAGACTAATAAAAGCAAGGTGCTTAAAAAAATCATGTTTCAAGAGACAACCTATCCAATCAAGTCAATAGTCAGACTGATTGAGCTTGATCAATAATTCACCTTATCATTAATTTCAACATATATCATCATTATCACTCCTCTATCAATCATCATTTTGTCTTATGTAGGGTGTTATATGCTCTAAACCAAACTATATCTATCTTAGATGAGGTACTTCATTCTTAAAATCATACATCATCATGATCATCCTATCAAACATAAAAAAATAAATAGTGGAAATAATATCATAATGGTTGTTGGCTCTCTTGGTCTAGTGAGTCTCATATTTTATTGATTTCTCTTCAGTCATGTTCCTAGGTTACTCAAGGATATCACTGAGTGATGATACTGGTCGGGATGGTCCGTGACCCTTTTTGTTTTGTCTTCTATTTGTGGGATGTTCTCATGAAGTTTTGGGGTATGTGTCTCTTGGGTGTCTATGTTGGCACATTCCATTTGTGGCTATCACACATACCTTGACCCTTGACATACTATTTTTTTTAGGATGGATTGGATCATTCCTTGTCTTCTATGTGCTTGTGTTTCACAAAAAGAATCATATTATCGGGCCCTAAATTTTTGTGTCATGGTGTACAAAATCTATTTTTATACATTAATAAAGCTCTAATGTGATGAACTATAACTGAATGAATGTTTGAAGATGAAAAAGTTGATGATCACCAAAATGTAGGAAGTTAATGCAAGACATTAAATTAGTTAATGTACTATATTTTCATTGATGTCAACTTGATATAATTTGATTGGTCATATTAATATTGTCAAAGACTTCAAAGAACCAAAGGAATAATGGTTATGTTATCAGTAATGCATTAAAGTTCAGTATACACCAAGTGACAATAGACACCGATGGACAGTGCACAACGATAGATAGAGAACCCTGAGAGAAGATTCACAGTGATACCTGAGCAAGCATTACCGATGAGACACCAAAGAGATACCCAATTAGAACTGAATGTCATAGTGTTGCTCGATGGACATACAACCCTGACGGATAGAGATGCTCGAGGACAATTGAAGTCAAGACCGAGAAAACAAGAAGTGAAAACAGTGATCAGAACTGAAGTTTAGAAATGACAAAAGACTTAGCTGGAAAGAGCTAAACATGCAGTTAACTAGTTGATTACATTATTTTCATCGACAAGTAAAATCAAGAGATAAGCTAGAGTTTTAAAGATAGTTTTAGTCCTATTTTCAAAGATAAATCTACAAGATAAAACCAAGGCATGTTTTAAAGCAAGATTGGTGAGATTTCTGGATCATGTAAGGAAAAAGAAAGACAAGGACTTAGAAATGGTTAAATAAATCATGTCTATAAAGAGACAAGCTAATTCATTATGAAAAAAGGGGGTGAATATAGAAGAGGATGCTGAAAAGAATAATGGTGAAGGAAAAGACTTCATACAGTCCTGATCAATCAAGCTAAAGAAAGAAGATAAATTTTTATGTGGACACCTAGCAATAGAGAAACAACATCACCAAGAAGAAAGAAGTGGAGCAAAGGAAAAAAAAGGAAACATTCATCAGAAAGGTATTATGAGCTTACAATAAATCTAAAAATCTGCAAAGTCTAAGTTGTATTTATGAACAGATCATTTACTGTTTCATTTTAACCATTGGATCATAAAGTCTCTTAACCGAAAATACTTAACAATCATTTATATATTGAGATACATCCCAAGGAGTATCAAAAAGTTTGGTCATGAAGATAGCATAGTGAAATGTCAGATATCAAGTGACAAACTCTTATATTCAAATCCTCTAACAAGGTTGCACTTAACAGTGTGTTTATAACCTTTAACAGGGTTGGATCGTCACCGAGCTCACTTCAGAAGAGTGAAATATTTGTGTTACCGGTCCCAAGTGATTTTTCCCTTAACAAGGTTTAGATGTTAAAAATCCATGTGTCAAATTTGTATATGGTTCATTGCTCTGATGTTTTTCTTTACATGTTACTAAAATAGGATGATCGATAAACACTAAGTTATTTATTGTATTTCAGTAAATACTAGACTACTAATCGGTAAAAATTAGGAATACAGATAAACAGTGAACTCTAAGTAGTAGTTGTTTGATAAGAAATTTTAAAGACATAAATCTTGTAGGACTTGTTAGGTCTGGTAAAAAAAATTTCAAAACAATGAGTCCTTGGTTTGTATTTGAAAAAGGGTCTTATGTAAATTCTTGAAACCCTTTCTTTCATATTTCAAAGTGTGAAATATTGTCTTAAAACCCTAAGTGTCAGAGTGACTTATAATTTTGCATTACATTTTTTCCACTTAATTTGTGTGTCAACTATGTCATCTTTTAAACAGGCCATATTCAATAGCTCAAAAATCTCTAACCACTTTAATATTTCCTAAGTCTGAGGGCTCGTAAGTTCTTTTAATGTATTATGTCAAGTCTCAGACAAGTTTTTTTTAATCCAATGGTTTGCGCATTCCCACAATGAGAAGATGACCAAGATCTAAGCATCAAGGCAATGCGCCATGGTTCCATGTATTTTTTGTGGGACCAGCTACAGTTGAGATGAAAATCTAAGGATAACTGTAGATTCTTTTCAATCTAACGGCCCGCACGTTGCCTTAATATCAAAGATGTGAATGAATTAACCATCAAGGAAATGTATCATAGTGACATGTGTCCAAGTGGGTGTAGACATGATCAAAGAGATGAGGTTAAACAAAGTATAAGTCAAATTTAATCTGGTGGTGGTCGCAAAGCCTTATGGTAAAGATGCAAATGAAATAGTCTTTAAGGGAAAGCGTTGTTAAGAGACCTGACATCGAGTAAGCCCAGCAGGGTAATAAAGAGTTAAATAAGAATATACCATCTTCAAAAAGATCTAATAGCTGGCATTAATCCTCAAAGAAAAGATGATGTGAGGTTAAGCATCAAGGGAATGTGCAATGGTGACACGTTTCCTTCTAGGCAAGTTGAAGACCACGGTTAGTGAAAAGTTGGTTGAGTAAAGATAAGACAAGTTAAAAAGGATCCGACGGAAGGCATACAACCTCCAATAAAAGGTGATGTGATTTTAGCTATTAAGGCATTATGTAGTGCTGCCATGTGTCCCTGCAGATCAAAGCTATGGCTCAAAAATTTGGTTAAAGGCAGTAAGGATCATAAAGATCGGATGGATCACATAAATCCTAGAGCATAAAGTGATAGATCTATAACCATTAAGGGAATGCATTGTTGTGACACCTGTTTGAAGTTTTGGGACCCTCTATCAGCGTAAAGTGAGATAAAAAGAAAGCAAGTTTAGAGAGATCTAATGGTGGGCATAAAGCCTCAGATCAAAGATGTTCAAAACATAATCTTAGAGGGAATGTGTCATTGTGACATGTGTATGAAGAGATGAACATTATGAAAGACTTGTTGTGCACCATCCAATGTGAAGGAAAGTTGTCAGGATCGACGGTTATGTTTCAAAGGGGGTAAATTAGCAGTTCTAAACTGTTAGCCACAAGATTTTGAACTCAAGCAGAGCAATAGAGAACATGTGTTTTCCATAGTAAGAATTTAATGCTCAGAAGTGATGAGATTTTTATGTGATCAATCATTCAATTATTACTTGGCATAATTGTCGATATTGCAGAGAAAAAAAAGGCTACAACGATCACGTTCTACCTTCCAAGATTTTTGTAGGATGGGTAATTTTCTGATGCAAGTCTTTCTGAATTCTAAATTCTGAAGAAATATTAGGGCTTGCAGTCACAGGGTTATTTTATCAAAATTGTTGAATCATTAGAATTATAAAGATCCTAAATTCAAGATGTCGCCTAGAAGAGAATTTAAGGATAAAATAGATTACAAAGAAAGGAATGTATGTGATGACCTGTTGCAGCAATTGACTAAGTCAACCAATGATTCAACAAAAATTAAGGAAATGGTCCCCAAGAACCTACGTTTAAAAATTGGTGAAGGTTTGTATGATTTGGGTTAGTGGGCTAGGGATGCGAATATAGGAATGACCTCTGGCTTTGTTCAAGGTAGTTTTTTGTATAGAGAAATGCATATGCTCTGAATAGTAATTTATGGCAATTTGATGTGGGAAAATTGGTGGTTCCTAGAGTTTTCATGGATATAGATATGCTTATGAAAATAGCCGATAAATATGACAAAATAGCCAGGGTGGTCAGAGACAAGGATGGACACATTATGGTTAGTATACTACATAGTAAATCAGAGAAGTCTTTAAATTGAGTTATAAGGATACTCCTATGGAAAAAATTGATTTCAAAGAGTTTATTGAGGTGTATCAAGCCCAAAAGAATTATTTAAGAAGTGAACCATTAAAGGAATATTTTAATAAAATTGGGGATTTGATCATGGTAGGGCCAAATACCAAGGAACCTTTTAAATTGGACTACTTTACTCTAAAGGCTAGGGGGTATATACATCTCTATGTCAAATCTATGGTGATGAAGAAGAAAAGGAAATGCCCATCCATTATATGTTCATGATGGTACAAATTTTGCATCCTCATTTGGAAATAGTTTTTGATTTTGCTCCATATATTGCAGACCTAATACATGAGAGTTTGATAGGTATCCAGGGAAAAAAGGTGACTAAGCCTTTTGCATGGTATTCCCTACTGATGCACATGTTTTTATTCAAAGGTGCAGATTACTTTAAAAAGGAGATGGACTTGACAAAAGTTAAAGATGACGAGGAAATGCCAGTATAGTTATGGAATGCAGACATGTCAGGGAATAAAAAAGAAGAAAGTTATATCACTTTTGATAGATGTTTTGCTGGAAGAATTAGGGCATTATTGCTTAATGGTGATCCTAGAATGCCTATGACACTTTTACAACTCTTGAGGCCTAAGGAATATAGTCAAGAACTAAAAATAGAACATAATTGGGGAGATGTTATTTTTTACCTAGTATCAACAGTACTCAGATTTTATGCCTTCAGGGGAGTCCCTAATATATTACCTTACGGAGTGCCTATTAAGTTAGGATTGGAAAAAATAATAAGGTATATTGGAGGCCTCCAGGAGAAAGCACTAATAAGAAGAGGAAAATAAACTTATTTTCCCACAATCATAGATGACCATCAACTCATTATTACAAAGGGAGGGTGGAAACACCTAGATACATATATGTCCCCTTATCATTTGAATACTATGTTAGAATACTTCAGAGATAACTAAGAGGGGGGGGGGGTGAATCAGTTATCTGCAACTTTAAATCTTTATCTTATACTTATTAATCCAGATTGATACAAAGTAAATGCGTATTCAAATAACACATTACACAACACATCAATTTGCTTACAGGGAAACCAAATGGTAAAAACCCTGGTGGGAATTAGTACCCACAAATAACTATACTGTTTATAGTGATCACTGTTAAAAGATCTTCCAACCCTGTTAGGAGTTGTTCATTACAATGCAATAGTATAGTGACCTGGTTAAGGGTCAGACCCTGTTAGGAGTCTTTTACAATAACCCTATTAGGGGTGGTGGAATCACTATCCAAGGACTCACTATCCAAGTGGTGAAGGCTACAACCTTCTGGTTATTTGATACACACTGTATCAACAAGGTGAACTGCTATTTGTGACACTTCTTGTCTGATTAGTTCCTTTTGTGAGCTGATGCTTTAACATATTGTAAAGCACTAAAACAATCTTATCTGTATTATGAAAGCTTCAACTTCAATATCTATATTATCAACATATGATAAATATTGCTCTGCTACTTAAACACTCTGCTCTGCTTTTCTTATCTCTGGTTTTCGCAACTCTTCTTATCAAAAATGACCTTCTATAAGTATATACTCCAAGTATGAGATCATGGAACCTATTAGACAACTCTTGATAACATCCTTGTTGGCTCTACTAAGCGCACAAGCATAATTACAACCGCGCAAGTATAAACTGAATAGACGCGTCGCTTCACTAAGTCGGCTTCACCAAATTGACCATAGCTTTGTAATCTTCTTGAAATAATTTTGGCACCTTTAGATTAATATCAAAAACTCATAACTCATCATACATATACACACGCATATCTTGAAGATAGGCGCAACTCAATAAACATGTTACATACGTCGGCCTTAAACCGTTATTCCTCCAGAACTGTAACTGTCAATAACAGAATTACATATCTTTACTGAAACATCATATCTATGTCTGCATGTATGAACATAGCATAATAAACATGTAAACAACATGTATCTACCCACACAAGTCTTCATTTCATCATATGGATAAGTACATACAAAAGTACTATTGTGTATTATATGTTGTCATCAATGACAAACATACAATCAATCATCTATTCAGAATCAAATGTCCAAAAATCTCCCCCTTTGGCATTGATGGCAACATATGATAAAAACAACTTCTGTTCATGGTGTCTTCTTTCTTTTACAATCTTCTCAATATCCTCATCAAAGATTCATCTACACTGCTACAGTTACATAGACTGTATATACTCCCCCAAAGTATAAGCTCCTTGTATGTGTTCCTTGTTTAGCTCTTTGTTTGTGTTCCTTGTTTTTAGTACATACTCCCCCATTGACATCAATGCCAAAGGGTGCCATAAACCATTATGCATAGGTACTACTCCAGAAGTAGAGTAGTCAACCATTCATCAGTCACACAAGACTAATGTACTTGCTTCTTTCTCTAATCAGATTTAGGAGAGGGAATGACTCCCAACTTCTCACTTAGATACTCAAAAGTATCCTTTGCTAAAGGCTTCATGAAAATGTCTGCTAAATGATCTTTTGTGCTTACATAGTCTAATGTCACTTCCTTGTTTGCAACTTTTTCTCTCAGAAAATGGTACTTGATTTCTATGTGTTTTGTCTTTGCGTGCATCACAGGGTTCTTAAACATGTTAATAGTGCTAGTGTTATCACAATGAATAAAAATAGGATAGTCAACCTGAATACCAAAGTCTTTAACCATCTACTTGATCCAATTAATTTTTGTACAATTCAGTGCTGCTGCAACATATTCTGCCTCTGTCGTTGACTAAGAAATATAATTTTGCTTCTTGCTTTTCCAAGATACCAACTTTTCTCTAAGAAATAATACTCCCCCTGAAGTTCTCTTCCTGTCATCAATACAACCTGCCCAATCTGCATCAGTATACACATGAAGTTGTGTATTCTCTGATTTAGGATACCATAAACCATAGTCTATAGTTCCCTTAATATATCTAAATATCCTCTTGATTTCCATTAGGTGATTATGCTTGGG